>JACATO010000937.1:1132500-1536560 GCA_018389105.1 Nautilus pompilius | reverse complement strand
AAATCTGATTATTTGTGAATGTAGCCATCTTTGTTTCCAAGAAACTGAAAGTTTCAAAAATACATTAGAAAGGTTTTGTAACTTTAAGGAAGAAAAGGATGTCATCTTGGACCTCAGTGAATTACCTGGCAGATTTGAGGTGGAAACACCTGTACAAGAGTGATCACACTGTGGCCGCTTGGCAGGTTCGTGATCAACGTTAAAGAAACTGAAGACTGCGAAGAACAACTCAAAACAGTTCAGGGTCACTGATCTAAAGAACGTAAGGATTAGCAAATAACGGTGAACTAAGTTTCTTATTTGCTGAAGAGAGACATCCATTCTTAGGGAGGAAGGCGTGGCAACAGATCATAATATACGTGGAGAAGATCTAGGCTAGATTCTCCTCCATTGAATGTTGACGTCAAAATGCTCAGCACTGAAATCTGGTTGAATTAGTCTGCTATGGAAGAAAGCAGAATTCCTGGATACCAGCCAGAAGGGAAACGATGGAGACCTAGCATAGTAAATTGTAAATTAAAACTATTCTTTCAAATGGAGCCTGGAGGAGGAAGATACAATAAACAAGATGAAGAACTGTCTCTGACAAACATCCGGGTATTTTAAAAAAAGAGAAAATGTCAAATCTGCTGTCTGTTGATGCTGCTGATAAAACTAAACGTTAACAAAATTCTATATAACAAGATAAGACAGATTCAGCTTTAAAAGAAACAACAAAAAAGTAGATTTTGAATTTTCAGTTTTGTTACAGTTAAGGGAGGGAAACAGGCCTTGTATGTAGAGTCAGGTACTGCTGTCTGAACACATGAGATGTATATAATCAAGTGTGATCAGAAGACGACAGTATAATAACTGCATGTATAGAAGATGTACTGATATGACAAAGGGCCAGAAAGATTGACGCGTGTAATTGGTCAGTCCGTGTCATGTGTCATGCATTGCAGATACCTGCACACAGCTCTCATGTGATCTACCTAGGTACTTATATACATACCTATTTCTTCTAAATGCAGTTGTCTAACTGATTGCTACAAGGCTTCCACCAAGCTGTAGCCAGTCCACGCAGATCTGTCGAGTCAGTGTACTTCTGTGTCTTCAGGATTCTTTGATTCTGACCACGCACCATGACGGCCAATTGGGGAATTCTTCCAGCGCTCTTCCACAAGGACAGAGCAATTCCTGGAGAGTGGTCCTCCAGCCCGGGACAGCTGCTTGGTATGTGATTATACCTGACACCACAGGTGGCGTGCTGTTATGAAGACTGCCCATTTACTTCCTTGTACCCAACCACCCCATTATCATGACTGTTGACTACAAACCAGACACTGCAAAATTCAGGTGCCAATTAAGGGATCATGCTGCGCAGGGGCTTGGGACTTTACTGTCAGACTAGGGAATGGTTGACGGGGCAAACTGCCACATGAGAGAATAGGAGGAAAACAGACAGTGGGGCAGACGGTTTCCTGACATCATTTTTAGTGGTTAACTTTGCCAGTCCAGTGAACCTGATCTCCTGTGGATGATTTCATTTGCTAGGAGTGGTTATCTGTTTATAAATGACGATGGAGTAGAAGTTGGCAGAGACAGGACAGGATGGCTGAACACAGCAAGTTCAAAGGTTTTCCAGGTGGGTCAGGTGAGATAATCGTTACTTTGTGATTACTGTCTCCTGAGAACAGACCATCAGATCAGGACTGACAACAAAGGAAACTGTACAAGAGTCAATGTTGGGATTCCATGTAACAAGGGAGTTTCTGCTGCTGTGAAGGTAAAGACAGGGGACACTTGGCACAAGGCTGACATCACCAAGAATGGCAACATTTGTTAGGTTGTCCTTTGGAGCCAGACTTCAGTGGTGATTCTCTGAAATGTTTCCAGGTTTTAAGCTTAGAAACAGCAGACCTGTCTCTAGTTTAGGTGAATGACATTTGACGGAAGATCTCAAAGGAGGTCTTCAGTATAATTAAGGATTTTGAGCCTGTGAACAGTTCAATTGCTTTGTCCTCCTAGATGTAGAAACACCACGGGTCATAACATTGAACAGGCTGCAACATCATCATCATGACTGGATGCTAGAATAATTTAGATAAGAAAGGAGATGAAGTTAGAAAAACCTTAGTTTACCTATAGAATTTTATCTGGGGTTTGGTATCTTGTCTCACTCACTCAGCCTTAAATAACCACACTATCAACCAATAGTAAAAGGCTGAAGTTAATTTGATATATTATCCATTTATAATATTTAGCATTTCATAGCTGGCCCCAGTTCAATGACCCTCCTCCCAATTTCTCTTGAACAACTGCCTAATAAAATGTAACATTTGTTGGGAATTAACTGAACTTTCATTTGAAGTGAAATGATTCGCAGATCCTTTTCTCTCCTTATTCCCTGAATTACTGGACATTTCTGCCCAGCTTAACAAGAATAACTTTGGTGAGGCCCTTTCGTTTCAAACCGCAGAAGTTTCGCACCTTCACTTGGGCTGCGGGTGTGGTGTCAGGGAGCAGCAACTGCAAGTGAAGGTTCATTGGATGTCTTCTACCAGAGTTTGCAACCAGGGAGGACAATCTAATCATTCATGGAATTTTTGGTTGCTTATTTACATCGACATATAAAAGTGGTAACTACACCAAATCAAATCCCTTTTTTTTTTTGTTTTGTTTAGTGCCCCCTTCCAAGATTAGCAGATGGGTTTACCTCCAGCTTTAAATTTGTGATTGTAAGATAAATAAATGAATAATAACAATAACGAAGGATAAAGAAATTAATGTCTTTTGTTTACTAGTTCATAGCATCATATATTTTGTTTGGTTAGGTAAAATTTCTATTCTGATACACACACACATGCCTGAAACTCTTACAAGAGTTTATTAAAAGTAATTTCAGATGCTAACCTTTTATAAGTGTATACATGTATATTTGCCTGCTTTAGAATAAAGTAGTATTTTCTCCTGTCTCAACTCTGCACTCAAATCATTTAATAAAAATTAAAGAGCTAAAAGATAGGTGGTGAAGTACATGCATTTCGATTATTGTAATAGTCAGCTGAGAGGTCGAAGAGTTCAATAATTTTCATTAGAGTTTTTATTAAGGATTGTTAAATACTTGAAATACTCCAACTGAGAGAGAAACATTAATGATATTTAGATTCTATTGATGTTTGCAATGTAATATTTATTTTTAAGACTTGTGGGATCAGCTTTCAGCCAAGTTTAGTGAACAGCTGTGGGGATCTTCAGTACTTCCTCTCCATCTCATCTGTCTATACCGATGAGCATGACAAGGTGGCTGTGCGGTAGTAACACGATCGTAATGAGTAGAAGGCCGTCTTTTATTACGGTGACCTGTAGAAAGAAGTAATTTGTCGTGCGGTCTTGATGGTGTGGTTACTTGAGTGGAGTAGCTGGGCTCAAACTTAGCAGCAGCTCTGAGGTATTTTCTTCGACAATACTGCACATCCATGTAGCTTGCTAACAGAACAGAACCGGCATGAGTGGTAGAGTGATGCATTTACTGCTGTGCTTAAGCCGGGGGTCACTGAATATCGAGAGAATACCTCCAGTACGCATGCTGCCTAACGCAAAACATTTCTTCAGATTAAGTTGCATTTAGCTAACTCACACATCACTCCCATTACCTTCTTTCCAGTGATAACCTAAATAAAGAATTAACAGCTATGAGATTATTTACTTCCTAATCTCTCCTCTCTATCCCTCCAGATTTTCGAGCAGCAATCCGGTTTGAACTCTGTCTGCCTGTCTCATTATCTTTTCTCTAGTCAGTTATTCCAGTCACTACCAATTAAATCTTTATTTTGTTGTTGCTCATGGTTTTAAGACGATTTGTGCAAATTTTTTCCAGTTAGAAGACGAGGAGATTCTTAGGGGCTGTCAAGACCAAGGTCCTCACTGCCATAACCAGAAAGAGGTCAGAGGACTGCGTTAAAGTGGCTAATTTTAAATCTCCAGTATATCTAGCAGAAATCGGTTAATGATCTAATGTGTCTTTATCAACAGAGAAAACTAAAATCACCATTGCAGAGAAACCGATGTGATTGAGAAGCAACAGGGAAGCTTTGGTCACTTCTCATCTGTGTAGTATGTAGTCCAGATCTTGTATCCTTGTCCTGTCGAACATGTGGAAGGAGGTACAGAGACATTTCACCTGAATGATTTCAAGAATGATGCAGATTTTGTGCTTTATTTTTTTTTTTGCCCTGAATTTACAAGAAATGCTGCTTTCATATATTCTAAGACGACTGAAATCCATAATTGGTTTTTCGGTAAAATGCTGGTGAATGGGTTACCAGACTAGGGTTGATCCATTCGGAAAGATAGGAAGACAGTTTGATACTAAGTTGAAAGATGTTCTGTACCTTAGTGAATAATTAAATACTACCACCATGTGGTTACCCAGCTTTTCCATTTAAATTATACTAGCACTCTGATAATTGGTTTTCCATTCATTCTCCACTGACTCATCAGAATTTTGCTCTAATTAAGTATACAAGACATCCCAACTTACATAAGGGTTATATTCAAGTCGGGGTGTTCCTGTACATATTATTACCATTTGATTTGCCTTCAGCAATTACTACATCATAATTCCTTTAATCCAGCAAGCACTGGATCACAAAGGTGCCAGATTAGTTAGTGCCACAGTTTATATCCACATAAAAAACAATGTACTTATAATACAGGAAATCACAATAACTCACCTATAATAATAATATGATAGTAAAATATAATACTAAATTAAGTGAAGGATGAACAGTGCTGTGCTCCTTATGTACAGTCCTGGTAGGGCAACACAGTACAGCTGTACCATAATGTTAACAAAACTCTCTTCCTTTCCATTCCTTGGCTAATGTGACTGGTTCACCGCTGTATAGAAGTGGTAAATTACACTAATTCAACCTGGTATTTTTAAATCCCCAGATTACATTAATTTTCCTGTAGTAAGTTTCAACATCACCAACCCTTAAGTTTTTATTGCTTATTTTCTAAATATAAATTCAGTGCCATGTTTTCTTCTTTCGTTAAACCATCACAAGACTGTTTGGTTCTCCTGCGTATTTTTATTACCATGATATTCAACCCTAATTAATAGAGAGTCCGCTTCAGCCAGGTGTAGGCATGTCAGGTTTGTTTTGAACATGATGAAACATATTTATTTATTTATTCAAATGTAAGTAAAGTTGAAATGAAAATGGAGCTCATACATATTGCTTTACATCTATTCATATTTGCATTTTTATAAGATCACAAGTAAAGTAATAATTTTAACCACCATTGATAATATAGTTTGTAGGCTAGAACAAAGTAGAGAGAATTGTGCCCCTTTTATTATTTTTTTACTTATTTCCCTACTGACTCTAAAATATTAATTTATCTTTACCAGCAGGCCCCATAACTGAAAACCTCACTATTTTACAGCAGGGACCAGCAGCCGGTAGAGAGACGGGTGAGTGAGTAGGTGTCTGTCTACCTGTTCGTTCTGGTAAATGTTAGAGAGGACTTTTACATTTTAAAGTCTCAGATTTGGAGACAATGAACAAGCTAATTCCTCCATTTTGTCTCAAAGTAGGAAAAGTAATTCCTCCTGTACTGAACGTTAAGATCTAATATGCTGACTGATTAGAGAGAAAAGTGGATATAAAGGAAAATAAACATCTTTGTAGGAAAAAACAGATACTTCACAGTTTTGCTCTAATTTCTTTCATATTCTTGTACATGGTGAAAATTAATGCTATAACAAACAATCCATTAAATCTTACATTCCATTCAAATAGCATGGTGACATCTGTATCAGTCATGTTTGCTCAGCTATAAGAATAATCTGGAACTTAAGAACAAAGATTTTTATGGTGAAGTTGAATAAAGTCAAATAGACCTGCTCACCATTTTGTTTTTCCAACACAGAACAAAACATCTTGTGGGATCTTATCATTTCAGAAGAACAAATGAATTTTGTACATATATTCCCAAAGTGTACCAGAATGGATGATTTTAAATAGGCAAAAAGATGGAGCAGTTCTCCCACAATAAAAGAAATGCATACAAATAGAAATATGCAGAATCCACAAGTCCATTAGAGGAAGTCAGAACATTTAATGCCACAGCTGGGAACGAAACAAGGGGTTTTTACAGAAATTTTCATACTTCAAAGCATTCAGACCAAAGATGAAAGTCCCAAAGTCAAGTCAAAAAGGATGCAATCTGTCTTTTCTAATTTAGCATTTCATCAAGACAAAAATAGAGAATCAATGCACATCTTTAGCAATTCAGATTTTTGGGGTGAAGGTTCAATTTTCCATATTTCCACTCACTCTGAGATCATTTCCATATGCCATTAAATCTTTTCCCACATCTTCAGGTACATAATTTAGCCTCCATATTTTGATGTCATCAGCAAATGACACATCCAGCATAATTTTGTAAGACTGCCACCAAGTCACTAACAGCAGCCCAAGCACCAAGCCCTCTATTGAGCAAGAGGCTGACCAGCCGTTTGTCACAACACTTGAACTTCAAATGGGGTGGTTGTTTTTTTTGTCTTTTTTAATGATGTAAATAGATGGGTATTTCTGGGCTTTTCACTTCAGTTATTCATCCAGAAGATACATTTGCTTTTAAATTTTCTGCTGCTGTTATTTTTTTTAATGTGTAGATGTAACTTAGTTGTCGCCTATCAGAGGATGCTGTCCGGAAGAGATACACTTTTGTGCCTATAATCAGCAAACAAAATTTAGTCTTTCAGTCAGAAGATAATTATTTCAAGAAAAACCATCTTCCACAAGTATTCAACAAGAAAGGTCTAATGACCTGATGGTAGCAGAAACTAGAGACCCTGTGATAGTTATTAGGCTGTTTGAGCATATCCTTGTATGGGATATTGCATTGATTATCTAGGTCCCATCACAGCCATTAGCTAACAGGCAAAGCTTCCTAAGTGATAAGCTAAATGAGGAATATCAGCAGCACCTGGACCAGGTGTGCAATGCCACAGCAAGGGAGTTGTGGACTTTCCAAGGAACAAGGAATCTGCAGTTATCTCCAGCGACCCTGAGGAGGAGAAAAACATTTTTTTCCTCGATATCTGGCTCAGAGTCAGGAGGAAGATACACTTTGTCCAACACACACAACCAATAAGGAACTTTGACAGGTGTGTGAGGTGCTAACTGATAATTGGAGTTATATATTTTGAGAAAGACAGAACAGAAAACCGGTGTTGATGGGGGAATATCAAAAAGTATATAAAAAGTGGGTTTATAATGACTGCTAAAAGGTCACATCAAAAGAAAAATGCCAGGTATTTAAGGGATTTTTCTCTTCCAGCAGAAAAAACTTTTGCCAGAAGAAAGAGGAAGCCTGTTGTGGAAACACCTCGGAGTGAAGGAAAGAGAGAGACCCTGGGTGTGGACTCACTAATATCGGTGATATATTTTAGTTCCTGCGCTTCAGTCCTGTGTCGGTTTCTTCAAGTTCCCCCACCCCCCAAAAAAATCTTCTGGTTGGATCTCCAGACGAAACAAACCGACACCATTTTAACTTACTGCTGCTGGCTGCAGGAAAGTGGCATCGTGGAAGAACAGAATGAAGAGCTGAAAAACAAGGGGGGCCATTGTCAGTCACTCAGATGTATAGAAGGAACACTTGTGGTCTGGGTAAACAGCTGTTTTGTTTAGTGAGAGAATGTGTGCTAATGACTGCCTTTTGGTTGAATCGAGCAGCTGCTTTCAAATTCTGTCTGTGTTTTTATTTAAAACGCTTGCAGTATAAAAGAAAATACAGATAACAATGAGAATGTAAAGATCGATCACATGTACTACCATGAATTAGCATTGTTCTCATTAAATATACCCAGTCACACTAGAATAGCCATTTCTGCACATTCAGAATTTCTGAAATTTGCTGTAAGAAAAATATGAAATATAAGATTGTTGTTATCAACCAGCAGAAGCAAAAAGAAAAAATAGGTTCCAGCATTTCATATTACTATATAAGACAGTTTATTAAAAAGATGTTTCAGATGTCTGTTATTTCAATCAAAGTCAGCTTGTCAGGTATTACTTCAATAGTATATCATAAATGTTGCTGAATTACTGGATGAGGATACTAGAGTCTTAATTCCAACTTGATTTTAATCTATATTTCTATACAGCAATTAGAATTAAGCTGGTTGGCACACAAATTGCCCCATGACAATCACTCATATTTTCTTTATAGACAATAATTTTTACATGGCTACAAACGAAAAAATTTGCAGTCATCAATTTTCATTTATTATTATTACTATTAATACCTCTCTTTGTGGAATAAGAAGCCACAACAGTAATTCACACACATTTTAACCTATGACAGAAAATTACAGAACACAATGTGTCGCTCATGATGTAAGGCAAGAGTAGATACACAAACAGATGCTGATGTTGAGGTTAGTTTAATAAGTTTGACTTTTGTTATTAAATAATTTCTGGTGTGTTGTACTGTGCGGCTTGTGTTCTTTTTTCTTTTTTGGACACTTCATATTGCCATCCCTAAAAACTATACCAAAATTGGAAAGATACATACTCGCCTAGGATCTTAAGAGCTGCGCAGCATGTGACTGCCACGTCGATTCAGTGGCAAAACTAAGCACATCCAAATACAACATCTGCAAATACATCCAGTAAAATAGATGTCACCATTGCAGGTGAAAAAAAAAAAAAAGTAGCAGCAGCTTTAACAAGGGTGACTTCCAGCAGCTGCTCAGATTTGAGATCTGTACTATGACGATAGAACACCACTTTAACAAGTGACCCCTGTTGTGTGTCAAACAGTTTGTTCGGGACCCCGTTGTTCACGAAGGGCTCAGATCTTTGGGTTTTGATGAAGCGAGGGGGCAATAGTACCTGAGAACAGTCAGGTTTTGTTGTACATCACACTTAATGTAAAACTGGTGGAATGGCTGCTCGGAAAGCACTGCAGGCGAGATAGCTTGACCCGTGCTGGTCTGAACATTTACCACTGCCGGTCTATGACATTGGACGCAGGACTGGTAATATGGCAAGACTCTAGTCAAGATGTACTTGACTGTTCAGTGAGGAATCCCCATGGGGCAGTTTATTACTATTGTTCCAGGCATGATCTAAAACTGGTACTTTCTAAGAGTTGCCAATTGCAGGAAATTCGCATTTCATTATGCACTCTTAAACAACCTGGAATATTCTGTAGGTATCCTCCCAAAAGAACTAGACAATTAGAAATTTCATACAATAGATAAAATGCACAAGATTAAGACAGAGTGTATCAATAAAACAAATTATTCTTTGAGACAAAATGGTTATGGTAAGTACAGAACTATACACGACTTTGATGGGACACATGTGTCTTTACTCACTTTTCTTGATGTCATAGCTTCTTGGGAATCTGGCTGAGAAACAGACTTTTTGTGAGGCATATGGACTGATGAATTGGATAAATAATCCCATTTTCACAGCCTGTTTTCAGACAGTTCTTCCTGCTTTAGTTACACTTGGAGTCTAAGTTAAAAATTGTGAGAATACACTCTGGATGTTGTTGAATGTTTTAAAATGGTGACCCATGTGAAGTCTGTTACTCAGAGATGATATGAGTATGTCACACAGTATACAGAAATATTTTACAAATGCAGAGGTAGCAAAACTTACATCCCTTGAATTCTCGAGACGATGCAGCAGGCAGACAAAGAGAAATATTCTTGCACAGTCTCTAAAAGAATACTTCAAAGGTACATTCTGTAATTCTGTTTTTGGATTCTCTTGTCCAACAGCTCAGCATGCAAAATTGGGGACTTCAAAAAACGAGCCATTCAGGTCCTGGGCATTCCCCTATCTATTAAACTGCTAGATCCACCAACTACTGATGCTAACCTGAAGTATAACAAAGATTTGCAATCTCCACATTCATTCCAGCAAGAAGTTAGACTCTGGCAGCAAATGTAAGTATAAAAATCAGAACAAGCCTGATACCTTCTGGACTTTAGCGCATAGAGGGGCATGCCTGCCGATGTACCAGAGCATGACAAAAATCTTCAACATCCTCCTGACATCAGGTGGAGTTATAGCAAATTTGTCCTTGAAATTTGTCAAAACTCATTGTGAAACTGTATGGAAGAGGACTTTGTCAACTTACTTATTCTGAAGTTTTTTGAAAGAAGATATTGAACTGGGCATTGAAAAAACTATTGATGTGTGTGCTAGAAAATATTCCAGGTAGAGCTGTATTATCGAGGAGTCAAATGGAGAAAATTCCATGGGTCCCTTCAAGTAAGGTATAATAAAAAGTTATTTAATCGTTTCAGTTATCTGTGTAATTTGAGAGCTTTTTTAAATATAGTAATGTTTTCTTTCTTTAGAAGTTTGGTTTTCTAAACTTTCAAGTCACATTATCTAATAAAAGCTGAGAAATCGAGAGTCAAACTCCATTTTTGTTAATATTATATTTTTTAATCAGTTTATTCTGCAATCATTGAAATGGATAGTTCTTTTTCAGTATCTGCAAAATACATACAACCAAACTGATTAATAAACGGTCTCCGTGATAGTTTAACTCTGTATGTGGATACTTAACTAACATGTAGCACATATTAGGGAAGGAAGGCTCCTTATACATATTGTGCCCTGGGACTTTGTGGGCCTCCATGTGGTTAATAAGCGGTCTCCATGATACTTAACTAACATGTAGCACATATTAAGGAAGGAGGGCTCCTTATACATATTGAGTCATGGGTAAGGTGACCAGATTTTAATATCGGTAAAGCGGGACACCATTACCATGAGGTTCTTGATCAAAAATTTGGTTCATATAGAACAACAAAAAAATTCATAGAACGCAAAAATAGTATTTTTATATATTTTAATTACAACATAAGTACAATTAACAAATTTAATAGATTTTAAAAAAATATGTACAGTATTATTTATTCTTTGACATATTTCTCATTTGAGTGAATTCTTTGTAGTAGATTGCTGTCGTTGTTTAAAAGATCATAAAATTTTTCACAGGAACTGGTTAAATTATATTTCACACATAAAATAGCTTTTAAAGTCTCAACACTTAATTGTGATTTTTCTGATGTCCATACTTTATTTACCGTAGAAAAAACACGTTCAGTTGCAGCATTAGTTCCTGGTAAGGACAGTGCTTCAGTGCATTATTGTATGGAATATGATTTGCCTTAAAATGATGAAATATTTCCAACCATTTGTTCTCTATCGTGAATTTTGCTGATGCCCAAAATCTAATCTTTTCATCATCAATATATTTTTTTAATAATGATATTTCATTAAAAAGATCATTTTAGGAAATATTACTATGTGGAAAATTTTTAGTAATATAATCAAACGATATTTGCACATCATTCCATTTAAGTTCTTGTTTCAATGTAACCCAATGAAAATGTTCAATATCATTGTAATGTACCGTCCACTCTTCTAAATAATCTATGCAGTTACTTAGACGACGGTTAATTATACATGAAGAGAACATTTTGTACTACTTAAAACTGTTTATATGATAAATAAATAAAATATTTCAAAACTTAAAATAAATTCATTTTGTATCAACCTTATTTATAATAAATTACTTTTTTCACAATTTTTTTTACAAACTCGAAATTTTTACGGTCTACTTATTAACTTTTATTGATGATAAAAATATGTTGAAATTGCTAAAACAAAAAATTTAAAACTAAAGAATAAATGAAGTAAATAACAATTCTAAAGAGTGATAATTATTATTCTAAAGAGTGATAATTATTATTCTAAATAGTGATAATTATTATTCTAAAGAGTGATAATTATTATTCACCAAAGTAAAAAATGATTAACCAGCAAAAATTAAAAACTTCGACAAGAGAAGGACAAAGAGAGAGATATAACACAAATTTTAAATAGTTCTCGATAATCATTTTTCAACAATTGTTATTATAAAATTAACAAAAATAATATGAAATTCATATCCTGACGAAAAAGTCACGTGGCCACTGAGAACCGTATAGTGACGTCTACTTATCATACCGTTTTCCGGCTTGTCGTGCATTCTTCTCTAAAATCGGGACTTTTTCAAAATGCCCCGGGACGCGGACAATTTGTTAAAAATCGGGACGTCTGGTCACTTTAGACTCTAAGGGAGGCCGGACGGACCGCATGTTAGGGAACCATTAGGTGTTTCCTGTATCTGGGAAGGGCGACATCTTTCCGTCGCTCTGCGATACAAGGGGGATAACTCGTTACCATGGAGACAGGTGTTTTGGCGCTGGGTGGGACATCCCCGGAAATCAAAGCGAAACCTTTCTAAGAAAAAGTAACTAATCTGACCGAAAGCCGGCATAATAATAATAATAATAATAATAATAATAATAATAATAATAATAAGGGTCATCGATCAGTGGTGATAGGTATTTAGTGGATCGGCGCGGAGTTTATACTAAAGTTGTGATCACGTGACGCTCCGCGAACCTGTGAAGAGAAGATGGCGGCGGGAGAAGACCCTTCATGGCCGAGTGTCGGTCTGTACTTAGCGGGTAGAGTGGTGGAGATTGACGACACGGCCATCAAGACCTACCTACGGGAAGTGGAGCAGCTGGCGAGGACTGGGGTGTTGCCGAACCTCGACAGTGACCTCCGGTACAACGTGTACAGGTGGAAAAGACCATTGTTGAGATTCCCTCACGAGGCCATCGTTCTGAGGGCGGGAGGCTGGATGTTCACGATCGAGGTGTACGGGAGGATGGAGGGAGGCTGGCTGTACGTGATCCCGAAGACCAGAAGAGTGGCTGAGATGGATGCAGTCGAGATGGAGTCGTGCGGGACGATTGTAACGACGGCCAGACGTCTGATCGAGGGGGTGGCCGTGGGCATCTTCCAGCGGTTTGGATCTTACAGTCTGCTGACCAACAACTGCCAGGATTTCTGCAACCGGTTCCTCCGTGGGATCGGGATGGAGAAGGAGGTGAGGATGACGGACGGGGAAAAGGTTATTGTAGGCGGAGCGGCCACCGCTTTTGCAGCAGTCGGATACTTTCTCTACAAGAAGTACAGACAGCCGAGTCGTCAGGCCGACTGACCCCACTCCCAGGGTCGGCTCCCGTTCGTTACCGAAAATGGCCGGGGACCAGAGGCTTAAACTGTTTGTAGTCGCTTCTTATGGTGGAGGATGAACAGAGGTAACCCTTCGTCATATTCCTGTGTATTTCTCCCGAAATCAGGACGAGGAATTTCCCAGCAGATTGTCACCGACTGAGACCCGAATAAAACCGTTATAACGATTGGTTTGGTTTGGATCTCTCACAGATGTCGGTAATTACAGAAGATTCTTCCTTACAATATATGGATTCTGGATGTTTTGGTGCTGCCATTCGATGTTCCACCGTCGCCTGGTTTGTTTGCATATCTATCACACTGATGGCAGGAAAGCAAATATCAGGGTAAAAGAGTAGGAGGAGAGGGGATGGATGCCCAGAACTGTCGGCCTTGGGAGGCTGCTGAATGTAGCACCGCTAATTTCCTTCAGTATCGGTTTGGGAGATGGAGGTCTTTTTTCGACTTCCTGTCCCTGAGAATTGCCCGACTAAATGTTCAAGTTCGTTGTGATCCCTGGTTGGAATGGCGACTTAGCTGGAGGGGTACAGGGCACATCTGACTGTATCCTGTTTTGCATAGTGAGTGTCTGTTTGGAGGCCAACCATATATTAAGGGAGCAGTGACTCTACGCCCTAACCTGTGTATAATGGAACATACCAATCTTTTTCCCTTCGAAGAAAATACCAAAATTTTGCTTATTTCAGTTTCCAGTTATTTTGTCGGTATCTCGCTGAATGAGAAATACAAGATTTTTAATCTTGTTAGATATGTATTTATCTTTTGTTGTAGGATACTGGCTATGAAAATCTGATTATTTGTGAATGTAGCCATCTTTGTTTCCAAGAAACTGAAAGTTTCAAAAATACATTAGAAAGGTTTTGTAACTTTAAGGAAGAAAAGGATGTCATCTTGGACCTCAGTGAATTACCTGGCAGATTTGAGGTGGAAACACCTGTACAAGAGTGATCACACTGTGGCCGCTTGGCAGGTTCGTGATCAACGTTAAAGAAACTGAAGACTGCGAAGAACAACTCAAAACAGTTCAGGGTCACTGATCTAAAGAACGTAAGGATTAGCAAATAACGGTGAACTAAGTTTCTTATTTGCTGAAGAGAGACATCCATTCTTAGGGAGGAAGGCGTGGCAACAGATCATAATATACGTGGAGAAGATCTAGGCTAGATTCTCCTCCATTGAATGTTGACGTCAAAATGCTCAGCACTGAAATCTGGTTGAATTAGTCTGCTATGGAAGAAAGCAGAATTCCTGGATACCAGCCAGAAGGGAAACGATGGAGACCTAGCATAGTAAATTGTAAATTAAAACTATTCTTTCAAATGGAGCCTGGAGGAGGAAGATACAATAAACAAGATGAAGAACTGTCTCTGACAAACATCCGGGTATTTTAAAAAAAGAGAAAATGTCAAATCTGCTGTCTGTTGATGCTGCTGATAAAACTAAACGTTAACAAAATTCTATATAACAAGATAAGACAGATTCAGCTTTAAAAGAAACAACAAAAAAGTAGATTTTGAATTTTCAGTTTTGTTACAGTTAAGGGAGGGAAACAGGCCTTGTATGTAGAGTCAGGTACTGCTGTCTGAACACATGAGATGTATATAATCAAGTGTGATCAGAAGACGACAGTATAATAACTGCATGTATAGAAGATGTACTGATATGACAAAGGGCCAGAAAGATTGACGCGTGTAATTGGTCAGTCCGTGTGATGTGTCATGCATTGCAGATACCTGCACACAGCTCTCATGTGATCTACCTAGGTACTTATATACATACCTTTTTCTTCTAAATGCAGTTGTCTAACTGATTGCTACAAGGCTTCCACCAAGCTGTAGCCAGTCCACGCAGATCTGTCGAGTCAGTGTACTTCTGTGTCTTCAGGATTCTTTGATTCTGACCACGCACCATGACGGCCAATTGGGGAATTCTTCCAGCGCTCTTCCACAAGGACAGAGCAATTCCTGGAGAGTGGTCCTCCAGCCCGGGACAGCTGCTTGGTATGTGATTATACCTGACACCACAGGTGGCGTGCTGTTATGAAGACTGCCCATTTACTTCCTTGTACCCAACCACCCCATTATCATGACTGTTGACTACAAACCAGACACTGCAAAATTCAGGTGCCAATTAAGGGATCATGCTGCGCAGGGGCTTGGGACTTTACTGTCAGACTAGGGAATGGTTGACGGGGCAAACTGCCACATGAGAGAATAGGAGGAAAACAGACAGTGGGGCAGACGGTTTCCTGACATCATTTTTAGTGGTTAACTTTGCCAGTCCAGTGAACCTGATCTCCTGTGGATGATTTCATTTGCTAGGAGTGGTTATCTGTTTATAAATGACGATGGAGTAGAAGTTGGCAGAGACAGGACAGGATGGCTGAACACAGCAAGTTCAAAGGTTTTCCAGGTGGGTCAGGTGAGATAATCGTTACTTTGTGATTACTGTCTCCTGAGAACAGACCATCAGATCAGGACTGACAACAAAGGAAACTGTACAAGAGTCAATGTTGGGATTCCATGTAACAAGGGAGTTTCTGCTGCTGTGAAGGTAAAGACAGGGGACACTTGGCACAAGGCTGACATCACCAAGAATGGCAACATTTGTTAGGTTGTCCTTTGGAGCCAGACTTCAGTGGTGATTCTCTGAAATGTTTCCAGGTTTTAAGCTTAGAAACAGCAGACCTGTCTCTAGTTTAGGTGAATGACATTTGACGGAAGATCTCAAAGGAGGTCTTCAGTATAATTAAGGATTTTGAGCCTGTGAACAGTTCAATTGCTTTGTCCTCCTAGATGTAGAAACACCACGGGTCATAACATTGAACAGGCTGCAACATCATCATCATGACTGGATGCTAGAATAATTTAGATAAGAAAGGAGATGAAGTTAGAAAAACCTTAGTTTACCTATAGAATTTTATCTGGGGTTTGGTATCTTGTCTCACTCACTCAGCCTTAAATAACCACACTATCAACCAATAGTAAAAGGCTGAAGTTAATTTGATATATTATCCATTTATAATATTTAGCATTTCATAGCTGGCCCCAGTTCAATGACCCTCCTCCCAATTTCTCTTGAACAACTGCCTAATAAAATGTAACATTTGTTGGGAATTAACTGAACTTTCATTTGAAGTGAAATGATTCGCAGATCCTTTTCTCTCCTTATTCCCTGAATTACTGGACATTTCTGCCCAGCTTAACAAGAATAACTTTGGTGAGGCCCTTTCGTTTCAAACCGCAGAAGTTTCGCACCTTCACTTGGGCTGCGGGTGTGGTGTCAGGGAGCAGCAACTGCAAGTGAAGGTTCATTGGATGTCTTCTACCAGAGTTTGCAACCAGGGAGGACAATCTAATCATTCATGGAATTTTTGGTTGCTTATTTACATCGACATATAAAAGTGGTAACTACACCAAATCAAATCCCTTTTTTTTTTTGTTTTGTTTAGTGCCCCCTTCCAAGATTAGCAGATGGGTTTACCTCCAGCTTTAAATTTGTGATTGTAAGATAAATAAATGAATAATAACAATAACGAAGGATAAAGAAATTAATGTCTTTTGTTTACTAGTTCATAGCATCATATATTTTGTTTGGTTAGGTAAAATTTCTATTCTGATACACACACACATGCCTGAAACTCTTACAAGAGTTTATTAAAAGTAATTTCAGATGCTAACCTTTTATAAGTGTATACATGTATATTTACCTGCTTTAGAATAAAGTAGTATTTTCTCCTGTCTCAACTCTGCACTCAAATCATTTAATAAAAATTAAAGAGCTAAAAGATAGGTGGTGAAGTACATGCATTTCGATTATTGTAATAGTCAGCTGAGAGGTCGAAGAGTTCAATAATTTTCATTAGAGTTTTTATTAAGGATTGTTAAATACTTGAAATACTCCAACTGAGAGAGAAACATTAATGATATTTAGATTCTATTGATGTTTGCAATGTAATATTTATTTTTAAGACTTGTGGGATCAGCTTTCAGCCAAGTTTAGTGAACAGCTGTGGGGATCTTCAGTACTTCCTCTCCATCTCATCTGTCTATACCGATGAGCATGACAAGGTGGCTGTGCGGTAGTAACACGATCGTAATGAGTAGAAGGCCGTCTTTTATTACGGTGACCTGTAGAAAGAAGTAATTTGTCGTGCGGTCTTGATGGTGTGGTTACTTGAGTGGAGTAGCTGGGCTCAAACTTAGCAGCAGCTCTGAGGTATTTTCTTCGACAATACTGCACATCCATGTAGCTTGCTAACAGAACAGAACCGGCATGAGTGGTAGAGTGATGCATTTACTGCTGTGCTTAAGCCGGGGGTCACTGAATATCGAGAGAATACCTCCAGTACGCATGCTGCCTAACGCAAAACATTTCTTCAGATTAAGTTGCATTTAGCTAACTCACACATCACTCCCATTACCTTCTTTCCAGTGATAACCTAAATAAAGAATTAACAGCTATGAGATTATTTACTTCCTAATCTCTCCTCTCTATCCCTCCAGATTTTCGAGCAGCAATCCGGTTTGAACTCTGTCTGCCTGTCTCATTATCTTTTCTCTAGTCAGTTATTCCAGTCACTACCAATTAAATCTTTATTTTGTTGTTGCTCATGGTTTTAAGACGATTTGTGCAAATTTTTTCCAGTTAGAAGACGAGGAGATTCTTAGGGGCTGTCAAGACCAAGGTCCTCACTGCCATAACCAGAAAGAGGTCAGAGGACTGCGTTAAAGTGGCTAATTTTAAATCTCCAGTATATCTAGCAGAAATCGGTTAATGATCTAATGTGTCTTTATCAACAGAGAAAACTAAAATCACCATTGCAGAGAAACCGATGTGATTGAGAAGCAACAGGGAAGCTTTGGTCACTTCTCATCTGTGTAGTATGTAGTCCAGATCTTGTATCCTTGTCCTGTCGAACATGTGGAAGGAGGTACAGAGACATTTCACCTGAATGATTTCAAGAATGATGCAGATTTTGTGCTTTATTTTTTTTTTTGCCCTGAATTTACAAGAAATGCTGCTTTCATATATTCTAAGACGACTGAAATCCATAATTGGTTTTTCGGTAAAATGCTGGTGAATGGGTTACCAGACTAGGGTTGATCCATTCGGAAAGATAGGAAGACAGTTTGATACTAAGTTGAAAGATGTTCTGTACCTTAGTGAATAATTAAATACTACCACCATGTGGTTACCCAGCTTTTCCATTTAAATTATACTAGCACTCTGATAATTGGTTTTCCATTCATTCTCCACTGACTCATCAGAATTTTGCTCTAATTAAGTATACAAGACATCCCAACTTACATAAGGGTTATATTCAAGTCGGGGTGTTCCTGTACATATTATTACCATTTGATTTGCCTTCAGCAATTACTACATCATAATTCCTTTAATCCAGCAAGCACTGGATCACAAAGGTGCCAGATTAGTTAGTGCCACAGTTTATATCCACATAAAAAACAATGTACTTATAATACAGGAAATCACAATAACTCACCTATAATAATAATATGATAGTAAAATATAATACTAAATTAAGTGAAGGATGAACAGTGCTGTGCTCCTTATGTACAGTCCTGGTAGGGCAACACAGTACAGCTGTACCATAATGTTAACAAAACTCTCTTCCTTTCCATTCCTTGGCTAATGTGACTGGTTCACCGCTGTATAGAAGTGGTAAATTACACTAATTCAACCTGGTATTTTTAAATCCCCAGATTACATTAATTTTCCTGTAGTAAGTTTCAACATCACCAACCCTTAAGTTTTTATTGCTTATTTTCTAAATATAAATTCAGTGCCATGTTTTCTTCTTTCGTTAAACCATCACAAGACTGTTTGGTTCTCCTGCGTATTTTTATTACCATGATATTCAACCCTAATTAATAGAGAGTCCGCTTCAGCCAGGTGTAGGCATGTCAGGTTTGTTTTGAACATGATGAAACATATTTATTTATTTATTCAAATGTAAGTAAAGTTGAAATGAAAATGGAGCTCATACATATTGCTTTACATCTATTCATATTTGCATTTTTATAAGATCACAAGTAAAGTAATAATTTTAACCACCATTGATAATATAGTTTGTAGGCTAGAACAAAGTAGAGAGAATTGTGCCCCTTTTATTATTTTTTTACTTATTTCCCTACTGACTCTAAAATATTAATTTATCTTTACCAGCAGGCCCCATAACTGAAAACCTCACTATTTTACAGCAGGGACCAGCAGCCGGTAGAGAGACGGGTGAGTGAGTAGGTGTCTGTCTACCTGTTCGTTCTGGTAAATGTTAGAGAGGACTTTTACATTTTAAAGTCTCAGATTTGGAGACAATGAACAAGCTAATTCCTCCATTTTGTCTCAAAGTAGGAAAAGTAATTCCTCCTGTACTGAACGTTAAGATCTAATATGCTGACTGATTAGAGAGAAAAGTGGATATAAAGGAAAATAAACATCTTTGTAGGAAAAAACAGATACTTCACAGTTTTGCTCTAATTTCTTTCATATTCTTGTACATGGTGAAAATTAATGCTATAACAAACAATCCATTAAATCTTACATTCCATTCAAATAGCATGGTGACATCTGTATCAGTCATGTTTGCTCAGCTATAAGAATAATCTGGAACTTAAGAACAAAGATTTTTATGGTGAAGTTGAATAAAGTCAAATAGACCTGCTCACCATTTTGTTTTTCCAACACAGAACAAAACATCTTGTGGGATCTTATCATTTCAGAAGAACAAATGAATTTTGTACATATATTCCCAAAGTGTACCAGAATGGATGATTTTAAATAGGCAAAAAGATGGAGCAGTTCTCCCACAATAAAAGAAATGCATACAAATAGAAATATGCAGAATCCACAAGTCCATTAGAGGAAGTCAGAACATTTAATGCCACAGCTGGGAACGAAACAAGGGGTTTTTACAGAAATTTTCATACTTCAAAGCATTCAGACCAAAGATGAAAGTCCCAAAGTCAAGTCAAAAAGGATGCAATCTGTCTTTTCTAATTTAGCATTTCATCAAGACAAAAATAGAGAATCAATGCACATCTTTAGCAATTCAGATTTTTGGGGTGAAGGTTCAATTTTCCATATTTCCACTCACTCTGAGATCATTTCCATATGCCATTAAATCTTTTCCCACATCTTCAGGTACATAATTTAGCCTCCATATTTTGATGTCATCAGCAAATGACACATCCAGCATAATTTTGTAAGACTGCCACCAAGTCACTAACAGCAGCCCAAGCACCAAGCCCTCTATTGAGCAAGAGGCTGACCAGCCGTTTGTCACAACACTTGAACTTCAAATGGGGTGGTTGTTTTTTTTGTCTTTTTTAATGATGTAAATAGATGGGTATTTCTGGGCTTTTCACTTCAGTTATTCATCCAGAAGATACATTTGCTTTTAAATTTTCTGCTGCTGTTATTTTTTTTAATGTGTAGATGTAACTTAGTTGTCGCCTATCAGAGGATGCTGTCCGGAAGAGATACACTTTTGTGCCTATAATCAGCAAACAAAATTTAGTCTTTCAGTCAGAAGATAATTATTTCAAGAAAAACCATCTTCCACAAGTATTCAACAAGAAAGGTCTAATGACCTGATGGTAGCAGAAACTAGAGACCCTGTGATAGTTATTAGGCTGTTTGAGCATATCCTTGTATGGGATATTGCATTGATTATCTAGGTCCCATCACAGCCATTAGCTAACAGGCAAAGCTTCCTAAGTGATAAGCTAAATGAGGAATATCAGCAGCACCTGGACCAGGTGTGCAATGCCACAGCAAGGGAGTTGTGGACTTTCCAAGGAACAAGGAATCTGCAGTTATCTCCAGCGACCCTGAGGAGGAGAAAAACATTTTTTTCCTCGATATCTGGCTCAGAGTCAGGAGGAAGATACACTTTGTCCAACACACACAACCAATAAGGAACTTTGACAGGTGTGTGAGGTGCTAACTGATAATTGGAGTTATATATTTTGAGAAAGACAGAACAGAAAACCGGTGTTGATGGGGGAATATCAAAAAGTATATAAAAAGTGGGTTTATAATGACTGCTAAAAGGTCACATCAAAAGAAAAATGCCAGGTATTTAAGGGATTTTTCTCTTCCAGCAGAAAAAACTTTTGCCAGAAGAAAGAGGAAGCCTGTTGTGGAAACACCTCGGAGTGAAGGAAAGAGAGAGACCCTGGGTGTGGACTCACTAATATCGGTGATATATTTTAGTTCCTGCGCTTCAGTCCTGTGTCGGTTTCTTCAAGTTCCCCCACCCCCCAAAAAAATCTTCTGGTTGGATCTCCAGACGAAACAAACCGACACCATTTTAACTTACTGCTGCTGGCTGCAGGAAAGTGGCATCGTGGAAGAACAGAATGAAGAGCTGAAAAACAAGGGGGGCCATTGTCAGTCACTCAGATGTATAGAAGGAACACTTGTGGTCTGGGTAAACAGCTGTTTTGTTTAGTGAGAGAATGTGTGCTAATGACTGCCTTTTGGTTGAATCGAGCAGCTGCTTTCAAATTCTGTCTGTGTTTTTATTTAAAACGCTTGCAGTATAAAAGAAAATACAGATAACAATGAGAATGTAAAGATCGATCACATGTACTACCATGAATTAGCATTGTTCTCATTAAATATACCCAGTCACACTAGAATAGCCATTTCTGCACATTCAGAATTTCTGAAATTTGCTGTAAGAAAAATATGAAATATAAGATTGTTGTTATCAACCAGCAGAAGCAAAAAGAAAAAATAGGTTCCAGCATTTCATATTACTATATAAGACAGTTTATTAAAAAGATGTTTCAGATGTCTGTTATTTCAATCAAAGTCAGCTTGTCAGGTATTACTTCAATAGTATATCATAAATGTTGCTGAATTACTGGATGAGGATACTAGAGTCTTAATTCCAACTTGATTTTAATCTATATTTCTATACAGCAATTAGAATTAAGCTGGTTGGCACACAAATTGCCCCATGACAATCACTCATATTTTCTTTATAGACAATAATTTTTACATGGCTACAAACGAAAAAATTTGCAGTCATCAATTTTCATTTATTATTATTACTATTAATACCTCTCTTTGTGGAATAAGAAGCCACAACAGTAATTCACACACATTTTAACCTATGACAGAAAATTACAGAACACAATGTGTCGCTCATGATGTAAGGCAAGAGTAGATACACAAACAGATGCTGATGTTGAGGTTAGTTTAATAAGTTTGACTTTTGTTATTAAATAATTTCTGGTGTGTTGTACTGTGCGGCTTGTGTTCTTTTTTCTTTTTTGGACACTTCATATTGCCATCCCTAAAAACTATACCAAAATTGGAAAGATACATACTCGCCTAGGATCTTAAGAGCTGCGCAGCATGTGACTGCCGCGTCGATTCAGTGGCAAAACTAAGCACATCCAAATACAACATCTGCAAATACATCCAGTAAAATAGATGTCACCATTGCAGGTGAAAAAAAAAAAAAAAAGTAGCAGCAGCTTTAGCAAGGGTGACTTCCAGCAGCTGCTCAGATTTGAGATCTGGTACTATGACGATAGAACACCACTTTAACAAGTGACCCCTGTTGTGTGTCAAACAGTTTGTTCGGGACCCCGTTGTTCACGAAGGGCTCAGATCTTTGGGTTTTGATGAAGCGAGGGGGCAATAGTACCTGAGAACAGTCAGGTTTTGTTATACGTCACACTTAATGTAAAACTGGTGGAATGGCTGCTCGGAAAGCACTGCAGGCGAGATAGCTTGACCCGTGCTGGTCTGAACATTTACCACTGCCGGTCTATGACATTGGACGCAGGACTGGTAATATGGCAAGACTCTAGTCAAGATGTACTTGACTGTTCAGTGAGGAAACCCCATGGGGCAGTTTATTACTATTGTTCCAGGCAAGATCTAAAACTGGTACTTTCTAAGAGTTGCCAATTGCAGGAAATTCGCATTTCATTATGCACTCTTAAACAACCTGGAATATTCTGTAGGTATCCTCCCAAAAGAACTAGACAATTAGAATTTTCATACAATAGATAAAATGCACAAGATTAAGACAGAGTGTATCAATAAAACAAATTATTCTTTGAGACAAAATGGTTATGGTAAGTACAGAACTATACACGACTTTGATGGGACGCATGTGTCTTTACTCACTTTTCTTGATGTCATAGCTTCTTGGGAATCTGGCTGAGAAACAGACTTTTTGTGAGGCATATGGACTGATGAATTGGATAAATAATCCCATTTTCACAGCCTGTTTTCAGACAGTTCTTCCTGCTTTAGTTACACTTGGAGTCTAAGTTAAAAATTGTGAGAATACACTCTGGATGTTGTTGAATGTTTTAAAATGGTGACCCATGTGAAGTCTGTTACTCAGAGATGATATGAGTATGTCACACAGTATACAGAAATATTTTACAAATGCAGAGGTAGCAAAACTTACATCCCTTGAATTCTCGAGACGATGCAGCAGGCAGACAAAGAGAAATATTCTTGCACAGTCTCTAAAAGAATACTTCAAAGGTACATTCTGTAATTCTGTTTTTGGATTCTCTTGTCCAACAGCTCAGCATGCAATTTGGGGACTTCAAAAAACGAGCCATTCAGGTCCTGGGCATTCCCCTATCTATTAAACTGCTAGATCCACCAACTACTGATGCTAACCTGAAGTATAACAAAGATTTGCAATCTCCACATTCATTCCAGCAAGAAGTTAGACTCTGGCAGCAAATGTAAGTATAAAAATCAGAACAAGCCTGATACCTTCTGGACTTTAGCGCGTAGAGGGGCATGCCTGCCGATGTACCAGAGCATGACAAAAATCTTCAACATCCTCCTGACATCAGGTGGAGTTATAGCAAATTTGTCCTTGAAATTTGTCAAAACTCATTGTGAAACTGTATGGAAGAGGACTTTGTCAACTTACTTATTCTGAAGTTTTTTGAAAGAAGATATTGAACTGGGCATTGAAAAAACTATTGATGTGTGTGCTAGAAAATATTCCAGGTAGAGCTGTATTATCGAGGAGTCAAATGGAGAAAATTCCATGGGTCCCTTCAAGTAAGGTATAATAAAAAGTTATTTAATCGTTTCAGTTATCTGTGTAATTTGAGAGCTTTTTTAAATATAGTAATGTTTTCTTTCTTTAGAAGTTTGGTTTTCTTAACTTTCAAGTCACATTATCTAATAAAAGCTGAGAAATCGAGAGTCAAACTCCATTTTTGTTAATATTATATTTTTTAATCAGTTTATTCTGCAATCATTGAAATGGATAGTTCTTTTTCAGTATCTGCAAAATACATACAACCAAACTGATTAATAAACGGTCTCCGTGATAGTTTAACTCTGTATGTGGATACTTAACTAACATGTAGCACATATTAGGGAAGGAGGGCTCCTTATACATATTGTGCCCTGGGAC
The DNA here is from genome assembly GCA_018389105.1 of Nautilus pompilius. Lineage (NCBI taxonomy): Eukaryota > Metazoa > Mollusca > Cephalopoda > Nautilida > Nautilidae > Nautilus > Nautilus pompilius. Next base: position 1,511,999 of record JACATO010000937.1, on the reverse strand, counting down.
TTTGTGGGCCTCCATGTGGTTAATAAGCGGTCTCCATGATACTTAACTAACATGTAGCACATATTAGGGAAGGAGGGCTCCTTATACATATTGAGCCATGGGACTTTGGGGCCTCCATGTGGTTAATAAGCGGTCTCCATGATACTTAACTAACATGTAGCACATATTAGGGAAGGAGGGCTCCTTATACATATTGAGCCCTGGGACTTTGTGGGCCTCTATGTGGTTAATAAGCGGTCTCCATGATACTTAACCACATGTAGCACATATTAGGGAAGGAGGGCTCCTTATACATATTGAGCCCTGGGACTTTGTGGGCCTCCATGTGGTTAATAAGCGGTCTCCATGATACTTAACTAACATGTAGCACATATTAGGGAAGGAGGGCTCCTTATACATATTGAGCCATGGGACTTTGTGGGCCTCCATGTGGTTAATAAGCGGTCTCCATGATACTTAACTAACATGTAGCACATATTAGGGAAGGAGGGCTCCTTATACATATTGAGCCATGGGACTTTGTGGGCCTCTATGTGGTTAATAAGCGGTCTCCATGATACTTAACCAACATGTAGCACATATTAGGGAAGGAGGGCTCCTTATACATATTGTGCCCTGGGACTTTGTGGGCCTCTATGTGGTTAATAAGCGGTCTCCATGATACTTAACCAACATGTAGCACATATTAGGGAAGGAGGGCTCCTTATACATATTGTGCCCTGGGACTTTGTGGGCCTCTATGTGGTTAATAAGCGGTCTCCATGATACTTAACTAACATGTAGCACATATTAAGGAAGGAGGGCTCCTTATACATATTGAGCCATGGGACTTTGTGGGCCTCTATGTGGTTAATAAGCGGTCTCCATGATACTTAACCAACATGTAGCACATATTAGGGAAGGAGGGCTCCTTATACATATTGAGCCATGGGACTTTGTGGGCCTCTATGTGGTTAATAAGCGGTCTCCATGATACTTAACCAACATGTAGCACATATTAGGGAAGGAGGGCTCCTTATACATATTGGCCATGGGACTTTGTGGGCCTCTATGTGGTTAATAAGCGGTCTCCATGATACTTAACTAACATGTAGCACATATTAGGGAAGGAGGGCTCCTTATACATATTGTGCCTGGGACTTTGTGGGCCTCTATGTGGTTAATAAGCGGTCTCCATGATACTTAACTAACATGTAGCACATATTAAGGAAGGAGGGCTCCTTATACATATTGAGCCATGGGACTTTGTGGGCCTCTATGTGGTTAATAAGCGGTCTCCATGATACTTAACCAACATGTAGCACATATTAGGGAAGGAGGGCTCCTTATACATATTGAGCCATGGGACTTTGTGGGCCTCTATGTGGTTAATAAGCGGTCTCCATGATACTTAACCACATGTAGCACATATTAGGGAAGGAGGGCTCCTTATACATATTGAGCCATGGGACTTTGTGGGCCTCTATGTGGTTAATAAGCGGTCTCCATGATACTTAACTAACATGTAGCACATATTAGGGAAGGAGGGCTCCTTATACATATTGTGCCCTGGGACTTTGTGGGCCTCCATGTGGTTAATAAGCGGTCTCCATGATACTTAACCAACATGTAGCACATATTAGGGAAGGAGGGCTCCTTATACATATTGTGCCCTGGGACTTTGTGGGCCTCCATGTGGTTAATAAGCGGTCTCCATGATACTTAACTAACATGTAGCACATATTAGGGAAGGAGGGCTCCTTATACATATTGAGCCATGGGACTTTGTGGGCCTCCATGTGGTTCTGCTGATCTCAGAACAATGCTTATGTCAAATCCCTTGTCCAATAATAAAGATGGTTAAACTATTGTACAGTATTAAGGAGCTTTAGCCTACAACTTTGTTTCCCCCTTTGCCACCATTGTAAGTGTAGAATAGCACAAAAAGTATATAATGGCTTGTTTATCTGCTCAGAATGTCCACGCCCCGCCTGCCATTTGGTCGTCTGGCCGCAGTCCGTTCTCCTGAAGGTCCGCACGCAGTTGCGCCCCCTTGCACCTCCTCCCTGCCACTGACGCCTTCGGTGGAAATGTCAGAAGTGAAAGTAGGTTCGCGTAACGGATCGAACCCCGCCTCGGCCATCTGGTCACCGCTTCGCGTTACCGCCCGGAAACGATCCCCGGCTCACGGATGCGATGGAGGCCAGTCCGTCTTGGGACGACCTGGACGCGTTCGACCGCTTCGAGGAGGGGTGTGACTACTTCATGGAGGACGCCGAATCCCACGTGTGGCGGATGTACGGCAGGGTGGGCTTGCTCCGGACGGCCTACCTCCAGCTGCTGCAGGAGAGGGACCACTACAAGCACCTGTGGACCGAGTTCGCCCTGCAGGTGATCCTTTAAACTATTTCCCCGGCGGCGGAGGGTGGTGCCCGCTGCTCGAGAAGCCCTACCCCACCCTACCACCCCTGTTCCCTTCTGTGGGGTGTCTGAGGGCCTTGAAAACCAGGTTATTTGGTGTTCCTCCCTGCACTACGTTTTTCTACTTTCACTATAACCTAGTAACACTGAAAGGCGATATATATATATATAGTCAGTTCTGTTCAAGATGGTGGACGTTTGCCCCACCCCTTCCCTGTTGACTGGTAACTGGCTACAGGACATCACATTGTAATTTACGACCTTTAGGATCGAGCAGAAGACTATATCTCGTTTTTACCTGCTTACATATCGTTAATTATAATTAACAGGTGGTGGGGGGGGAAACAGAAAGTTGTTAACTTCCATGTCCTGCCCAATGGAATGTTGCTTTGTGGTTGTCTGGTTCATCCAGATCAATCAGCAATTGGTTTGGATGAACCAGTCATCAACCTTTAAATCGCAGCCAATTAATTCCTAGCCACAGGTGGACATTTTCTGTGTAGCGCACAGACACAAAAGAACCTGGTGTTTTATTGTGGTTCCTCTTGTTTTTGACAGCTATTACAAACCAAACACACACAGGCCGGCGGTGTGAACAGCTGTCCGGTAAGGTGAGATTTGATTGCACGTGTGCTTACCTGTATTTTGTTCCAGGGCAATGAATGTAGATGTAAAAGAGGTGCTAATTATGATGATAGCTGGAAAATTGAAATGGTGCAGATGAGAGAAAACATGAAAGAGCTGCAGAAGAAGCTGAGCGAATCCTACGAGTACCTGACTGCCCTGCTGACTATCAACACTGGATTGGCCTCTTACTGCAACAAAGTCCTGGGAAGAAACAAATCCATGTGCAAAGAACATCCGGAAGAAACAAAATGCTTTGAACAAAGTGACATGTTAGTTATTACTCTCTTTATTTTATTTCAATATTTTCTTTTTGCAATGTCTTCTTCCATTATCCTCTATCTAGCTGACATGCGTACCAATTGTTCATTCTTCTTGACAGATACAGTAATACATGTAGGGAAATAACTTAAACAGTATTAAGAAAATGACAACTCTGATATTGTTAGCAGTACAAGAAACAGACAAACAATAATAATAATAAAAGAACTTCATAATTAATTATAGTACTACTAAAATGTGGAATTTACAGTTTATTTCACTGTACATCTGTCCACATAGCTGAGGGTTGAATGTACTATGCTTTATAACATTGATGGGGTGTTGGTTCAATATTGTTTACTAGTATCAACTAGTAGCTATTTAGCACGTTCTAAACTATATTTATACAATTTTTTTTCTGCACTTATCAAATCTGCTTCAGAAATGATTTAAGGCTTTTTCTTTAAAACATTATCTTCCTTTGATGGTGTAGCAAGGATGGATTGTGGCTTAATGAGGAGAAAAACCATTATTGTACACTCACCTGGTGTGCTAAGATTAAGTAAGAATTCGAAATAAAATTCACAAAGATACATCCTGGTCATTACAGCATCTTTGTATTTGATCAGAGTAGCAACAAACTTGTAACTCTAGTAGCACAGGATACTGAGAAGGGGCAAGATTCCTATTACTCCCTCCCCTATTTAACTTGGACTTCCGTACCCCTCGTTTTGTTGTTTCTGTTATGTTAAGTTTTGATTCATTGTAGACTTATTGACTGTTGGCAGAACTTGATAACCTGTGTAAGGTTTTAGCTCTCTGTTTTTCTCATGCAAATTTTCCAAAAATTAAAACCACATTTTTATTTGTACAGTCCATCACCTTTTAAACCTTTTAACTTTTGCTCATTACTGTAGGTCAGGGTTGTCCAACGTACAGCCCGCGGGTCAGAGTCTGGCCCGCCAATCTTTCATAACTTGAACCGACTCTTAGTGAAAAAATGTAGACAAAGTAAGTTTCAGGCTGTGCTTCACCTTTGAACCCAACTGCTTAATTTTTCACTCTGTCAACTTCAAAATGCTTAATTTCAAGTATTGATATGTACCCTTGATACCTATCTCAAACAGCAACTGTCCATAGTAAAACCCAGAAAAGCTCTATATCAAATTACAAACAACAAAGCAATGTTTCAGTCACGAAAAAATTATAATGCCTAATCATACAAAATGGCAAACAGTCACTGCAGTTGGGCAGAGAACAAATTTTAAAGGTCCATGCCTACTTAGCCAATCATTAGAATGTAATTGAAAACACACCAAAATAAACTTTGCTAGGCAAGATATCTAAATATGTAGTCCGATACCGTATCCTGGTTTGCTAAGATATTTTTCTGAGGAATTCCAAGTTTTACTGGGTTTACTAGATGCCCAAGATGCAGCTGCTATGATTACAGGCAAGAAAAGGAAAATTGATACTGAATGTGGAGTCTTCAGAGCTCTTGGACCAATGGTTTTTTTTGTTGTTGTTGAGCACAACAGGAGGTATATTGTGCCTGATATGTCGAGAGCAGTTTTCAACAAATGAAATATCAAATGACATTATTCTGCGAAACATTCTAGCAAATTTGACAGCCTCATGAGTCAGATGAGAATTGATTGAGTAAACTTGTTGAAACAAAATATGATCAGGCGACAGTCTTTCTTCAAAGCTGCAAACCACAATTCCGAGGCAGCAACCAAGACAACCAAACAAATACCCAAGAGGTTCACCATTTGTCTGATGGGGAATTTTTTAGACTGCTTGGACATTTTTACATCTGTAGCATGTCCTGACAAAAAAGTCAATGGTAGAGAAAACCAGCCTTTCACATCAGACTGTTGCTAGAAGAGTAGATAGCCTAGCAACCAGCATTAAAAATTCTTTGATCAAAAGACTCGATGGCTGTCAGTTTTGCAGTTTAGGACTCATTGAAAGCAAAGATGTGAGTGATACAGATCAACTGGAGATCTTTGTACAAGGAGTCACCAAAATTTTCAAAGTTGTTGAGGAACTGCTTGACTTATGTAAGTAAAATGCATCTTGGTGAAATTCGATCTTCCAGAGGACAAACGTTGTGGTCTAACAACTGATAGAAGTCCCTGCAATGAAGCACATTGGATTTTAGTCTAATGTGCAAATCAGTGCCTCATGAAATCATCACACATCACTGCATTATTTGCTAAGAACAGCTGTGTGCAATGATCCTGGAGATGAAACATGATAAGATGGTTTCTACAGTCAATTTCATACAGTCTGGGGGGAGGCTCAATCATAGACAGTTTCCAAGCCTTTCTTACAGAGGTAGGATCAGCTCATGTTAATGTCATTTACTTCAGCAATATTTGCTGGCTCAGCCTTGTGATCACATTAACCACTAGTCTCTGCTTGAAGAAATATGCAAAACACAGGAAAAGCTTCATGGATGACAAGTGGCTGAATGACTTGACATTCCTAGTTGACATCAGCAAGTATCTTCCAAGCTTGAATGTGAAGCTACAAAGAAGAAGGGATCAATTTGTCAACAAACTATGAGCATGTCTAAGCATTCATTCAGAAGTTAGAACTGATTCAGAAACAGTTGATTGTGAAGAAAGTTGTTCGTTTCTCCACACTATCAACAAGGAATGCTGAGACAGTGAACTACGAAAAGCATTCTGCACTGATCAGCAGCCTGGTAGATGAATTCAACCAAAGATTTGTGGATTTCAGGGGAACTGTGATGAACTGAAGCTGTTTGCAGATCCATTTGGAACTGATTCCACTGATGTTCATGACATGTTACAAACGGAACTGACTGAAATCCAAAATACTTTCACAAAGCATGATCCTCTGACATTTTATAATCAATATGTTCCCTCGGCGTCTCATCCAAGTCTGTCGAAGCATTCCCCTCAATTTACTGCACTGTTTGGCAGCACATACTGCTGTGAACAGCTCTCAAGGATGAAAAACGTCAAAACGAAATCAAAATCACTCCTGACAGACGAACTATCCGGCATCCTCCGCATCGCTACATCAAGTGTGCAGGCAGACACTGACTACTTGTGTAAGCTAAAACAATACCTCACTAAATCAGTGTTCAAAAGAATGACGAGAAAGTAAGCTAATACATTAGTTAGTCTTCTCATTTGAAACTTGTTCGTTAAAATGCACATTTTTGTTGTTTGAATGCTTAATTATTTTTTTCATTTAGTGATAAATGTAAACATAATGACAGCATACAGCTGGGAGCACTTGTGAAAGAATTTCAGCAGCTATATGATCTCGACTGGATGAAGGCCAAGCAGATGCTGATAGAGCAGCTGAAATTCACCCAAGGAAAAGCCATCAAGTGCCTGATTCGTATTATTTTTGTGAGTTCCCCTGCATTTATATTTATTAATTTTAGTGCATAATGATATGGCACTGAAGGAAAACAAGTTGAAACAATTCTGAATGCGAGATGCTCCGGACTAATGTGATATTATAAACTTTCAGAGATTCCTTGTAGCTTTTGGCATATTTAATTGCTGTCCCTTCTTTTAGTCAAAGTTGTTGTTCCTGGCTAGCATCATAACCATCGACTAATTTATTGGTAATTAACTGTAGGGATATTTTTTTCTATTTTTAAGAGATTATCATGGAGTTTTAAAATTTTTGGTAGATGCTGAGAATGTTCAGCATCTAGTTGCCCTAAATATATTGTTTAAGCAGGAAATTGTCTAGAGGCATGTATTAATACTAACAAGTAAAATATTGTACCTTTCTTTTGAATTTCCAAGTATACAAACAAGAACAAAAATTGCCAATTAATTAATTCTACTAATTAGCAATTCTCTTAATTAAAAAAATTTTTTCGATAATCTTACTGGAATCTTAGCTAAATCATACTTACATTATCAAGCATCTTTTATTTTAATCCACTTCCTCCATTTTATCTACACTGTTTCTGGTTTTGCTTGTACTGTGAGTTTATTAGTGTGACTTTCAGACTTGCTTGAAAGTTTCTTTATTCCCTATTGGTGAAACCTTTTGATGAAATAATTCCTATCTAGTTCAGTATTTTTAAACAGGATGTCAAACAATTTTGCAACAACTTGACTACTCAACACATTTCATTTATAAATGAAGTTATCCATCAACCAACCAGCACCTTTCCAACATCTGATGGTCCTGTAAACTTGGAAGATGGGCAAGATGCAGACAAGGTATGGCAGGGTTTCTCCTTGATAAAAATTTCCTAATAGGAAGATTAGTTTTTTTCTTCCAATAGAAAACTGGGTATTTATTTTGATATATGTTGTAGTTTATCCATTTGAATATGCTTGTGTAATGATTTATAATCAGCAAGTTGGTATTATCTGGTTCCTTAAAATTTAACAGCATAGCCAGTTTTTTTTATTCCCTCTTGTCACACCTGTTAACATAGTCCAGGTGTAGTTCACTAGTTCAGCTGACCTAATGAACCTTAGAACTCCTCATTTTTAGAGGAAAAACATTAGGAGAAGCCATGCTAGGGCAGTGCACCAAACCCAGCCATTCACTGTGGGAATCAAACTCAAGACCTTTACCTTAGCAGTCCTGTACCCTAACCAGTGGACTACTGTGCCACCTGGTATTACCAGTTAAAGTTGTTATGAAAAAATATTAAACTGATCAAATCTTTATCAGAAATATTAACCAATTTAATTACACTTAAAACAAGATAATTTTATTTTTATTATTGTAACAAACTTTTTACAACACAATCAGTTAAATGATAATTTTGAAATTTAATCTCTTATTCTATCATCTTTCACATTAAGGATAGGTATATTTTGGGGCTAATGGAAAACAAACTACTAATAAATGAGTATCTGCAACAATTCAACAGTTAGGATTCATTCAAGGCTGCATTTATTAAAAACTTAAGATATATCTTCTTTGATTTGCAGGATTTACCTGAGTATCTTCATAAACCTCTCCAGCATTTCCTCCATCAGAATGCTTCAGACCAGTATTTAGAAGTAAGCCAGGTGCAGTATTTTTTGTTTTTCTTTTTACCTGTGATCAGAACACAATAGTGGATCTTCTTTTATAGAAAGCTGTAATTGCTTCCATACTTTATTTTTAAATAATTGTTTTTCTCTCTATCCTATCCTGCCTGCCTTCTCCCACCAACAGCCCTGCACGGTTTTTAAACTTTATACATCCCATGAACGAAAACCCACATTACACCTGGGTGTAGGCTACCGATAAAGCTAAGCAGAACTCTACCCACAAAATTACATACCTATGACCAGCTACCTATCTAAATTTGTTTTTTTAACTAACAAAGAAGCCATTTTGAGATAATGGATCTGTAACACGCTAAAGTTCCCCCCCCCCAACATTTTTGTGTATTTTGGTGTCCAAAAGATCATTGTACAATCAAATCCATTTAATCAGTTTATTTGCATAGTTTTTTTAAAACAAAACCATTCTCTATTTCACCTTTAATAAAATAACCAGTTCTTTATATAGAAAAATTTGACCCTATTGTCTATTGAAGTGATCCCTATTTGCACATGCTAGGGAGGTGCCAAGATCTGGATCAGTTTATTTTTTGAGAAGACTCATGGTGTTGATAAGATAAGAGGACAGCTCTGACCTAATCAACGGAAAATTGAGGGAAACTCGGTTATCGTTCTTGAGGCTTTCTCTCTGTTGCATAATACTAGTGTAACCTGATGAGAATAAAGACACTAATTCTGGAGAAACTGAGCTTTTACTGATGTTCATGAAAGCTCAGTTTTCCTGTTTTATCACTGAGAAATATAGTTAACTTTATATTTCTGTTTGAAAGTTTGGCAGTTATATGGATGTAAACAAATTCCCTTTCTTTTTTTTTTTTAAAGCTGGTTATCTTAAATATAAGTTGTTCTTTCTGATGTACATGCATGCCTCTACGTACTCCGTATCTCCAGAATGTGGTTTAGGGTTTTAAGAAAGGACCATAGTGTTGAACATAAAAGTGGTTCACATCAGCTTTCTTATACACACACAATTCCTGGTTCCAAGTTTAGCATGTCAAGGACTGGGTCCAAATTTCCATAACAGTAAATGGAAGTGACTATATGCTCAATCAAGATACTTTCTTGAAATGTGCAGTGTTGAGGTTTCATTTATGTCTGAAGATGGATTAATTCTTCAATAAAAAAAGAGGTATATGTTCAAAGTTCTAGGATTTCTTGAATTAAATACCGGTTCTTTTAAAAATTTAGTTAGTGGAAACTTCATGGCAAGATGTGGAGCACTAAGCTGGATATAAAAACGGGTACAAATATATGCCGATGTACACGCTGTTGTTTTACTCAGGTGGTGTTTGAAGATTTCCGATCACAGTCATGCTTGGGTAGAGGTTGATGTGGTTAGCCCTCAGAACCCGTGCTGGCAGGCTGGTGCAGAAAATCAAGAGACCATGCCAATACGGATGGCTCAGCCCTCAGGGACAGGCAGGGGGTTATGCATTCTGCAGCCCAGCCAGCCTGCTAGACCTCACCTGATTGGTGCTGGGAAAAACCCAAGTGAAACAGGCAGATAAAGATATATTCCTGGATAGTAAAACAAGGAAATTAAAATTTCATATTCGGTTTAGTGTAGAATTATAAACTGACAATTTACTGATTTTCATTTATCTCCCTAATACTGAGCGGTGCTGACAGCTGCACGCACAGCCTATTTATGGACAATGGAGAACTCGGTAGGGGAGACACTTGCACATAGTGAACACTTATTAGTACTCCTGTGCTATAGTACCAAATCAGAACTTCGTGAGAGTTGTAATTTTAGAATTATACACTATTCAATTCACTGGAGCTGTAGACCTGGTCTCTTTAGAAATGTTTGCTGGTTTATTAGGCTTCATCTGCTGACTGGCTAAAAATTAATTTGATTTATTGTGAACCCATGTTCTGGAAGTTGATGGAAACAAATTTTTTTAAAAAAAAAAGGAACTAAGTCTAGCATGGTCTTGAAACAGGATGTATGATTTTAGATTAAAAAATCAGGACAATTGCCAAGTGAGTGAGGAAATTGTGGGGAAACTGTGATGCTAGTAGACATTTAGAAGATGAAAGAGAATTCTAGGGTTTTACCTTCAAATCTCATTCATTATTTTCAGTCAGCACAGATGTTAGACTGCTGGACCACTGCCGAGTTTGGGGGGCATGAGTTTGAACTCCAGTCAAGCTCAACTCAGTTTGGCAGGTTCTTCATTACTAATGTCGCTCTAAGAATGAAGTTCTTGTATCAGCTTCACTTGTGGCTTTGCACACAGAAAAATGGTTGTACAGCCAATCAGTATCCCTCCTCCATTGTAACTAGGGAAGCATATGACAACATTTCCTATATAAAACTCTCTTCAATGGTTTTTTTTTAGCCATGTAATTTCTGGTGGAATGACACATGTACACTATCATTTCTTAGTCCTGTGACTAGCTGAAAGATGAATAACATGTCTGAGAATTGGCTTTGAAAGACCTTCAACCTCGCTTCTGCCTCTTTGAAGTGTGGAGGTGGTGAAGACTTTCTATCCGCTGTGTCAGTTAGAAGTTCCCACAATGCATTGCTGCGAAAGTCAACAATCCAGCACTAGCAGGGCTTAGCTTAAAGTTTCCTGGAGAAAAATATGCTGCAGTATCATCATCTTATTTTATTTTCAGCACTATCTGAAGAATCTTGATTTTAAGCAGTTACTGGAAGAAGAGCTGGAAGAAGAATTCAAAGAAACTTTGAATCAGTTTATATTACGTGCTGTGGAGCTGTGTTGGAACATCAGGGAGTAGTGGACACACACAATGCCCTAGAACACCCAGGGAATCACCATTTCAAAAACAAGAATGAGAGAGAGCACAAATTTGGCAATATTCGAAATTAGTCCAAAAAGAAAACAAACGAAATAAAATGTGGCTAAACATCAGTTCAAAAAGAATGAATGTGAATGATGTAGTTGTCACACCATTCTAATATTAATCTGTGGAAAGCAATGTCCTTTGATTAGATTTATCAAAACTAAGAACTTTTATTGTATACGCCACGTATGTGTAGCCAGTCTTCTAGAACAGAAATGGTCAGATTTTTTAAGAGGACAATTGTTCACATTGCTCATTTTCCTTTACTAATTCAGTCTTAGCAAATTTTTTTTGTAAGTTTTAAGTCTCAGCTCCTCCTAAAGATTCCCTCAATGTTTTGTTTGCTCCCTCCCTGCTCATTCTAGTGGCCTAATTAGCAATCAGAGTCATTGCAATTGTTCCTGGGTTTTCAAATTCACAAAACAGGCTCCCAAATTGTCCTATAGTATTGACAATGTACATCTAATCCTGCAAACAGAGTCTGAACATTCTAATAATTACTCACCTTACAGAGGTTAAAAAATCTGGGTAATATTTTTTTTCTTTTGTCTGTTAAGATATTCAAACTGTTTTAGCATTTGTTTGTATTCCTCCAAGGAAATGGTTTATACCTTATCTGTGGCTTCGAAACCTGAACTGTTGGCACAAAGAATATCGAAATCAAAGAAAACATTTCAAGATCTTAACCCTGACCAAGCCCCCACTCAACAAGACAAAATAGCAATCTGGATTTTTAACACACAGTAGCTGTTTTAAGAGATCTGATAAATGCAAGCACCATAAGAATGCTTATAAAAAGTAGTTTTTTTTTTTTTTTTAATGTAAGGTAATTATTTGCTTTTAAATACATTCATGGGCTAATTCTTTCTCACTCCTCTCCCAGGGTCTAAACCAACAAAGGCTGCTCCATCAGCAACCGGTAATTGGTTTTCTCTCTCTCTCTCATTATGCACTGGATCATCAAAAATGGGTTGTTTGGAGTTGTCTAACCTTTGGCTATAGCTTCTGTAGGTTGGCTTTTTAAAAATATATAAGCATTTCCAGAGGCCAACAGATCGAAGGTTTTTTTCCCCTTCTTTCAAATTAAGCAAAAACCCTTTGTATAAATAGTTTTTATATCATATGGAGTAGCAGATCACAAAGTTTGGACACCCCCCCCCTTCAGAACTAGATCCAGATAAAAATGTTAAGCATGTTTGGGCAATCCTGAGTATGTTGCCCTTAAAAAAGGAAAATGACAATGAATAATCCTTCCTACTGAAATCCTGGATCTGCCGTTACTACTCAGTTTAATGTAAGAGAAAACTAAACTGTGCACCTGTAGATGCAATATTCATTATAAATAAAAAGTAATTGCTCAACAGCATTCTGATAAACTTCCATGTGGGATGTGCTGTAATAGCATGGACCATACCAGAAGACAATGTTGACGGACAGGGGAATGTTTTTGAGAACAAACAAAATTCTGATTTTGCACTACATGAATGCTATTTAAGCAAGTCCTGCTCATATCTGTAATTGATGATCTGCTATCAGCTTTGTTATACTTGTTTTTTCTGCATTGTGGCATTTTAAAATCCTACAAAATCAATGCAATGATAGACTTCTGTAGTATGGCACATTACAGCAGTTAATTATTATTGGTTTAGACGAGATGAGGATCAAAAGATGGATAGCAATATTGTTCAGAACTTTATCTATAATATCCTCCCAAATCAGTGGTTCCCAATCTTTCTCTATCACTCCATTAACAGTAACAAACTCTTGTGATCCAGACTTCTAACATACAAGCTGGAGGGATGCTCTCCCAGAATGAGGTAGAACTGTTGTACCAATCAACCAAGTAGTGTCTTCAGAGACCAATGTAACTGCAAGTTATACAATTATCAGCCACATGGTTGATCTGTATATTAGACACCTCTCAGTTAAATGTGTATACATGCTGTTGGATGCAATGCAATCTTTCTTATGCATAAATCTAGTGATACATACTAAGTCACAGACTATCTCATCCACATAAGATTGTTCTTTAGCTGATAAAAAAGATGTAAACAAACCTTTTTGTACCTAATGCTCAGAAAAGGTATTCCAACTTTACTTTGTATTTTTTTTCAATGCCTAATAAAATTTAATGAAACCTTTTCAACTAATCTAGAGATTCAAATTTTTTGAGGTTTTTACCTTGTATTATCGATATGCTAACGTTACATGAGTTTACAGCTCTTGGAATCGCAAAACTTTAAATCCAATATTTATTGAGGGTTTTAACTCAGATGAGGCTTTAACTGACTCAAATACACTCAGTGCTTTTGAAAGACTCAGCTTTGAGTTATCCTTCAATGGGTTTTGGATCACTAGTCACAGGGCAACAGATGGCCAGCCTCCCCACTTCTCTCCATTTGCTAAGCTATGTGCTGTACAAGCTTCTAAGCCATAACCACCTTGATGCTCTCACTCAAGCATTTTGATTTTGCTTTGCACCATTTGCAGTTAATAAAACACAATCTGCTCATTCTTATTAACATCTTTGTGATGCACAGCTAAAAGCTCTCATGCAGTACTGGTAACAGAACTTGCCAGCCATCAGATTGAAAGTGGTGTTTCAAAGAAATTCAAACATGACTATCAATTGGTCTCGCTGCCTTTCACAAAGTTTCAGCACACACAGACTTTAACAATTTTGCAAGAAACGATGAAATTTCTACTGGAACTATACAATGTCAGTCACATAATAAAATCTGCAGAATTTTTGTTTATACATAGATACTTCAAACATTAAACAAAAACAATAGGTGTTAACAATGTCTACCATTAGCATCCATGCAAACATTACAGCATCTGACAAGGTGACATGCAGCAGCACATTTCTGCAGGAAGAGCAGCTGACTGGATGGTTGCTGGTTTTGTGGTGTACACCCTGTCCAATATACTCAACAGGAAAATCTGGTGTTGAAAGGTTTGGAGAGCATGGCAAGCATTCAATTAGTCCACAAACACCTGTTTTCCAGTAATGATGAAAATGAAGGTGAGCACCATCTTGCTGATAAAACACATTTTCATCATCATGTATGGTGTCAACGTTGCTTATAAGGAGATCGAGACAGTAATTTACCTCTCAGTGGTGTTGGATGACTGAAAAGAGGCTTCTATTCACGCTGCAAACTGGCATGCTTACCTCTTTCTTGACATGTTGAGGGTTCTCAGTAGCCCAATTTGCAGTTGTCTCTGTTCTCTTATATTCAACTTAAACCTTGCCTCATCTGACCACAGTCATATCATCGAAGGCTGGATTCTGAGGCACTGTTTAAAACCCACTCACAGAAGTCAAGCCTCCAATCATTCAAGTTTATTCAATGCCTGTAACAGTTGTGAAATGTATGGTTTCCAATTTGCATCCCTCAGAATTTTGAAACTTAAATTGCTTTACCAGAATAAGCACCCACAATCATGTGGATTTCTGCAGTGAGCATTTGAATTCAACCAATACAGCTACGGAGTTCTCCTCACTCCACATACAGCATCCTTTACACACATTGCATGCCTTCAACTTCAAATTTCTCCCTCAATCATACAATTGAGAGGCAATTTGGTAGCATTGATTCATACTTGGATGTCCAGGCCCACTGTACCGTAGCAACATTCTCATATTTCTTTGCATGATAATGTCATCTTGCAAATGAAAGTCTACATGTTGAGACAAAATATTTTTTGAATGGTAGCACACACAAGTGTATGAATCACCTTTTGGGATACCCTGTAGATTTTTTTTTCCCTTATAATTCTATACAGATGATTTGTTTTAAAATCAGATAAATATATGAAAAGTATAGAAATAAGACCAACATTTCCAAAAAGAAACTTGGTTTTCATTTTGATTTTTAAGACTAATTATGCTCTCTGTTTATTGTACAAAAAGAAAAATGATCTAAATCTAGAGACAGGATGATGCAGGTGGTGTAATGCCTAATAGACTGGTAATACGTGGTGCTGCCTCCTCACCCCTAGAAGCATGAATGGCCACTCTATGGCACGAACTAGGCTAATTTGTTTATCGCTGGTCTCATCAGCTGTGGTCACGCACCTTCCTCCAACCATTCGCGAAGTTTTCTTGCAAAGTTACAGATTTGTCCTGACATTTGCTGGCACGGCCCCGATTCTTCTCATTACACTGTCAGCTCAACTGAGTGATACTACTGTATATATTACCCGAATTCCTAACTTATATACCTAGGAAACGTCGATGAATTCCATTAATTTCTTTATGTAAGGGCCTGGACATTTGGCATGTGGAGGGGGGCTCACCCCAACTAGGATCTTTTAACCCTCAGTCGGTGTATTAAATCCGGCTGCCATAGTTCGGAGGGCCTCCCTATTCCGTCTAGAGGGAGCGAGGTTAGAATCTGAAAGGACTACGAAGAAGGGGGGGGGCAGTGTCCCCGTAATGCAGACATCCTCTTATTTACCCACCTGGCATTGAATTGGAGAACTGCGCAATTTAAGTTAGAAATAGTTTCTTTATTAAAAGTAGAGAAATCTATGAATACGGAAGTTCCTAGAATGGTCAGCGGTGCCAACATGTCTAAAGCGTAATCTGGTGGCTTTACACTGTTTACGGAGGATGAGAAGGGGGGGTGGGGTGGGGTGGGGAGGGGAGGGGAGAAAATAACAGATTCTCAAGCAGAATGCAAACCCCAAGTGTCCGGAAATAAGGGGGCGACAACGAATGTTAGTTGGATTTACCGGGTAAGGGCAGCCCCTTGTCCTTCCCCCGAAGCT
Organism: Nautilus pompilius; assembly: GCA_018389105.1. NCBI lineage: Eukaryota > Metazoa > Mollusca > Cephalopoda > Nautilida > Nautilidae > Nautilus > Nautilus pompilius. The sequence goes on along the minus strand of JACATO010000937.1, from coordinate 1,496,049 downwards.
TGACCCCCAGGATCCTCTCGAGCTTTCCCAGGATCTGCTGGCTGGGAACCGCTTTCCCCAACTCGTACTCGTTGATCACCTGCTGCTTTTCGTTGATTCTCGTAGCCAGCTCCTTCTGGGTCAGCTTCTTCACCTGTCGGTACTTCTGGATCATCTTGGCCACGTCCAGCCCCACCTTGCTGACGTGCAGCTCCTCCGTCTCCCGGTCCAGCTTGGCCGCGTTCAGGTCGGCCAGGTGTTGCTTGTTCTGGCCGGCCGAGAACCGCTTCGTCGTCTCCACCTCCATCCCCTTCCTCTGCGCTATGTTCACCGCCTTCTTCGACCGCAGCTGGCCTCCCTCCTGCCTCTTTCCGATGTACGTTATCTCGTCCGCCCCGGCCATCCTCAAGAAGTACTGACACGGAATCTACCTACAAGATGCGGATGGGAAGAGACGCTAGCTGCCTTTCATTCAAACTGCCTGATTAAATGGCGACGGCTATTGCCGGTGGTTGCCTCCCCTTAATGAAAAATAGATTTGTCTCCCTTGTCTGGATTTTTATTATTATTATTATTATTATTATTCCTTTCTATCGTCTGGCGTACCTCGGTATCCCTTTTTATCAATCCCTGCAGGATGTGTGAGCCTCTTTTTCCGAGTGCGAAATCAGGTAGAGGTACAGGCCACCTTCCTACGAGGGGGAGGGGGGGCATCCATTAGACTGGAAGAAACGTGTCTTCCTCGGCAGGAGAGCGCCTGCTGGAGGACCTCGATAGCCATAAGGTGGACAGGTAGATTCCTGGATATGTTGTATTCATAAGGTCCGGGGAATACAGGTGCATCAGTCCTGCCAAACAAAGTGGGGAATGCTGGATGTGTCGCTGGTTTTAACAGCTTGTAATCGAACTCACCCCCCCCTTTTAGGGATTGGGGGGAGGGGGTCATTAATAAGTTCTACAACATTTTTGAGCCCCTGATTATTATTATTATTATTATTATGTAATTCACGGGTCTGAAACAGGAAGACAGGCGCTTACCTGGTAACTGGGCATTTTGAGGTTTGTTCCCCAGGTGATTTTAACAACGCTTCTGTCTTCTACATCATCTTGAGTCTTGTTTGGAGGAGGAGAAGAATAACCCCCCCCTCCCCTCCCCTCCCCTCCCCTCCCCTTTAGGGACCTGTGGACGTGGGGCTGTACCTATGGAAAGGGAAAATAAATGGCCTACTCTTCACCACAGCTTTTCGTGAAGACAGTGGAAGGTGAGGGATTCGGTAGGCATCCGCAGTATCTTTTAAAGGGGTTACCAGTGGTATTGGCGTGATATCTCTAGTTGTGTTCCGGTTCACGGAATCCATATATATCCAGTATCCAGTATTATCATGGCACATTTGGGGAAACACCAATACTATTAATAATGAATATTATGCAAAAATATGCTAATATTCGACGCTAGTAAGTAACCGTGAAATAGTATGGGTGGGTGGCTAAAAACTATCAGATGCTGCTGAACACACGGGTTTAATGGCATTCGATCTCTGGTATTGATTCCGGGATTATCGCCGGCCTGGCTACATACAGAGCCACTACAACCACAGTAGGGGCTGCCATTCCACTGTTGTTGTTGTTGTGGTCCGGCTGAGCATCTCCCTCTCTCTCATTTTAATAATGCGGGTTGTCTCCCCTTTACGTCTCATCCGACGATGTCGCCTCCGTGTCAGGAGATTTCCAGCCGACGATAAACGAACCCGGTAGGTAGCGACCGGGGGGGGGGGTTTAACCCTTCTCGCAGATCGATACCGCACTCGGACCCGGACGGTTCTCAGGTCGGCGACTTTGAGATCTTTCCCTTCCAGAAACGTTCAGGGCCGGGGCCATACCCTTTCCGCGTCCCCGACCTGCCCCCCCCCACTCTAATTAATATTACCTTTAATTAGAGCAGGTGAGTTGTTTCTGATCGAACATCCGCGATTGGAGCTGGCAGCAGAGGTGGAAATATCGCAGGTGACACTGTTCTGCCTGACTGAGGAACGGTATTCATATTATACTACTACTACTACTACTGCTACTACTATTACTATTACTACTACTATTACTATTACTACTACTATTATTATTACCATTACTACTATTACTACTATTACTACTACTACTATTATTATTATTATTACTACTATTATTATTACTACTACTACTACTATCATTACTACTACTACTATCATTACTACTACTACTATCATTACTACTACTACTACTACTATCATTACTACTACTACTACTATTATTGTTATTACTACTATTATTATTACTATTACTACTACTACTATTATTATTATTGTTGTTGTTGTTGTTGTCATACATGGTTTTAAAAAGATTAATCAGGATTTTTACCCCCTTTTTTCCCCCTCTTTAAACGGATCATATTAGCAATTTATTTCGTTTAAACTTGAAGGATTTTTGGTTTAGTTTGCCAAGACTCGGCTCACGGGGTTCTCGTGGTTCTTCCTTTCCTTCAGACTAAGTCCCCGTGGAGCCTCGAGCGACTGACATGAAGCCTGGGGAGGTATGTCGGCACTGAAATCACTTGAGAGCAGGTGAGCATGTCTGCAGTTTTTACTTTGGAAAGGGAAAGAAGGTGGGTGGTGGGGCAGACCGATTCAGTCTACTAAATGAAGCACAGTCTCCTCCTCACGTCATTATATAAACGGTCTTCTTTCCCAGGTTAAAGAATGTCGGTGATGAGAATACTCAACTGGAAAAAGATCTGGGCTTTATGGAAGAAGAGCTTCATTTGTACAAAACAAAAGGTGAACACGGAGGAAGGTAAGCACCAGAACTTTTTATTAGCCCTTTCTGCGTTCTCTGCATAGTGGTGGTCATCGAGGGGTTGTCCAGGGGGCCCCTAACAAACTTAAGGTCTTAGCATTTGCCTAATATTTCAAGAAATTCACCGTGTGCAGTAGCCGTACATTTGTACCCTTCTGAAATGAAGGACCCAATAAGATTATATTAATGCTAGTAAAGTATATCTAGGGAAATGTGAAATTTCTTAACACTTGACTTAGAATTACAGTTGGAAACAAAGTTCATTTACCCATAAAAATTGGACAGGCCGGGGTTAAGTGGTCCTCCAGAGAATACTCAAATCTGGCACTTTAAAGTTGATCTTCAACTTGAGATATGAAGGCTCAAGTTTTAATTGTCATGGTTGCCTAGGTGACCTTGCAAGCTTGTTGGTGCATCTGTACCTTTGAATTATTTTTCTTACTTGAAGATGGCAATTGTTTGATGCAAGGTTGTGCGGATTTTGAATATTTTTCACTTGTGAATCATCAGGTTTGACTTATTCACCCAAAACTTACCAGCTAATGCGCACAGTGATATTTTCTTAAGATATCACATTTTGCTTGTTATGGTCTGACTACAGTCCAGATCTGAAGCTAGTGGAGCAGTGGGCTAAAGCCAGGGGGTGGCTTGGTGGTAGATTACCGGTCAGCTAAGCTCAAGGGCTTGGAGTCGGTCCTTGTGGTGACCAGCTTGGTTTGTTATCATACTTCCCTGGTGTTGTGTCTTTGGGGTTTTTTTCTTCCACATCTAAAACGAAGAGTTCTGGCAGAGACTTCTGCTATGTTACCCTTTTGTGCATCTCCACAAGTGTTGTGGTTGGACTCAATGACTTATACAATCTGCATGAGTTGCTGCAGGGGAGAGGGTTCAGGCAAGCTGTCCTTATCATTGCCCCCCTCATTTTTACCAATACCAATAATAAAACTTAGCAACCAGCAGTAGGCGCACGTCATTGGAACAACCCAGCACTTACCCCAGATTAACGTTACTGCACACTGAAAACAGTTCTCCACACGCCCAAACCCCAAGGATGTCGTCGACAGGGAAAGCTTCATCAGTTAGTCATACCACTACTACTGGTGATGGGGAAAGTCTAACCTAACCCACCAAATTCTGTAAATAACACATCACCAGTATTTTTCTATTCTTATCTTGTAAAATGGGGAAATTATTGGGGGGCTAGAAAATGATAAATATCTTAAAACACCATCACGTCTGTGTTCTTCCTGGAGGGCACCTGCTTTGGACAGCAGACTCAAGTTAGTTGATTTATTTTAACTCCCTGAGACCCCTTAATCTTGATAGCTGTTACCTTGTATCTAAAGAAATAAGAAAAAATAGTTGTTATATATATGAAAATATACATGATGGCTATATATCTGGCTGTTATTGAAAGGCAACATATCTGGTTATTACATAACGATGACGTCTCTGAATGCTACAGAAGGACTATATATATGGATGCTACATAAAGGCAACTGGATGTTATGCAAAGATAATGTAGTATATTTGCTTACTATGAACCATTTTTGCCCATGCAGAATTTTAATACAATAGGTCATGGATTTTTTTTCCACAGTATTTTCTTAAAAACATTCATTTACCAAATATTATTAGTCTGTGTATGTTATGCTTTGTTTTGATGTACATTATTGACTCTCTTTATTTTGGCCTCAGTACTTTTCAGTGCAGAAGCAAGATTTGTTTAGAGTGGTCAAAGGCATAGTTTCTTTTTATATTTAAATGTGAGATGTTACCCACAGGTTGAATTTGGATTTTTCTTTTTAATCTTTGATGTACATTTTCTTCAAGTTGTTATAAGCGTAGAACCCAGCTGTTCATAACTGTTCTCACTCAGTCCCATCTGTTCAGGAGATTCTTCTTACTGGACGTTTTTGCTTTTGTTTTAGTTCTGAAAATGTAAAGTGGAAATCAGGGGCCCCTGGAAAAGTGCTGAGATACAAGAAAGGGCAGCCTGCAAAAGGAAAGTTAAAGAAAGAAGGCTCTCAAGATGAAGAATACACTGGCGTGCAAAAGTCTTTTCTCAAACAAATGGAAGGCAGCCAGGTGTTGAAAACTGTGCAGCAGGGAGAAGAAAAAGATAATAGCGGGAGGAGGTTAAAGGGAAGTAAAGATAAATGGTTGGATGCCAAGTCAGAGTTGAGACTTAATGATAATGGACCTAATTTTGTTGAGATTAAAGGGACCAGTTTGGAGATGAACAAAAATAAAGGTATTTTGTGTCAAAATGAAAATGAAAACAATAGTGGTAATGTATTGGACAGTGTTAGAACTGATCCAGTCAGGGAACTACATGGCTGCAGCATTGGTACGGAGGCTGAGAACAAGATGGCAGTGCTCAAAACTGAGCTCTTGAGAAAAGCTAATGCCAAGGTGAAGGAAGCGAAAAGCAAGATTAAAAGGATAAAAGAAGCTAAGCCTAAAACAAAGGATGATGGTAAACTGAAACCCAGGCTTTCAAGCAGTGCAAAACGCAGTCAAGCAGAAGCAGTTGTTGATGTTGACATGAAGACAGAGCTAAACCAAACATTTGTCATATCCTCACAGTTGCCAGATAATGCAAGGGACACCAGCCACTCGGGTGTGGCCCCTTTTGACAATCCAGTTGGTGTTTCACCAGGGCACTGCTCCTCTGGTGATCAGGGAAGTGGCACTGTTTTTCCAGACTTTTTTACTGACATTGACATTAAAAGTATATTCAGCTCTACGAATATCGGAGAAAACTCGTCAAGCTCCGAAGACCCTAAAAAAAATTTGAAAAACAAGCTGGAGAAAAGCGGACCCTGCCAGCGTGTGCGTGAGACAGGGTGTGTGGAGAAAGGTGAGTTGTCAACAAATGTGGATTCCAGGGTGGACAAGAGAAGACCCTCATTACCCAAATCACTGGGCAGCACAAAGAAAACCACTCACCAGCCGACTTCTGTGATTAAGCCTCAACCTCATGGTCCGGAAAGGGTTAACACCACAGAAGCAAAGTCTGGTGCTTCTTCTGAAAAAAAGCCTGTTGATGGTGAGTGATGCATGTGCAGAGCATCGTGCATTTACAGATTCCATTCTGGAATTTTTTTTAGAATACGATAAGAATTTAAGTGTATCCAAAACCGCTTCACAAGCTCGTAGCAATATATAGTGTAAAACATTAAATAAATAAATACATTTGCTTTGTTAACTTATTTAAATCAAAAAATTTTCCTAATTATGGTTAGTTGGCAAATTGTTCTTGTTGTGCACAATAAGTTTGTCAGCAGTATTTTAAAACATTTAATCTATCTATGGGTGTCAATCTGGAAATGATTTAAAACTACAGCAGCACAAGTGATGGAATTACTTTGGTGTAGGGGTTCCTAGATATTTTCTAATGTTACCTGTAGCCTGACAGGCATGTGGCTGGAGATTTCAGTCATATTTATTAAAGAATTGGCCCTCTTCTCAGCCGCAGGACTGCCTGCCTGCCTGTTATCTCGGTTACCAGTGGCTGGACAGACTTTAACACAAACTAAACCGATTTTTCCAGCCACAAGTAAAAAGTCAAAAACCCAGAGCGAGAACTCCGAGAAAGAGCCGGCTGGATCGGTCGACAGGTTGCCCGAGTTTCAGAAACCGCCACTTCACTTTACTGCTGGAAAAAGAAAGCGAGAGCCGCTCAAAGTGAGCACTGGAACTGATGCGGTAAGATTTATGGATTAGGGCCTCTGCCGTAGCTTTCCAAATGTATATACTGTTCCCAAATGAAAGAACTGACTGAGCCCAATACAAATCTGAGAAGTGACAACTCTATACAGGGGCGGACTGAGAGTATTATAGGCCCTCGGGCATAACTGTTCACTGGGCCCCTTAGTGCTGATGTCAGAGGCTACAAAGCGCCAGATAAGGGGAGGGCGGTTTGGGGGTGTCAATTTCAAAAAAAAATTTAAAAATTAGTTGTCTCAGACTGCATCTGGAGTATATTGGAGTATTCATTTAATAGAATTTATATGGGAATCTCTTGCGGCTGTGGGCCCCTTGTAGCTATGGGCCCTCGGGCAGTGCCCAATTGACCGATGGCTCAGTCCACCCCTGACTCTATAGCTCACACTTCAAATAATCTATTGCCGTAACAACCCCTTTTTGAAGCTGATGGCATAGAAGAGTTCTTCCTACAAACACAGCATCATGTTCTTATTAGTATCGTTTGTTGGAAATTTTAAAAATATCTTAAACTTTACTTTGAATTTCATTTCAAATGTTCTAATTTTCTTCCCAAACTGTTAGTCTCTTAAGCATAATTCTAATTATCTGTTTAAAATGCTATTTTATGGTAATTTTGATTACTATTTTTATGCTTTAATTCTTGTGCCGGCCTGCAGTTCATGTTGATTTGTTGCTTGAACAAAATTTACCTACTATTTTTATGACCCCTCCCCCCCAAAAAAAATGTCAGTCTCAAACTTTCTTTTCCCCCTGATCTAGATCTGTACCCAGGCAATGAGGCCATCTCACAGCCTTTTGGGGTTTGAAATGTTATTAGGTTTGTTTATTTCAGAATGTGTCTGAGAAAACCAACAAGAGACTTCTGCATTTGGACGTCAATCTGTCTGAACTGACGGGACGGATCAACAACAATGAAGACAGGGAGACCTCAGGTGAAAACATCCTTAAGACAAAAGCAAAACTTTTTCAAGTTCTACAATTAATATCTGTTTCCAAGGCAGATTCACGCTGAAATTCAGTTTTGCAATAGTGTTTACATTTTGGTACTAATGTATTTTGAGTCAATGTCTATTTTTACAAGGATTGAGCTAAAGTAATTAATTATGTTTAAATGCATCTCCCTAGTGTCCTTTAGCTCTTCATTCAGCACCCGAAAAGTTGTATTTGCATGTTTTGGTTTCTTTTCTTTGTTTTTTATCATGTTACATGGATATTCTTTGTTTCGAGAGCGAACCTATTTAATCCCAAGCTTTATCGCGTGGATGTACGTGAATGTTGGCTCACCTATGACACGGCTCTGTAAGTATACCAGATGTTCTAATGCAGAAGTCAGAGAAAACGGGTGGTTAGCGACATTTGGATTCGCACAGTATCTGTCAGGTGTAGCTGTAGAGGTTATGTGGTGTATGCCTTTCACTGGTCTGCTGCTGTGGCTATTGTTGTGCCGGACGGAAAGTGCATGACACTGGACATTGTGGCTAGCTTAATTTATAGATGTGGGAGGAAACCAGAGAGCTCAGGGGAAACCCATGTGACCGGCTGGTGGAGAAGGGCGAGAAAAATTATTCTATGGAGGTGTGCCAAATTCTGGGGTTTAACTTGGGCCCCTGACTGCAGCAGTCTAGTAGTCTACCACTGGATTACTGGCCATCCCTTTCAGTAGTTTATTTGTCAATAACTGCTATGAGATTGCTTACCTATTCCATAATCATTGGAAATATTAGAATTGGTGAGGAATTATAGGGAGAGGAACAGGACAGGAGAAAGAGCTTTGGGAGATGATAAACAAGGCTTGGAACTCTACAAAAACTAGGAGAAAGTATTCACCATCTCCAAGCTGTCATTATGGCTAAGGGGAGTTATTTAAAATTAAACTACACTAGTGAAAACCATGGAAATAAACTCAACACCTATATCTCAGGTAATCCAGGACTTAATTTCAAATCATTTAGAATTTTTTTAAGATACTGAAAGTCAACTGTTTAATTGTATTTGAGACTTTGAACTTGAGAAATAGTATTTCATTTCATTTTTTAAATCTAAAAGTATATGTGTGTTTGTGTGTGTTTATGTGTATGTATGTATATATATGTGTGTGTGTTGTGTTTATGTGTATGTATGTATATGTGTGTTTATGTGTGTATGTATATGTGTGTGTGTTTGTGTGTGTGTGTTTGTGTTTATGTGTGTATGTATGTGTGTGTTTATGTGTGTGTGTGTTGTGTGTTTATGTGTATGTATGTATATATGTGTGTGTGTGTTGTGTGTTTATGTGTGTGTGTGTGTGTTGTGTTTATGTGTGTGTGTGTGTGTTGTGTGTTTATGTGTATGTATGTATATGTGTGTTTATGTGTATGTATATATGTGTGTGTGTGTGTGTGCACATGCATTTGGAACAAAAGAAATGTGTATAACAATCTAAATGATGCACGGCTCACTCTTGTACACTATCCAAAAAGTAACATGCACAATTTTTCATATTGAAAAAAGAGAAGGAAAAAACAAATAGTGTATGTTAAATATTCTTATTGTATTGGTTTACATAAAAATATTTTTAGTTAACTTGGAAAATAAATGAAGAAAATGCCTAATCTCCCAATGTGACATATACTCAAACGGAGGGAAAACTATGGATGGAAGGCGCCTACAAGTGGCTTCCTATCTGTACAGGAAGCTTAAATAAGTGTGCGCTGCTTTAAAATAAAATTCATCAGTTCTGTGAATAAGTTAGATACATCCAGTATCCCCCTCATTTTTTGTCCTTTATAAAATTCCTTACCAAGATTGGCTTCTTTATTTCTGTGTAAGGACTGGAAACCTTTCCCCAGCAAATGTTTTGATTCATTCAGGAATAGTTACTACACATCTCTGCAGGTGAGCAGAAATCTCTCCCAGCTACTCTGCCCTGACCTGAGGTTTGAATTTTGTCTAACTGATGTCCATCTTGATTGGGTCTTAATAAAACTCTTACCTCTAACCACAGAATTCTGTCAAATGCACAAACAATTCTCTTCAGTATCAAAACTCAAATATCTCTTATTTTAATGTTGCCTTTTTCTTTCTTCTTGCAAGTCAGTTTCTGACTCAACAGAAAAGTTTACATTAAATAAAATTACATTTTTTGCTTTATCTCATTTCTAGTAGGGAAGTTCTGATTGATTGGCAGATAATCGTTTAGCCAATTATTAGGCTTAATAACAATGGATATAAATCTTATTTTCTGTGGTCAGAAAAACTCGGAATACTTCTGCTGCTGCTCTGTGTTTTCCATTTCACACCGTGTTTTATCAACAGATCATTTTATCCAGATTAACATACAACCAGGGCCATTGATCTTCTGGCTTGGAGTTTTAGGGGACAGTGGCAAAGATGGTAAATCCCATAGACATTCGTCTAATCTCCATATCCCACGCACAGATAGCTTATACGTGTACGAATTTCTGGGATGGACAACATCTCGTTTGGGACGCCCACCTTTGCCCAGCTGGGTGAAGACTGAAACATAAAACGTATAACTGGTCTAAAACAATTCAAATTTAATATTTGTTACACTTCTAAGATTGAAAGTAGTAATACTGGTCTACAAAAAGAGGTGCGGAACCAAGAACGATAATGAAAGTATACAGCAGCATCTATGGCAGTCAAAGTGTAAACTATCAGTACTACTACTACTACAGTAGCTACCGGTTACTGTTAAGTTCCAAAACTCTCTCCCTAATGTTTGTCTACTGGTAACTGTTTTGTAGCTGGAACTGTTCATGTATTTAATTCAAGGCTGATTTTTACCTCACGTTCTCTCAACAGAGTTACCTCCTCCTGCTGCTGTAGATAGCACCACCAGACAGCCACCCACTCAAGAAAAGGTGACGAAAGAACAAACTAGGAATGTTAGTTCTTTGCTCAAAGACATCCAGCTTGAGGTTGGTACTAGATGCCACAAAAACCTGGAATGGAAATGTAACAATGTTTTTTTTTTTTAATGAAGATATAATCTGGTTTCAATTTACAACTTCTGTTTGTTCTTTTTTCTCTTAGGTCAAAGGACTGCAGTATAACAGGGATATCCCAAGCGAGGACACGTTAACCGTGGTGAAGGAGCTACAGAGACAGTTATCAGAAATTGAACTGAAAATAAGAGAGCAGGACAGACAGGTGTCCCCAGCTCCAGGACAGACCACAAGCAAACCAACAACAGTTGATGGCTCTGGTTTGATTTCTGCTGAAAAACACAAGGTACAATACTTGGCCAGGTGTTGGAGAATTATAGCAGCATGAAATTATCAAACAAATAGTGGGGAGATTTCTTACCTTTAAGTTACATCTAAATACTTTGTCAATATTTTAGATGAACCACATGGTAGATTCTTCCCAGTACATCCACGTGTTAGTAACCATCTGCATGCAGGGCTGGACAACATAATAGGGCCCTTAAAATGTGACATTCTACTAGTCTGATTATTGTGGTTCACATTTTCTTCCAGTTTTAAAATTACTGAACCCTAGTTATGAGGAAATGTGTTATCTATTGCCCCATATTAATTATTTGGTTTCTTTTTTAATAATTACAGACAAAAGACATATCCATGACTGCTGATGAAAGGTCTGATGTCCTAAATCAAGGACCAACAAAACCAGCATCCCTACCAAGAGGCATGACGCCCAAGGGAAGGAAGTCATTGTCTTTGTCTATGAGTAAGCGGCAGCTTATTGATGAAATTAGGAAGGAGAAAGATGAACACAAAAGACAAATTAGGTAAAATGTAAAGTAAACATAACTATGATCATGATTAACGAAGTAGCAGTTCTGGTAGCTTTGTGTTGCTATTAGTGACGGGCACAAGTAACGAACCGAATGCTGTGCGCTACATCAGATCTTACAAAAATTTGTTATAAATCTCTCCACCTGTCCAGCTGTTCTTTAGGAAGAATAATTGTGTTTTCCATGCATAAGTAAAAAAAAAAATTGGTTGATGGAATACAGCAAAAAATTTCCAGAGGTGATGGTTATTCTTTCAGGCATCTGGAGTCTGAGCTGGATCGACTGAGAAACAGGGATCCCGTTAAAACCTGTGAGCTGAACCTGCGGGACATACAGTTCACCGAAAGAGGTTGGTCTGTCTGTCTGTCTGTCTGTTTGTTGTTGTTGTTGTTTTCTTTTGTGGGTGAGTCCCAGCTGAGCCAGGTAGTTGGGGCTGTGCTACTGGTATTTTAGGCAGAGGGGCACCATATGTACCAGGGTGACCTAGGGATCACAGCGCGCAACCTAGTACAAACATGGCGTCTGTAGGTGAGGTAATTTTTAAATCTCAGTGAAAGGACTGGATGTCAGATTCTTGATATAATCATAGAACCTGTTCTGTTTTGTGAGCAGATGTGATAGGCGAGGGAGCGTTTGCCAGGGTCTACCACGGCTGCTACCAGGGAGGTGAAGTTGCAGTGAAACGATTAAAAATGCCTCTGAATGCTCTGGATAAAAACTATTTTGGTGCTGAAGTAAGTCTTTCTACTTTGTTTTTTTTTTTTTTGAGAAGTTTGCTATTTCTTCATCTCTCACTCTTCAACATCAGTTTAATTTCACTTGGTTTTATCTGGGATCCCTGCTGACCCAGTATTAAGAGTTTAAGAAAAAGACATTTTATTTGAAAATTGTATTCACAGACATTTTGTTTCTTCAGCCAGCTTCCTGTGATAACAAACTGCTTTGCTCTCATTCTTCCTTCCTGATCCTGCTGCCTAGCAGCCGGCATCTGTGTTAGGCAGCTCAGGTCGAGCCGCGGTCTTCAACACAGTAATCCCTCGTCATTAAAGGCTTGATGTCCCCACGTGTTTAGTTCAGTTAGGTATTTACATGCACCAGGGCTTATGCAAGAGGTAGCCCCGAGGGAAGAGAAATAGCCATCATTGTGTCTTCCAATTAACCCTCTCACCGTTAGCCACACTCCCTAGTAATTGTTTCCCCTCATTAAAAATTTCATTACCAAAAAGATATAAGTAGAGTTGAGTAATTGTGACCATGACAGCTATAAAAAAAAAGTTATCTCCATCCATCTGCACAAGATTCTTAATGATTTTGAAATCCTCTATTAGTTCCCTTCTTCATAATCTAAAATTCAAAGTTGGTAGGTCTAGCAGGGCTCGTAAATCTACGCTGAACATCAACAGCCTTTCTTGGGGGCTGACAATGTGACATCCGTCCATCACCTGTAACATTGCCTAACGATGGACCCAACACCCCCCTTCAATACTCTTTCATTAGTAAATCGATTATAAACTCTAGCATACTGTCGCCGTATTAAAACCCTAACAACTGAACTCATTTAACTAATATTTTGTTTTATGTTCCCCACTTCACAGATTCGTTCATTCGAAAATCCACATCCGCATTGTACACGATGATCTAAAAATCTTAAATTCATTCAAGGTTTATTCAGCATATCTGGTGTATCTTTTTAACTGCAGATCTAGATATTTTAGTTTAAGGGGGAGGAATATGTGCATTCAAAATAAGAACATTGCATTTTGCTAATTTGAACATCAGCAACTTAGTTTTCGAAAGAACTCACTTGATAAACACAGACGTCGGGAAAACAGTGTACGTTTTATGCTTAACTTAAGCGCTTCCATTGGCCCATCTCACAGCTGACCGCACGTCTTTTGTCGTATTTTCGTCGCACGGCGGAATGATTTTAAATACTTCATTCTTAGAAATGTACCATAACACGAGAAACCTACATGGTGTTACGTTATGCTACCGCAACAGACCCTTAGTTAAGGACTCGACAGCTGTGCATCATCTTCTCTCTTTTGTGATGTTTTCCTGTTTGCTTCGTTTGCAGCCGCTGTTCACATTCTGAGATTCCGGTTAGCAGTCACCCACCTAGATCTCTCTGTAAAACCATGTCTCCTATTTAGCAAGGTCCATCATACTTTTCTCTATAACTTCTCTGAATAATTCTACATTTCATGGCCTTAAATTCCATTTTGCTCTTAACTGATTTGCCTGATAAATTATGCTAATAAATAAAAGTTTAATAGATATGATATTCTGATGGTTGATGCTTTTAGATCATGTTGAAATCTTGATTGTAAAATAAGAAAAGATAATTCTGGTCCCATACGAGATACCTCGTGTTATATTAGGAGCTTTGCTATTTTGGCCGAGTTTCATTCGAATGTCCCTCCTATTCTCAGCAGATTTTCTGTGCCCCTTTGATCTGATTTGTGTTGCTGTGAACAGAAACCTTTCTAACTCTTTACATTCTGCAAAGTTAGGGGAAGTTTATTTGCATTTAACTGATGTAATTCTTTATATCTGTGGTAAGCATCAGGTGAATCTGAAAATTAGAGGATGCACCGTGTAGACTTCCATCTTTTTGTTAAAAGTGGTTTTTCCCTATAGCTGCACGTATTTGTAAATAGTGTGGTAGGTTTTAATTGAAGCTAACTGCCAAAAAGATTATAGTTAACTATACAATATCCTGCCATACATCAAAATAATCATCCGTTAAAAACAACAGAATACCCCTTTTAACCTTAGTCCTTTGAAATTATTGGCATAACCAAGATTATTTCATGCTTATTATATGCTGAAGATAGCCAGTCCATGGAATATTTTGATGTTTACACCAGATCATGTAATTGGGCATTAAGGCTTGTGGTCAAAGGGAGAAAGACTAAAGACCATGGACTGATTGTGGGCATAGCATCATGATGTGGTTTTATCGGGTACATGTTGGCATAGCCTGATACCAGCAGGTCACAAAACAAACTGTTCATGAAAGCTGCAGTGGAAGATTTCTGTGTTTCTGATTGGCTAAAATCTTCTTTCTTCCAATGGTCTCTGCCTTATCTTTTGGTGTTAAACTATTTACAGTGTCATCTTACTGTTCTATTTATTATTTTCTTTCAGGTCAGTATGCTCTATGAGTTAAGGCATCCACGGATTGTACTTCTGGTGGGGGTGTGCACACAAGATAAGCTGCCACTGATGGTGCTGGAGTATATGTCTCACGGCAGTCTCTGCAACCTGCTGCATGACTACACAAGGTTAGCAGAAAGTTGATGTGACACGGCTGGTTTGGTGGAAAGAACACCATGTGCAGCAGTGTGAACTATTGTTTTATATCAGTCCTTCGTTACAGGCAGTACAAAAAATAAACTTGACTTTAGGAGAATATTTTACTGTAGTTGACAAACTAATCTATGCCAAACACCCTAATTACAGACACCAACTAGAAGATGGGGTTTTTCCAAGTCTTCAAGATTATTCTGATTTCTTACATTGTGGGAAAATAAAAAAAGAAAAAAACCTTGTATTTTGTTGGGACAACCTTTAACTCTTTCCCTGCCAAAGTCGGAGGTCTCCGATCAACGATCACATCCCACTGACTGCCAGAGTTGGAGATCACTGATCTAACGTAGTTTTTGTGACACTCAATAGATGGCTGGTCGGTAGCACCGGGTATCGTTAGTTCGTCAGCGACTCTCCATGGGGAGAATTCCGAATCGTCTGTTAATGGAAATAATCTAATTTCCTGGTTCAAAAACGGTGATGATGCCCATGAGGCGGAGAGATTGATTTTCTGTGCCAGCTGCCAAAGTTACCACTGATTTAGACCAAGGATGACATTTATGCAAAAGATGGGGATTTTGTAGTGATACTTGAGTGTTCTGCGAGTGCTGCGATGTGCCTCTCTGACATGGAATGCTTTGACATTTACCATTCTGTGAAGACGTTTTACTGAAAATATTGTAAAGCGCAAGATCAAAGATGAACAAAAGCTATGCTTGTGTCAATAAAGGTTGTTTGTTTCTGCTAATAAGGTGCGTAAAATTATTGAAAAGTTGGGCATTTTAGGGGTATAAACCAGAAAAAACGTTGGCAGGGGAAGTGGATAGATAGAGAAAAAAGAGATTTAGAGGAGACTGCATCAGTCAGCACACTCCCAGTTCTATAATATGGTAGTCAGTGAAACTGGGCAGGTATTAAGAAATAAGTGCACCCACAGGTCAAAGAAAATGAAAGTTATAGAAAATAACCCCACCTTGGTTCTGTAATAGTGGAGCACCTGCTCATCTTTACCAGAAGTTACTGAATAAAAAAAAGGTTCTATATCATCTTTTTTCATTTTTCTAGGAATCCACTTGATCACGCACAGTACTACCAGATCGCTAAGGACATTGCTCTTGGAATGAACTTCCTTCACCGTCACAAACCGCCTGTATTACATCTTGACCTCAAGTCCACCAATGTCCTCATTGGACCTGGTGAACAGGCCAAGATAGCTGACTTTGGATTCTCAAAATTCAGGTACCGACTGCATGTAATACACAAAAACAGAACAATCAAAAAAATTGAGATTCTGCCAACTAAGTAAAAGATAAGGTTTAAGAGAGATTGCTCACTAATCTGCCTTACATACAGTGAATTCTGGTAATAAATAATCTACATCAAAAGAAATGAGAAGATTTCAAGTATTATTTTAAATGATAATGAAAATGAAACCAGAAGTATTCTGCTGATGTGTTGTGGAAAACTGTTATTCCAGACATGAAGCTGATGTCTCCACAACTGGGAAATCGAAGATGCATCCTGGCACCCCAGCATGGATGGCACCAGAATTGTTTAATGGCAAGGAGATAACTGGGAAAGTGGATGTCTTTAGCTTTGCGGTGATTCTGTGGGAAATGCTGACTAGACAGGTGCCACATGAAGGAACCCAGACCTTTCAGGTAAGGTAGAGCGCACAGATTTTATTGCAGGAGAGAATGATTCATAGAGATCAGAAGTTATAAGCAGTTTGTTAGCATGTAAAAAACCAGAAACTGGGAGTGTCTTTGTTCAAGCTGGTCTGTGGGTAGAAGCTACCATAGGCCACATTCACCAAAACACTGGTCCTTAGGCTTTGTGTCAGCCACACCCATACAGCTTTGCTGGTGCATTCATTTAAACTCTTGCCAAAAAATTCAGAAAGCTAACCACTGGTTTGTTGATGGTGGACTGACTTTTCAAGTGTCGACCCAACCACAGATTAAAATGGTCACACGGAATTTCTCGCCAACTCCTGACACTTCAAATAAACTTTACTTCTTTCTGTGTTCAGGTGTCCTTCGATGGCAGCTAAAAATATCAGCATCGTTGTTCCTCGGTAATGCTGTTTAAAATGAAATTGTGCATTTACAAAGGTCCTTCGATTATCATCATCATCGCACAATTCTATCAGAAAAGATGCGGTTCGTCTGCTGGACTGTTGCGAATAACTTTGGTCGGTTTAATAGTAGTGTGTACCTTTCTGCTGCAGTTTTCTATAAATTAAGACAACCCAGGACTCCTTTGTAAAAAAATAACCCCAACTTCAGAGCTGTTTGTTTGTTTGTTTCTAATTAACCAAAATCTCCTCACTTCAAGGTCCTGGAGAAAGTACAAAGTGGCTACAGACTGCCCTTACCTGCCTCCTGTCCACAGCCCCTGTCCAACTTCATCCATGACTGCTGGGAGCAGAGTCCAAACAAGAGACCATCATTTGAGGTAATAATGGGTCTTTCTTATATATGAATATATGTAGAATCATGAAGCACTGTCGGGGGACAGACAGCTACTGACATTTCAGTTTTTAAAACCCAACAGCCTCTACTAGGCCTTACTCCTTTACAATAACCCTCCCCTATTACAGCTGTGGGGACCCAACAGCACCAAGCTAAAAAGTTGCAGGATATTTTTTTAATCCAATGGCAATTTGTGGCTTTTCCTAGTTTGCGGTCATGAACACAGACAACTTTGATGCTTTAGTTTTCTAGCACTGATCCTCGGTCCAAAACCAAAATTGCAACATAATAGGATTAATTTTCTCACTGTTGCTTAATAGCTATGTATCATTAAGCAGGTGGAATACTTAGCTAAGCACCAGGTGTACGAGCTGGAGATACATGCCACTTTGGGTTCAATGCTGAGGTTATTAATCATAACTTATGAATAGTATAAGTTATTATTTTGGTACTTCACAGGCTGGCCTCTTGTTTTTCAGTGAGGACAGGTAGTCACACAAAGAGCATCTTGGACGAGAATGATGCATGTCCAAACACTGAATGGCATTATGCACAGCTATACTACAAAGATTTGTTTGTGGTCTTCTTGACAGGAGAGCTCCATACATGAATCAAAGGTTTAAATTTAGTGTACTTTTATAGATATTTATACAGGTAAATTAATACAATTTTTTCTTTAGTTCTGGATTAAACCAAGCAGCTTTACTCACAGGCTTTAGTGTTCTGAACCCCAGCCAGTTTAACGCCAGCTTGCTTGTCAATATCCCTTTTATAATGTAAGATAAATCCATTCAGATTTATAGTTTCAAACCACATTTGTTGCTTTTCCTTTCCACAAAGCCTCAAATGTAAAACGTGGAACTAAAGCGTTCAACACCAATGATGCATTGTGTCTCTCTGCCTCTTTCAGAATATCTTGGTTCATTTAGACACACTAGCGTTCCCTGCTGAGTGGAAAGCCCTGATCCAAGCCGCGGGGATTTCCGCCGACATCCTTGAAGATCTCCAGTCGACCAGGGAGCTCTTTAGCTTGGTAACTTGTACCTTGGACGCCGATCACAAGATTCCGGCAGAGCCTGAACTAGTAAACCATCAGCAGTCTGAGAACCAGAGTAGACGGACACCTGGGCCAGGGGTAAATCAAGGATCAAAAAAGGAGCTGCCAGTAAACAAACTGAAAGGTCAACAACGGCTGTCTGCTAAAACTGGTGCCAGTAAACGAGATGGGGCTGAAAACCCCATTCCACCACCGCCCCCACCACCACCCCTTGTATTTCCAACAACAAAACTGAACTTAAAGAAAGCTGGTAAAGAGACCTTTACAAAGGCCAACATTCAGCGGGCAGGCACGTTTGTGATCCCTCCGTTAGACCTAATAAAGAAGAAGAGTCAGCTCCGCCCAGTCATGAACCCACATCCAAGCCAGCTGTACAACCTGAAAACTGTCAGTCAGCAGAAACTGTTGTCCATCGCAGAAATCCTACAGAAGGTCAGTAGTTTGGTTTCCTTACATTTGTTACTCACTCGAGAGCAGGCAGTTTCAGTGCTAACGAGGCCCTCATTCTTTTATTAACCTGGTTGTTTATGTAATGGCACATAAGCCACAAAAGCTTCAGCGTCCAAGTGACTGCAGTGGAACCATCTAAATGGCAGAAAAGCACTTCACACCATAAACCGATAGTAGCGCTGACTTTGAATGCGCTCTGCAGGTCATGTGGGAATACTGCTGCTGTAGCATAATGCTCAGTAACTAACGGCAACTTCAGAACCAATATTAGGAATTAAACAATCATAAATTCAGGTGAAAACTAAGCTCCTGTAACAAATTTTTCTTTCGAGATTTCGACATGGAAATGTTACAGATGCTAGGTATCTTTAGAGGAGTTACTGTACAAAAGTATTATGTACCCCCCCCCTTCTCCACAGAATCGGTGTTTGTTATGCTACTGATAGTAAATCACCAGTGAGGATCTTCCTACCTCAGCACTGTGGTCCGGACCAGGTAACAAAATCTGTTATTCAGAAAGCCTTGTGCAGCATCTTCCTAAATGAGCACTTCTCCCCTGCTGCGGGTCCTCGGGAGATACAGAGATGTAATAACCAAGTGACCAGAAGAACTCTCTCGAGCTGGGAGTGAATGAAGAGAGTTAGAAAACTGTACAATGCACACAGACAGTAAGAGCAGGGCAGAGTTCAAGTGCAAAACTCCTGTAAAAACTTAGCTTCAGTGATACAGAGGCTCGATGGCACAGGCAGAACTGTCTTTTGTTTTTTTTTACTAATTTACCTTTATGCAATTTATTTAGTACAAAATATGTAAATACAGAAAAACAAGATGCTAATCACCAGACCCCAGTCATTCAGCAGGATTTGCCTTCTTGCTCAAAGATCTGAAAGTTACCCACGATCGCATCGCGCGCTGCAGCTGTTCGTCCCGTCTTCACGTTGAGAAAATGAGGCAGAGCGGGTTAGCACCAGTGCTCATGGATCCGTGAAGAGATCCGGTTTACAGTTGAGAAAAACACATCCCGCTGGGAGCCACAGTTTTACTTGTGAACTTCTTTTTTGTTGTTGTAAATATATTTACTGTATTTTATTTATTAACGAGGTCCACGATGAAACTGTCAGACTGGATTAATTACAGGAAAACTGGACAAATCCGATTTCATCCGCATGTCTGTCTGAGGATTCTAAATCAGACACTTCCACTATATTTAAAACAGTGGAGCGTTTGTTAAGTAGTAACCCGAACGAGAGTCGTTCTATAACCAACCAACTCCTTGTTATGTATTTCAGGCGATGTCAGAGCGCCGTAGTGCATTCCATGAAGAGTCAAGCAGCAGGGAACAGACAATGACAGACTGTGGGTGGAGCCCAAGGACCTGACCAGAAACAGCTGTGCCGCCACCACAGGCCGGCAGGTTTGTGAATTTGGCGATGGCGCTCAACGTCACTATTTCAGTACTGTCAGCAGAAGTTCACACACTTAGCCAAAACCCTGATCACTTTTATTTCAGGATGAATTAGGTGGTGATCCATCCCACCTGTCTGAACCACAGGTATTGTTGGAGGTAAAGTTATTAATTCTTCATTACTCACAGCAGTTTAATAAAACTAACATTGTGGTTGTAAATAATGAGTGCCATCGTATATATTACCATGTCTCATTCAAAGCAACTTTGACACCATGGGGTTTATTTATGCCATATATTACTGCTGAAGCAACCAACACCTCTCTCTCTTCATTACTACTCTCACCAAACCTGACCAGTCTGTGTGGAAACTTCGCACACATGGAGGCACCGAGTTGGGTGCAGTGCTACAGAACCAGCGGGATCAGACATTCTTAAAAAAGCTCCGCCACTGCTGCCACACAATCATGTTGTTACCAAAGTAGGAGTCTGCTGAAACTACTTCCTTTCTACCAAGAAAGCAGCCTGTAACAAAGCCCTCTCAAATTCAAACTCTAGTATTTCTTCTGATGGACACCTTTTATCATAACTTCAACAGTGCCTGTCTGGACTCCATGCACTCGTCACTGATGAAGCTAGTGAAAGAGCCTGAACTCCAAACCAGCGATTCTGACGTAGACACTTTGGAGATGTGATGATGGTCAAGATAGCAAAGTTGACCCAAAAGTGCAGTACTGTTAATATTTGGTAGAATTATGCTTTGTCAACCATAAAATGTTCACCAGAACACTGGTGGAAAATGCATAAATATAGTAGAGATCCATGGATAACCTTCCACCTAGTCCTGGTCTTGCCCTGAAATCAAGTTAACTACTCTTGCAGCTCCATTTACTAACTTCATTTCACAAAAGTGACCCTAGTATTGTTTTACCAAATGTCCTGACTAGTGCTCGAGAAAAGCTGGACAGACTGGAGCCCACCTATTAACGACTCAGTGCGACCATAGCTCCTACGGGCTGGGAGTGGGGAATTTCTTGAAACTGCTTATGATCAAAAGTCCCGAGCAGCATTTATTTTACTTGTCTGGTTGTAGGCTACTAAAAGTACATTTTTTGTAGCCACCAGCATCATTTTATTTTGGAAAGAAAACTGGTTGTGATGTTTTAGTGGGAGGCACATCAACAAGCATGGCACAGCCACCATCCCAACTTTCTACAACAGACATTTCAGACTGGTAAGATTGGAGCTGTTCTATCTGTACCTGGAAACCCTGATGCTCCAAGTACTCAACCTGCTTTTTCTGAATAAAGTATTCACCAGTATACCATATGAAGTCAGTGCTCCATCTCTGGAATGCAATGCCTACGAGTTAACATATATTGATATTTATGATTGCTAAATGGCAGTGGATTTCAGGTGTTTGTACATCAGAGATAAGTTCCAGAATTTATCAGTGTGAACACCCAAAATTCACTGCCAAATTAATGTTATATATCATCTACTGAATGTACATAATTCACATCTATTTAAAGGAAGCAAAGAATTTATTAAATAGCGAAAAGATTTTCCTACAGACAAATTCTGATCAAAGCAGCTGCCACAATTTGGAATATCCAGAAATTCCGTCTTGCTACAGCGCTTAATAATCTTTGAATAGCTTTTAGCTCTTATGAAGGGTTCTTGTCAGCTGCACTCGCTTTGGTGTGTCTCGCGTTGTAATCTTCCACCACTACAATGCCAGTGTCCTTCGCTGCTCGCTTGGCAATAGCTTTCACGCCAAGGTGGTTCACATGATGTGCTGTCATGGCAACATTGCCAACAGAATACAAAGCATTTTCTGTCATTGCCCCAGCCTGGGTGCCATATCTAAAATTCAGAAAGTAACAAAACATGAAAGTTCCTTTATCACGAGAGACTTTAAATAGAGAAGAGGGACTCTGCTATGTTGTTTGGTAATGAGAAAAGAAAGCCATGGATACCACCATCTACACTTACTGGTAACTTATTTCAGTCATTAACAAACTGACGTGTAACAGGGCTGGAATCTTAGCCAATTATTTAGTAATTATGACCCCCTGGTATTAATTACATTAGATGGATGGAGAGAGAGACTGCCCCCCACTCAAAACCTCAATATTTTGAATAATAATAATTCTGGCTAATTATGCTCAACTTTCTGTCAAAACAAAAGTAACGGACTGTTTGCTCTGTTCTTCATATTTGAAATTTCAGTTAAGAGCCTTTAAATGAAACTACATTTTCTGGTTTAGTGCCACACAAAAAAAAAATGATGATATTATCTCTACTGCTGGCTTGGATAACTTTACATCGTTGTTTTTAATCATTAGATTCAATTTTACTCTTAAATGACCAGTCCAGTGAATTATTCCTACCCACTTCAGTGCAGACACCCAGCATGTGCTGTATTGTCATCTGCAAGCTTACACCACCATCTACCTAAATCAAGAAACACAAAAACCTTGGCACACCACTGGATGCCTGAACCATTGTTGTGTTTTTAAGAAGTTCTCTATCCATAGCAGAAAGTGAGAAGTCTTGACATTTATGTGAAGCAACATCAACTCACCCACGGCGACCTTTCTGTAAGGGTGAATTAAACAAACAGCCTCAAGTTTTAGCTTTCATTTTAAGGAAAGATGTCATCAGGTGCTGCAGACCTCTTGGATGTAAGTGACTTCAGTACATTCAAAGACATTTTCTGCAACGTCTGACTGTCACATTTCTCCACTTACTTGTAGTTGACTATCTGTACCGTCTCGTTTGCCAGGCTCCTTGCCAGGTGTTTTCCAGCACTCTCCAGGCCTGTGTACACCAGACCAAAACCTAACAAAGAGATTTAATCCAGGTTTTCTATTGTTTAAATACCACACATTAAAAGTTACTTCCTATAGGTGAAGTTAACAGAAGCTACTGCCCCTACATCTGCACACAGACTGTAACATTAAGAATTTTACAAATAAGATTTTTAAGATAAAAATACAAACGACATGCGATTAAGGATTAAACTTGGTTATCCCTGACGGGCTCATTCTTCTTTCACGAGACAAAAGGGTGAGTAGTGAGAGAAAAACCAGGCAGTTAAATTTAAGACACTTGAGAACAGCAGGAAGACTGGTGCCAGTGATTAGGGTACTGGGCTGGTAAGGTCAAGGGTTTAAGTGGATTCCCACAGAACTGCTTGGTTTCTCCTCGCTAGTCTTCCCCAGCCAGCCATGTTGGTTTCCTCCCACATCTAAAAATAAAAAGTTCTAGTAGGGGCCTAGCCACAGCCTCAAACATAGAGCCTGCACTTGAAGACTACAGTGACAGCTACTGTGGCATGGCACTCAGGAGAGTAGATAAAGTTTAGTAACTGTCGTTTAAAGTAATAGAAGTCAAAATAAATCAGTAACATATGCCAGGGATCTCGTGAATAGTTTAGTAGTAGGCTGAGCATCCCTTTAAGCAACGGTATTATTGTTATTGGACTAGCAGATTTCTCAATTCTCCCTCGATGACTGCTACGAGAGAGGCTGGCAACTGGATTAAAGTAACCAGCCCACTAAAGACTACATTCCTGTTTGCTATTTTAGGAGAAATAAGTTTACCTGTTACTGTAAAAGCAGACTGGTTCTTTGTTTTAATACAAGCTGGGTTCTATAACAACGCCATCCATCTTCACTGAAAACTTCCGAGTGAACTTTGTTCTATTTTAAGTTACTTACAAATCTGTGATTTAAATTTATTTTCACTATACATATATAAAAGCTCATTATGCATGTCGAGACTGATTCCAGACAGCTGTTGTTAATTATACTTAATATATTGGACACCATTCCACATACCATACCCAGAAGTGATAGTTAGCACGTGTGGATTTAGCCAGTAGACATACCCTGGCAGTAGCGTTGGAGTCATTGCAAAGGGAAGGTCACAGCTCAACCTGTGCTGATGAACAGATTTGAAGGGTTGTAAGGTGCCCCAGGCATTATACAGATTAAAAAGATAAAAATAAAAGTCAGTTCAAGTGTTTTAGAAGTCCTTTAAAAAAGACAGGTAATATACCTTTGAGCCCACTAGCTGCAACCTCCATCACAGCATCAACTTTAGATGCAGTCTGCCTGGATTCTGTAATACTCTTTGGTAGCAACTTCTTGCCGTGCTCCTGGATGTGAGGGGAAAGTGTACGACCAAGGGCTACCGTCGCCTCTCCTAATTTTGATACTGACAAGACAATTTTTAAAATACACAGTTATAAGTTTACACTAATTATTTTAAAAACCCAATTATCACTTGTCATCAATGATACTAATTAGGGCTCTCGATACTAAATGTACCTCAGTGTGTTAGCAGCATCTATTTAGACAAACCTTTTAAAACTAATTTAACATTTTTCAACAATACTAAGTAGAAAAAGATTTAATAAACTATTATTACTTTTTTCAAGAACATTAAAAAAAATTCAATTAAATTTAAAAACAGCAGCAAAAAAAAACAAAACGCAAAAGGTAAAATCTACAGGTAAATGAATCTTTCAAAGTTTACCCCAGTTCATTGTTGATCTAAGAAAACCAACTCAGCCATAGAAATAGTAATCATGCCTCCTTCAGAGGGGATTTGAAAAAAGGAAGTAGTTAAGCATGCAGATTTAAGTGAAGAGGGAGCTCCAAACCATTTCTCACCTAAAACCCTAACCATCAGAACAGGGGTTCAGCAAAACAAAAAAAGAAGTAGTTTGTAAACATGCACCAGATGCTAGTCCCAAGTTTGTCCACAATCCTAAATACAATTTCAGTTTTGGAGGAAAAAAACTGCTGTTTTTTGATGTTTCGTTCCAGTTGTAAATTCAAACGGCAACAGAGCACAAGAACCTGTTAGATCAATAGAACGCGAAGTCAACTTACTGACATAGCCGCTGACCCTGACAACGCAGTGTGTGGCTGTTCGAAGATTCTGTACACCTGCCTGGTAATGCTCGTTAATTTCCTTTTGCTTTTCTGGCTTTGTTTTGGAAATTACCATTTGTGATCCCTTCTTCATAAGTTCAGCTCCCTTTTCAGCCCCTTTATTCAATCCCCAGACAACAGCCCCAGCAACTGATAGTGTGATAAAGGGAAAAAAACTAGAGTTCAAGGGAAAATATTACTGATAATTCACGGTTATTGTAAAATCTAACAAAACAATTTATCATTTTTACAATTAAATTAGTTTTTCTTTTACCTCCATGCTGTCTGTTTAGAGAACTAAACTTCACGCTATGACAATACACAGCTCAGGGGTCTGTAAGGCTCAATGAGTGAAAACCTAGAGACGGCTTGAAGCTGGATTGGTAATTGTGATCCATCCTAATTTCATGTACATCGAAATACTGATAAAATAAAGTTCAGAGTTGAACCACATGCACACACAGGGCAGATGATCTATATTATTACAACCAAGCTTCATGGTAATTTTTCCTTATACTATTTCCTATTATCTTAATAAGGTTTTCTGAAGTTAGGCTTAACACAAATATAAAATAATTCATACTCACAAGTTTCAATACCTTTGGCTACTTTTGTACTTAGTTTCTCTTCTGATTCAGCAGAAGTGGGAGCTGTTACAGCAGCTGGAGCAGCAGCTTTTTCAGGAGGGGCACTTGCTTTCGTCTCTTCAGTTGGGGCAATGGTTTGCTGCTGAAAGACTGTCAGGGTGTGAAAGTAATGCTCCAGTCTCTGTCTGTCCTCATCACTCACATCGTCTGGAAGCAGCACACCCACAGCACATCCTGTGCAACAGTAAAACAACTAATAAACAGGCAATTCGTTCATGAAGTTTGTTTTAAAACAACAGGGCGCACCACTACTACAGCTTACAGTTCTCTTGTATATCAATAAACTACCCTAACACCGGCCCCACAAGTGATAACAGCCACCTTGCTTCATAACACATTCTTCTCCCATTATAAAACTCTTATCTACTAGTGAAAAGTAATGCATTAAAGAGAATTTAACTAGTATATGGAGAAAGCCAAAAATTAGTAGGTATGTATAGTAACAAATAGCACTAATTTCCACACTGGTATTTTCCCCTCTGTAACTACCTGTTGTGCAATTACTTCTCTGATCTGCATTACTCGGCAAACACGGCACCTTCTCCATTAACGACAAATCCATATATCGCTCCAGCCCCACACGAGCCAGTTCAGTACAAATACTAACTATCACTTCTGGGCTGGGGTTGTATAGGGGACATAAGAACTAATTTGGTATATACAAGATTAAAATAAAGTTAAATAAATACCTAATAGGCTAACTACAGTACTATGAAAAAATGTCCTTGCTATACATTTTAAAGATGATTTAGTAAACTTCCCATCACATTACTTCAGTTTATGCCTCCAATTCCACAAAGCAAATAAAATAAATTTTTTTAAAAGTCATGCACAACAAAATTTATGATTCCACTCTTTAAATTAGTAAATAGTATCATTTAAATACAAGCAAACTACAACAGGTTCATTAAAGGAAGTTTGTGGTGATTACCATGGAAATTTACCTTCTTGTGGAGCAATGACATCAGGGAACATGTAGGCTCCATACGAGGTGTGAAGTACAGGGGAGGTTCCAGGAACTAGGGGATAAATCCAATCACCAATCTGCAGAAAGGCTGGAGGCTGTGCCCCCTCCTCAGACTGATTGAACTTCAAAATCTTTAGACAGTCTGGATAGGAAGGAGCACTCACAAAGCCTCCTGGTGCTACAAAAAATATCTGTACTCCCTGTGGAATACAGAAAATCTCTGTTGCATCAGTAGAACATCGGCGATGTGATGAAGCACCATCAACCATCATAATGCTGTCTCCTATATCACTGGCTGGGGATGAAGGAGACATCATTGCCTCTTCATAAGGTGGTGGTGAGACCTCTATTGTTGTGGCTTCCAAATAAGATGGGCAGTGGGTGGTCTGCTGTAAGGCCTCCATGCGAGATTCTACCTGTAGCTTAGATTTTGTCAGCTTGTGCTGCATTTCTTGTGCAGAGTTTCGCTCATCAGCTGAGAGCTGATCATCGGGACAAACTATAGCCATTGCTGTCTTGATTGCTTCAAGTGCCTGCAAGTACATCCTCAGAGCTTCCTCATTCTTCCCAAGTTCATCAAGACTTAGGGCTTCATTTATCAGCTGAAACGAGACATCGTGTTGCCTGCGAAGATCAAAGTAGGTGGGGCCACTGTTCCTGCTGCCCATAGCAGCCCTGTCCACACTTGGAGGCGGGGGTCTGGGTGGGCGTTCTCTCCTCACCACTGACAGCTGTTTGGACCCCATAACAAAAAATTTATCCACGACAGTTCTATCTGAAGGGATCAAAGAATCTCTCTGGTCTAAAGGAAACGTGTCAGCAGTGGTCACTCTGTAACGAAAAGATTTTCTGAATTATTTCTTTAAACAGATTATTGTACAACACCATAACCATGGTGTCAACAGTAAGCACAAGAACCATCCAGGTTAGAGTCTGACCTGACCTCCAGTACTTCCAAGTTCGCCTGCATTACCTCCCTTCCTCTATAAAAGAGGTTATTCACAGACAGTACAATTGAAAGGTTATCTCTGATAAAAAAATCTACAGTCTGTTAAGTGGCAGTTTTATCTTGCTAGGCCCCTTATGTAAGCCATGATGGTGACTTCTTGACCCTTTTTTTTTTGTACAAACGATCGGTATTTCCCACAGACAGATACAAGTTAGTTCACAACAGGCAATGGACGGAGAGTTACCTACCCTTTTCTTAAATCCCCATCTCATACGATGCAGGGTTTTGTGAAGTAATATCAAGACTACTAACCCAGCATTCCTCTTCAGTTAGGGAGTTTTGTTAAATCATAAGAGCGTTGTGACAACTCTTTGGTAAGATGAGCCAGAGGATCACACTATACAAGGATCAGAAGATGCAATGCAGTACAACTTAAAGAGAACGCCAAAATTGAATGTGCTTGCAAATTAAAATCTTGTAGTGAAAAAGGAAAATGAACACTTTAAAGCTGCTCAGGTTTATTAACATAATCTACTGTTGGTCAACTGAACCAGTTGTACCACATTGCGCTGGGTTGACACATTAACCCTGGCTGCAGATGTTGTTTGACTACGTCTGCTGTTGCGGTGAATCGGTTGGAAATCTTAAGATAAGACCGTGTCACAGTCACGTGCTGGAGAGGGTGCCTTCTTTCGGTGGAGTATTGTTCAAATCTTGAATAGATGTAGTCCCCTTTCTGTTGAGGGGAGATGATGATGCAAGTATAATGAGGCTGGCCGAATGTTGTTTTCTGTAAACTCTTGATCCTCCTCAGATGTTTGAAATTTGGCAGAATAGCTGTGAAGGGGTACAACCATGGGAAAAGACAAGTGTAGGCATCTCTTGACTTCTCTATCGGGTGTTTCATAATCTGAACTCTTTTTTTTTCAGTTTTTCCATTACTCTTGGAGTAATGCAGACTACTAGTGACATTAGTGAATGAGTGTTTCTGAAAAATTCTTGAAGATACGTAAAACATATCTGGAGCCATTATCAAATGTAGCAGCATCAAACTCCATGGCATGCAAATATAGATTTCAAGTATGTAATTATGCAAACTCTGCAGTGGCGCCACTATGTATCTACAGTAATAGTCAACCACTAACTAGTAATGTTCCTCCTGCAACTCAAATAGTTCCATACCAGCGCTTTGCTATGGACAGGTTGACAATTCTGCAAAAATGAGCTGGCTTTGTTTCTAAAGCAGGTTTTGTAGTTTTAACATAACATGCTCCAATTGACTGTTCTTGAAAGTGTATCTGCAGACAAAAGATTCTTCCTGGAAAATGGGTAGTAGTAAAACTGCATGAGTTGAACCCTGAGTCTTTGTCCTGGGTTGAAGTTCTAATTTTTTTAGATCCAGGAGAGGGATTTAAGGTTTAAGAACTGTAATGAATCATAATAGGTGTGGTGCACAGTTACTTTCTGATCTGCAGAAAAGCCATTTGCTGAGATCCATCCCATATTTAACCATGCCAGAGAACCTCCCGACATTTTATACATTGGTAGGTGCATGCCAAGTGTGAATAAAACTATGTAGTTCTGCATGAACTCCATCAGAATGAAGAATCTCAAGAACAAAAGCCTTTTGAGAAGTCACATTTGTCATTTAGAGTGACACCAGCCTCTAATTTGGCAAGAACTGCTTTAATTCTTGAATAGCACTCATTCTCAGGACTTTGAGAAAGTTGAGGGCAAGTACAAGATTGAATAGGTCATTGCCCAAAGACAGTGTGCTAAACTAGTAATTCTTCAATAGCAGGATGATTAAGTATAGTTGTCATCACATCTCATACTGAGACAAACAGTCTTCCTTTGGTAATTTTAAGTTCCCATGAAATTTCCCCATTACTGATTTTTAAATTGGCTGAACTATAGATGTAATGTCTCAATAATGACAATTTAGGCAAGTTTATATCCTTGTATATATACTTAAATCAGTGTAACATCAACTCCTGTTTCAATCTTAAAGGTCACAGGTTTGAAGTCGCCAGATCAAATTATCCAAGGTTCAGAAATATTTTTAAAGTGATTTAAAAAAAAAAGCATAAGCTTGGTAGTCTGTGATCACTGACATCATGACTCCCTCCAAACATCCAACTTCAACAACCCTGCCAAGAATAATTTGAGTACAGGGAGTATCCTAATGTCTTGCACCTTCTGCAAACAAAGTGGACATAAGACTGGAAGCCTTGATGTATATCTTTACTGCCTCTCCCACAGGTTTGTCACTTGGATTGTGTTGCCCTACCACGTCCTCCAATACTTAAATCTTCTTTAAGTACTGCCATGTTTGACCGAATCCACACAAGCTGCAGCAGGATGAGGTGATGAACAGAGGTGATGAACAGACTCGCTGGCTCAATTCTTTGTTGACCGGGAGCCCCCGAGTAAATCCGACCTGTCCGGAAGTTATATTCTGACTCAAATAATCAACTGTCAAATCTGTGGTAGCCATCCCCACCCCTCCCCCACTCGTACCAAGGTCTACCACCACCCGACCTACCCCCTGACACCGTGTTCTGTAAGGTCTACCACCCGACCCACCCCCTGACAGGTCTACCACCTGACCCACCCCCTGACACCGTGTCCTGTAAGGTCTGCCATCCGACCCACCCCGCGACACCGTGTCCTGTAAGGTCTGCCATCCGACCCACCCCCTGACACCGTGTTCTGTAAGGTCTGCCATCCGACCCACCCCCTGACACCGTGTTCTGTAAGGTCTGCCACCCGACCCACCCCCTGACACCGTGTCCTGTAAGGTCTGCCACCCGACCCACCCCCTGACACCGTGTCCTGTAAGGTCTGCCATCCGACCCACCCCGCGACACCGTGTCCTGTAAGGTCTGCCATCCGACCCACCCCCTGACACCGTGTTCTGTAAGGTCTGCCATCCGACCACCCCCTGACACCGTGTCCTGTAAGGTCTGCCACCCGACCCACCCCCTGACACCGTGTCCTGTAAGGTCTGCCACCCGACCCACCCCCTGACACCGTGTCCTGTAAGGTCTGCCATCCGACCCACCCCCTGACACCGTGTCCTGTAAGGTCTGCCATCCGACCCACCCCGCGACACCGTGTCCTGTAAGGTCTGCCACCCGACCCACCCCCTGACACCGTGTTCTGTTACACGTGACGGACTTGGAAAGCCTGCACTGCACAGAGAGATGGGTGCAGCCCCACGCCCACCCCCTCTCCTACATCCCTTCCTGGCCTTTAGGGGGTCTCGCGGACCATCACCGAGACTAGAAAGGAGGCAGGTGTCGCATTAGGAGACACTTAATAATAGCCCCTCGCTCTTCGTCCCGTGTCTGAGTGGGTGGAGGGGGATAGGACTGCAGAGAAGACGGTGGCCCCGTTACACGAGTTCTAAAAGATACCGAAAGATTTAGGGGGTTGGGGTGGGGCCTCTATCGTCTCAGCATCCAAACACAACACTGGGGAGGGGACCCCGAAAGAAGACAGGAGAAACGCCTGCCCCCGGGTGCTCTGCGGAGAGGGCGGGGCTACACGGGGGACCCCCCGGGGCTTCATCACCACTACGGGGGCCGGACGGCGACATAAGGAAACCCGAGAGGGAGGATAAGGAAACCAGGCGGACCTACCCCGACTTCCTTGGCTGGCATCACGCCGAGATACTCGGGGTCACCTGACCTCCGCCGGCTCGGGTGCTGCCGACAGCGGGACCGGCGAAACGAACCGGAACACGGGGGGGGGGGGCAGCGGAAATTAGCCCTGTTGTTCTTACATCTTCTGGAATACAACAAACGTTAGGGCTTCCATACCGGTTTAGTAGGGGTCATTGTTCTCCTATTTGTACCATTAATTTTGTTGTTGTTGTTTCTGCTGCTATTATTATTACTATTATTATATTATTATTATTGCTATTATATTATTATTATTATTATTATTATTATTATTATTATATTATTATTATTATTATTATTATCGTTGTTATTATTATTGTTGTAAATAAATAGTTCGGCAGAGAAAAGAAAAACACAAACAAAACGGTTTGTGTGCAGGAATCACGTGACAATTTCGGACAAAATGGAGGCGACAGAGACCGACTGTCGGCTGTAGATCCGCCAGCTCCCTGACCGTTGCCCCCGGGGGGCGATTCGTCGCAGTAGCCGTTCACCTGGGCTTTTGACAGTCGATCAGCAGCATTACCGGGCCACCGCGGGATGCGCTAGGGGAGAAGGAATGGAGTGCCTGAGCCGGTGGAGAAGTTGGATTCGGCCCCTGGTTGTGTCCCTGTACTTCGTCGTCCTCGTCATCGCCCTGCCCCTCAGCGTGTGGGGGCTTCACGAGCGGGGGGCCCAGATACACGTGGAGGCCTGGTTTATCGGGGGGCTGTTCGCTATGATGGCCCTGCCAATATCCATCTGGGGGATACTTCAGCACCTGATTCATTACACCCAGCCCCGCCTCCAGAAGTACATCATCAGGTAAGGGACCAGCGACCGTCCCTTAAATGGTCCATCGAGTCCCTGTGGGGCAGCATCAGCATCATTGGACCTCCCCGACCCTTCTCGGCCGGGCTTCGGCGATTAAGTACACGAAGATAATTACTGTCTGATTTTAATTTTAAATATTCATAATTGATGTTGTTGTTGTTCTATGCCGGGTGTGATTCTGGTACCAAACGTATTCCTTTCACCAGATGGAACAACATCATCATCATGATGATGATAATGATGCGCATCATCAGCTTTTGAGAGAGTAATTTATTCGAATCATTCTCCTTAAATTTATTTTATACACATGGTCACCATTATAAATG
Source organism: Nautilus pompilius (assembly GCA_018389105.1). Lineage (NCBI taxonomy): Eukaryota > Metazoa > Mollusca > Cephalopoda > Nautilida > Nautilidae > Nautilus > Nautilus pompilius. The sequence goes on along the minus strand of JACATO010000937.1, from coordinate 1,463,721 downwards.
GACTGAATAATATCTGTTCCACTTCTGGGCTCCATCATCTTTACTTTGCATCTTGTATGCCATTATTTTTGCCTTCTCATGTTAACAGGTTCCTGCCATGGTTAACATAATGCCAAAACCATTATCTGATGTTCATCGGTAAGCTTTATGCAAATGGTTTATCTGTTAGGGACAAACTGCTTTTATGTTGTCAATAGGAATTAAATTTACTTTACTGAAATTTTTTTGAAAGTAGTAAACAAGATTATCTATGCATATATATATATATATATATCAAGCTTTATACTATTAGAAAAGCACTATATGCTGTCCTTTTTTTAAAATTGCACTCTGTCCTTTCTAATTCATCTTATAGTCATGCCATTTGTTGCTATAGAATGCCTTTCCTGTCTACCAAAATTATGAAGTATAAATGTGGACATTGCAATATTTTTTTTTATATTTTCTTTTGTTTCCCCAAACATAGATCTAATATGAATCTGAGGCCTTCCTTTTACTTCACTTTTTTTATTCTTTTTCTTAAAATTTACTTTAGCATCCTCCTGCTTCTCTCTTTTTCCTACCTGGAAAATTATTCACATCTTCTAAAATGGAACTGTTTTACAATGCCAAAATTATCATTGTCATACCTGAAGTTATACAAATTTATGATTATATGTACACGTGTAGAAACAACTTAGAATGATGGTACTAACCTATTGGATTTACCTTTGATGGAGTCCCAGCTTTACATTAATTGTTCTCCTCTTACTGAATTTCTTGTTAAATTTTGTGTGGATGTCATCTGATCAGTATAGAATCTCTGACTTTGACTAATTCCTATTTCAGAATCCTCTGGATGGTGCCCATCTATGCCCTCAATGGAGTAAGTATACTTGTGAAGGTTTATAATCACACAATCCTATTAATCTGAGGTGCATAACCATAAATTATAGGCACTGTAAATAATGTACAATTCAATTGATCCATTTGTAGTTCTTTTTTAACCTGATGTTTCAATTTCCTCTTGGATATAACATCAAAGATTTTCATAATTACAAGAAGACCACAATGTGAAAACACTGTTTTTAATAAAAATGAATTATTCCAGAAAGAAACTTGAAATATCAGACAGGTTATGTTATCAGAACATCTAAGCCATTAATTGTGATACTTCAAATGCTTCTCAATAAAATAACCACCTTTCATGCCCTTATTTTGGGTATCAGTAACTTTTCATGTAGTTACCCCCTCCGTCTTGTAAGTAGCTCCATAGCTAGTTGGACTCTTCAGTCTGCTTCACCCCCAACAAGTTTGGTGGGGAGGTAGATCTGGAGGTTTTGGGCTCAAATGTGGTTTTAAGAAATTCTTCCAATTTTTTCCTGGTGAGGTATTGAGCTTTTCCATGTTCTTTGGATCGTCGTTTTGTTTGCAGTATAAACTCATCACATATTAGATGACAATGCTCTGATGGAATTGCATAGCGTTGAAGAATATTGTGATATCTTCTGTGATGACCCCATTGATTTTGATCTAATAGCCAGCAAAAACGAACCCATATTTTCACATTTTCCACCAGCTGTAGGGAAAATCAGTTTTCCCTGTACCCTTCTCTGGCCTTTCATGTAACATTCAGCTATTGCTTGATTGAAATATTTTAAACCTGCCCCACTCCGGCTGTAGAACATTGTACCACTACTCCAAGGAATTGTGGTCAGAATTTAGTTGATTGCTTGTCAAGAAAGGGTTTGCTCCAAAGGAAAGGGCTCAGGTTTGAAGTGCAAGCGTGTGAACTAATAACCGTCACTCAAAATGGAAACCGTAATTCGTAAATCAATGCTTGTACCCATCACACATTTGATATATTATATCCCAATTACACTGACTATACTGCATTTTAAATGTGCTTGCATCACTTATCCCTTTTGGCCCCTAGTAATAATTTGGCGCCTATGCACAGCAGAAGTATATTACATAAATAAAACAAAAAAAAAACCAATTCAGAAATTTTAAATCATCTTTTTGTTGCGAGTTTCTGGAAAAATCACAATGTAGAATCATGGTTGAACTTACCAAAATTAAGGTACATTAAAGATGAATTATACTTAAAACTAATTAAATAACTTAGTGAGAATAAAAATTAATGAACACCATTGGAAAAGACGAGAACTAAAAACAGGCAACGGAAAATTTGTCACGTGAAGCCGACTTTGATTCTTCCTCCTCCCCAACTGTGCCCCTGGTTTTATTTAGACTTTTGAAACAGCAGCCCAAGCCACTTGACTTTATTCTACAATTACCTGTTCACATATCACCCCACAACCCCCCAATTTTCTATTGGGGTAACCAGCTCTATGAAGGGCAATAATGGAGAGCCTTGTTTCATGTGGAATTTCGCTTTTTCTTTCTTTCTTTCTGCCATTTTCGTCTGCCAAACAAATCACTGGCAGCCATAATTAATGGGATCCATTAACACTTATACAAGGAACAGTCTGAGTTGACTATGTTGGGTGAACACAATAACATTGTGCTTTTACTATGAACTAAATATAACATTCATAGAAAAAATTCTGGGTCCATGGTTATGCAAGAAGTTTGTAGTGGTGGCAATATCACTATTAACGATATATGTGGTTCTTCACATTTTAGATGTTCACACGTGTGCGCGCATACACTTCTCTGGGATATAGTGTTCAGAAAGCAGGGAAGTCGGAACTTGTATGGACATCAGTGGAAGATCTCTGTCATTGGGTCCCATTTACCAAAACAGTGGATCCAGCCACGCCATCTTGCAAAGCTGGTACGCGATTATGACACACACAAAGTTGTTTATGGTTTTCTTGGCAGCAGAGCTCTGGTGCCATCCAATATTTTAAAAAAAGTATTATTGGAGGTTTAAATTTATTGAAATTGCTGTGAAATTGGTGATATATTAAGTTGGTTAATTAACTAAGACAATCTCATTGTCTTGTTAATCAAAGGAAGGGATAATGTAATATGAAGTAACTTTGAACTTTCTTTGAATAAAAAGTCTAGAATCAAAATTTGATGAGATTAGGTTAAAGATTGTTGGAGAAGAAGCTTCCTTATATCATAAAACTGCACAAAGCAGAGAGAGTATATATATATATATATATATATATATATAGAATGTTTTCTTACCTTTGTTCCTTAGTGGCTGGCATTACGCTTTCCTAAAATAGCCATCTACCTGGACACGCTGCGTGAATGTTATGAAGCTTACGTGATCTACAACTTCATGAGCTACCTGCTGACCTACCTCACCCAAGAATACAACATCGAGCAGATGTTGGAAGAAAAAATACAAGTCAAACATTTCATTCCATTCTGTTGTCTCCCTTCATGGCCCATGGGACAGTAAGTGCAACTAATTTTTTCTTTCTTTTTTTTTTAAAACTTATAATAATTTCTGATAGACCATTTTTGTAGCCTTATGATAGATTTGAAGCAAATTTTGAATATTTAAAATCATGTATGGGTTATGCCCCAGCTTGCCTATCAAAACCACTGCATGCACCATTCTCTTGTGCAAGATGGTGGATTGTAAGAGTTCAGACTCGCCAAGATGGCGTCTTAGATATTAGATATGGGAATAATTAATTCATTTTCATATGCATTTGGTAATTTGGGATTAAGTTTAGCACTGAAACCAAATCATAAATAGTGCATGTTTTATGAAGGATTCAGCTTGATCTGAGATTTAATGTCTGTAGTGAATTAAGTGTTATACCAAAGATATTTTATTGTTTTACCCAAATGGTGGCTGTAAGCAAACCCCTGCATTGTGGCCCTTCTTGGATTACACAGTCATGCCTGTATCGGATTATTAAAGGGGAAAAAAAGGTATTTACCCTGAATCTAAAATGGTTGTCATTATTTCTTTTCACTATTTAACAAGGCCACCAGGCCCAGTTTAAGCACAAGTTTAAGCGAGCAGTTATTTGCCAGATATATATAGCTAGCATGGTAAGCTTTTAAGAGTTATCTTCCTTTGATGTAGTTCCTCTGTCCACAGGGTTATTGGGAAATGATGTAGCTTAATGAGAAGGGATAATACAATGATTGGAATAAAAAGAGCACAAAAAATATCTTGTCTTTTAAATTATCAAAAAAAAAAATGAGTAATGTGAAAATTACATGATGATTGCAAATCATCACACACAGTTATGTACAATACTGTGCAGAAGTCTTAGGTAACCTTTGCTAAAACACTAATTAATGGTCATTTGTTAACTTCCACAATAGTGACTGAATGAAAATGGCAAAGTTATCAGTTGCTAGTAGACGTAAAACAATATTTTTCCATGAACATTGTAAAACTTTACTAAAACCAGAATTTGAAGATGTGCCTGCCATTCAAGAAATTATGGTGAAATTTAAAGATTCTGGTTCAGTTTCTGATAAGAAAAGGTGTGGATGAACCAGAAATCTATCTATAAAAAAAACAGACGAACAGTACCTAAAGATAACTTCTCTGAGAGATAGAAAAAGATCCGGCAAGGAGCTAAAGCAAGTTGATTTGGCAGAATCCTCAGGGGTTCAGGTTCATGATTCTACAGTGTGGAGATCTTTGGGATGAAGTGGACTTAAAGGACAAGTAGATGTCAAGAAACCCTATCAGCATAAAGGAAATAAAGCTAACTAATTAAAACATGCCACCAACAGAACTGGATTTAAGATCTAGGAAAAAGTAGGATGTGCATAAGGAATTGTCTGCAGCCTACAGTAAAGCTTGGTGGAGGTTCTATTCAGGTTTGGAATGTATCTTGGCTATGATTGTTAGAGATTTAGTAAGAATAGTAGGAAATATGAATGCAGCCTGTAAAATACAAGCAGGTTCTTATTCACAATGCTGTTCCTTAATGCAAAAAAAAAAGAGAGAGAGTGGAAAGCTAGATTTATTCATCAGAGCCCTGACCTTAATGTTTGGGAAATGAACAGCAGCCAAAAAACCAAGGATGAACTCTGGGCAGTCTTAAAAGAAAGGGTTGGACATACTAAATATTAGTATACATAATCTCTATTTTGCCTACTGTACAATATTCATATCAAATCATGTTTCATTAGTAGTTATTGTTTTTCATACAGTTTAATTTATAAATAAAAATGTGGATTTCCAAAGACTTTTGCACAGTATTGTAAAATAAATAATATTCTTCATTTTCTTTATAGCCCATGAAAAGCCTGTTCATTTGGTTGTTAAGCTGGTTGGCATGGGTACTATTCGATCTACAGTTATGGACCGCAGTACTTGTTACATACCTTTGTATATGCGAGAATGCAAACCAATCATTCTGGGTTGTTTTATTATTATTAAGGTAACAAATTCTCCAGGTAAAATATGCAAAAAAAAAAAAAAAAGTGATTAGAAAGTTGGATAAAATAAATAAATAATAAGACTTTCTTGGTTTTTCTCCTTGCACAGAATTATTGCAATGAACTAGAAATATTTAAACATGGAGGTTTGGGTTTCTGAATCTGGTTCCTACCTGTAAAATTTGTGGAATGTTTATTCAAATCTGAGAATTTCTTTGCCACAATACACAGTAATGTGACCTTTTCTTTCAGTAAATTCATTCGAAATTGCAAACATGGAGTTTTGCAGTACACGATAGTAAGACCAACAACAACTGCCATAGCATTGTAAGTAGGTGGATTTGTTATTAGTACAACAATTGAAGAGCTTCTCTTAACCATTGTCTTCATACTCAAACACAGGTGGTTTCTGGTTTAAGGAAATGTCAGTAAAGTTAGGAAAAAAAATGAGAAGCTAATGTTACATGATACACAGGACTGTACTAAAGGAGTTGTGTATCCAATCTCCATTTGATATTTAGTTGTTTTTACCTTATCCAGAGACAAGTATTGATCTTAGAGCGTTTGATGGAATCTGCTTAATGATGGAGAATGGTTTGGTTTTCTTTCTCTTCCTAATTTCCATAAAAGTAATGGGTCAGAACAGGTCCCTAAACCAACCACTGCACTGTCACACTATTTTAAGGACTTAGATATTTTGGACAACCGCATATCAGCTTTGTGTCGCTCTGCTGGAAAGTTTCTTTTTCTTACCTGGAAGGTATTGCATCTTGCCAAATGTGCACCATTATTGGGCATTGATCGACTGACGACTGTGGTCATTTCTCCTATCCAACTTGACAAGGAAGAAGCTTCAGACCACCCAAGGATGAAGTTTCCTTTCACCATACACCAGTAGTGTGAAAAAGATCCGTTTTATCAGGGTTGACACACCTCACCTTGGTGGGGCAGCCAGTCCCCTGACCGGTGACCACAGGAAGGGCTGACATGCAACTGGTTCCAGAAACAGAACCCAACTGTGTTTCTGACTTATGTGCCATCTCTGCTCCAAGGAGATGAGTTTTTTAAAAATTTTGTAATTATTCAGAAATTTAGTACGAATCCTGTTTCTTTGTGTGCCTGTCTCACTCCTGTTTTCTTACTGCTTAGGATTACAGCGCAATTAGATATTCCAGTTGGTGCCAGTAACTTTGTGAGTGTAGAAGATACAGATGTTTAATCAAGAAGAATGTAGCCGTGTCGTGTTGATGATAACTTTCCTCCATGATTGGTATTTGTCCTTCCTGGCTGCTTCCATGTTTCTACATCGTCAGCCTCTGGCACTGCTGACTTCTGGAGAATAAAGTAACCACTGGGTTACCTGCGTACGCACCTTTCCAGCAGCTACTTTTCCAACTATTTTTCTGTTACCTGTATAGTTCATGTGTAAGATTAGGATTATAATCTTTAGAAATCTATTCATATTAATTAGGATATTAAATACATTTTTTTTTTTTTTTTACTAAACTTATACCCTGTTCTTGAAATTTAATTGCAGAATAACTGAGCTGTGTTCTAAGTACGATGAAGGAGACTTCAATTTCCAGTCAGCTTGGTCGTATCTGGTTTTCATCAACAATGCATCTCAAATTGTAAGTAGTGACTAAGACATTGTGGCTTATTCCTTATAGTCTTAAGTTCGCATAAATGCATATCGCACTTATTTCTTCAAATGTTGGTAGAGCAAAACCAGAGTCCACTCAGTATCTGAGTGCGACTAACCCTGCCACCATTTGACCTGTTATCTTGTAATCCCCCATCTGCTAACTCCGCATGGACTACGCAAAATGGGTGGCCCATATTTTCCACAGACACTGTAGATTCTGGATGACGCATTAAAGCCATACTCAGCACATTCATGGATCACCTGGCAGAACAAACAGCATGTTCAGCTCTTGCATGTGTCCATGAAGTTTGGAAGGATGGACCAGTGGGTGAAGGATTGTGGCTGCCACATTCACTCAGATTTACTTTTTATTTCTGGGGGAGGCTAAAGTCAAAGGTGCATAGTAAAATCCCAGTCAACCTGCGCACTTACAGATAGCATTTCTGCTGTCATAGCTGCATTTATGCCTGAAGAACTACTAAATGAGATATACAATATGAAGGCAGCTCAGAAATATCTTGAGGCAAACAGATATCACTTCCAATGTGTATTATTGTAATATTTGAATGGTGATACTTCCAGGGCAACTTTCAAGTGGCCCATCCTATATGAGAAGCAATCAGAAGGATTTGGGTGATATCAGCCCTGCTGGCTAGAGGAAAGTTGCCCAGTGACGCACTCAGGAAGCCTTGATATGTGAAGCTGGATGATATTCAGTACAGAGACATCTTTTCTTTTCATGTTGACTATGGGTACTAGAGCACAGTGTTCAAATGGATGCATTGGGAATTGTGGGTAGTATGGAAGGATTCGTGGAGCCCACCATGTTGGTACCTTTCCTCCCTGATCTGTCTTGGATCATGGATGGTGATCCAGAACTATTGACCCCCAAATCAGGGATAGCACGTGATGATATAATGATTGGAAACTAAATTCAAGCAACTAACACACACTCAAATGTATTTTAATCTTACTGTTGCCCTAATAAAATTCAAAACTACTATATAAATCTAACCTTGTACAGACTGCAGTGGTAAAAGAACAGCAACAGTTAAATTAAACATGAGTGTATAAATTAGACAATTGATCAGTTCCTATTAAGATCCAGAAATGTCTGCTGCTGTTTTGTTGTTGTTGTTGTTGTTTGTTTTTGCTTTCTGCAGTATTTCACACACATGCACCTTTTTATTCCTAGTGGGCCGTCTACAACCTGGTTCTCTTTTACAAGGCGACCAGGGAAGAGCTGGGCCCCCTCAAACCAATCCCCAAGTTTATGTGCGTGAAGGCTGTAGTCTTCCTGTCCTTCTGGTAAGACTCTTCTCTTGGAAAGCGCTGCTACCAGATCAGAGTAGGCAAGGGGTTAATTTCCCCACGCATCCCGCTTCTCTTTTTAAAGCAATTTCCAAATTACGCTCGGTATGAACGGTGAGTAAATGCTGACTTTTGTAGGTAAATGGAAAGGATGTGGCAAAAGAAAAGATGAGGAGGAAAGAACGCCCCCACCCCAGTATTTAGCGGAGGACGAGTGAGGGTGGGTTTCTAATCCGGCTCAGTTTGTGTAATTTCGCCCTCTTTCTAATGGGTCGCCTGTTTGTCGGCAGAAACTCCGCCGGTGCTGACACAGACACCTGGAACTTATCGCGTAGGCATCCGAGAAGCGGATAGGAAAATGTTCTTCAGCGTATTTACTAGAAAAGCCACTAGTTCTCACCCACCCACCCACCCACCCACTGCATGCTGGAGGACCACTCTCGATCTATGGTCTTGAATTGTTAGAGGAGGTTTATTTATTTCACTTGTTAAAAGTTTTAAAAAAAAATTTTATTTTTAAAAAGATGATTGAGATGTTGTTGATGATAGTCACCTGCTGCTGTTGAGGATGATCCGCTTTTACTTGGTTACAGGCAAGCTGTTCTCATCGCCGCCCTGGTGAAGCTCGGGGTGATATCACCGAACCAGACATGGGAATTCTACAGCGTGAAGATGGTAGCCACCGGCTTGCAGGTGAAGACCCCTCCAGCCAGTCGGGTTGGATCCCTGATAGAAACACACAACCAAACAGTAGCTTTCGGGCGAATTCCTGCTTCGATAATTTAACTATTCGGTGCAGCCGTTTGCGGCGGCCAGACCCGACTGACATTGTCTAGCACGGCAGATTCTTGACGGTCGGGTGGAAGACTGGGTCCTGCATCTTAAAAAAACCTTGCATACATTAAAGAAGAAACTACAATTGTTAATATTTTTAAAGGGTAAAAGTTTTCCCAAAAGAGCAGTAACGTTGATGTTACTCCTTTCTAAAGTAACACTTTTAGGGGTTTCCACTTGCCTGCCTGCCCTCTTTTATTTACTTAACGAAAGAAATACATTTACCTGTTTGTTTTTGTCCGCCCCACCACCACCACCCAAATCCATTTCAACATTAACCCCGTCCACTTTACACCTCTGAGTTAGGGCGTCACTCGCTGGTTCTACAGTCACCTCCAATCTCCATCTACTTTGCAGGACTTCTGCATCTGTGTCGAGATGTTCCTGGCAGCCATTGCTCACTACTTCTCGTTCTCCCACAAACCGTTCATGGATCCCCTGGCGGACCAGAGTAACTGCTGCACCTCCTTCATGTCCATGTGGGACGTGTCCGATGTGAGGGATGACATGGTTGAGCACATCAGAGTCATAGGTGGGTACGTCTTGTCAACAGGTAGGAACCCCGGGCACGTTGGCCAATCTGCATTTGAGAACGATCTAAAATGGCTTCTCTGGTTTTAAGCTGTAAAATTACCGAATATCCAACCCAAGAAGCAGTGTGTAATGAAATCTAGAACTCGCTCCACTGGCGTGGACCAGCAAATGGGTCGATGCTGGTTTGTGGCCCCAAAATCGTTAACGCAACTTGATTTTACCTGCGTTATTATAAATAGGATGAATTTTATTTTAATTCACTTTTACCAACAACACCAACATTTTGTATTAGATTTCTAAAAAAATTTCACAGGGTTTTGCTTGCAGGTGCACATTAGTAAACCGCCAAACTGTCACAGCACCTGGTGACCCCTAGATTACAATCCAAAGGTACGAGGAAACAAACCCAGACTCTGATTTGTGTCTCTGGGTACGAATTGTTTACGTTAGGAAAAAAATATAGAATTTAAAAGTGTCGTCAACGTTTCTGTTACCGGAACTGGTGCAGCATTCGTGGGATCAACAGAGGGCCACCCAAACCTGCACCTGTAGCTAAGTTTAATTTAGAGTCTACAAGGCCCCTAGAGGTAAGAAATATTTATCAGCATGCGGTGTTACGTAGATAACTGCCGTACTATTAATAAAACGTTTCTAGTTCAGTGTTATTAGAAAGGTTTAACACCTTGAAGTGGCTGGCTGGGGGTTAATCTACTGGACTACCATGGTTGAGGACCCAGAGTTCAAATCCCAGCTGGGACCATTTTCTCCTCACTCTTCTCCAGCAGTCAGCCCCACATCTAAAAATGAAGAGTCCTAGTAGTGTTTCCCAGGTAACTTATTCGGTCAACAAAGCTGATACTCCACACACACTCTCTCAGACCTCAAAAGTTCAACAGGAATGATTACACTTGGAAACATTCTGATAAATGTACACTGGACTCTCTCTCAAATAAGGACTCCACACCTGTATAGCATATTCAAGTTGTGGACAAGCTTAGGACATTGATTGATTAGTCCTAACATTCCATTTGTTTTGTCAGCAACTACACTGTTCCTTACATTTCATATTTTTGCTAATACCAACCCCCTATTTTCCTATTCAGAAACTGCCTAATACTTTTACGTTTTTCATGTTAAGTTCCATGCTCCACTTCCAGCCAGGCTGTCAGTATCGTTTACAGATTAAAAGGGAGCGCACACCACTCGAACCTTATCCATAGAGTGTGCATGATGGGTGCTCACTCCCTTAATGATTCTGTTAGTACTCCACACGAAATAGCAGAGCCTTAACTTTGTTTTTATTATTAGCTTAGTCTTCTGAACATTCCAGATTTGTCAAGAAAGGGAATCTATGTCGGGGGTTTTCCAGAATAATTGCTCCACTGGATTTGTGGGGCTCTGCCAATCGCTCGTAGCATCTTTAGCCCTTAACATTCACCGCATTTCGTACATTTTTCAAAACGACAAATGAAAATATCCAAAATCTGTGACACCCCCCCCCCCTCCACGAGATAGCCAAGGACAAGTCTGTTTCAATGGATAGGAATTGAATGCATTGGAACCGTTGTCATTTTTTCTTCCTCCTTGTTTTCGGTGTTCACAGAGCAACAGTTCCAAAGCACCTACCCACCATTCCTCAGCAGCCAGTGTAACAAAAATGAGAATTTGTTTTCCACAGGAGGCGGAGTGGGGAGACAACTGAAAGGACTACGTCCCAACTACAGTGAGCGAACACCCCTGCTCTCCAGCAGCCACCAGGGTAGTAAGAAAGCAGCAGGCCTGGTCAGCCAGACTCAGAGCAACAACGAAGAAGATTCGGCGGATAACGGCAGCTCAGACACGGTTCAGCAGGACAAGTCGATTGATTGGAGCATGAACAACTTCTACGAAGACAGTACGAGTGGAGACGTGAAAATTACAACTGAGAGCGAAGAAAAGGAGTTGAAGTAACAACAAAGAAACACACAAAGTGCACACATTTTTACCAGTTGAAACCTAACAAGACTAAAATTAAGTAATCAGGGAATCAGCATGGAACCTCCTTCACTGATTGCAACTGCAACAGCAGAAATTCATCTTTCGGAACTATTGAAAAATTATTTAAAGCAGGGTTTACCCACACAGTCTAGAACATTTACAAGCAAGATTAACACTGATTTTTCACAAATTGTAGGTAGAGAGAGAATTGTGATATGCCTTACTGGTTCTAATTGCCATCCACACTCGAGTGTCTCCTTAAACGTCCATTTGTCTGTATTCATAGACATCCCAAATAAATGCCTAGCCCTTCTCTTTAGGAATGTTTTGGCACACAAATATTGTCTATCGAAAAAATTTACTTCGATGGTTTTCATTTAGTATCATCTGTAGCCTACTGCGAAGTCCTCCTTACCAATAATAAACAGATTGTTTATTCAAGATATTTGCAAACTAGAGCCATGGTTAGGCATGCACGGAATTCCTCGTCTCCAGATGAGGTCTGGGTTAGAATTTCAAGTCAGCGCGTTGATTCTGATTCAGACAAAACCAAGTTGGAGATTCCAGGGCTGTGAACCGTCAGTCACGCCGTGCGGAGTGACAAGACGAAGACCTAAAAGAAGTGACTTGACAAAACGTTCAGTTTCTGTCCACTTTCTTATCTAGTTCTAAAATTCCCTCCCCCCTCTTCTCAGGCAGCGTCATGCAGGTTTCTTCCTGTATGTTAATAAGAGAAACCAACCAGGAGTTAAAATCGCTCCAATAATATCTTTCGTTTCATTACACACTCACTCGTGTTCACCTATTGTTGTACAAAGATCTTTGCATTATTGATTCCTACACAGCAGTGTAGTGACTGTTACCCATCAAGGTAGGCTTGGCTTTCGTTTTTAGTTAATTTGACCAAAATAATCGCCAAACACAACTTTAAAATTCTGGCAAGTTCCTATAAACACCCAGATGGCAATTAGAACCAGGAAGGATTTGGCTACTGTTTTGGTAAGCCTCAACAGCTAAGGTTAGCGACGGATGTCAGTCCAGATGTTAAACTCTACCTGTTCTTTGTACGACGGGTGGTGACGTAACCCTCGCCCTGTTACCTACATCCGTGTTGGTTGTGCGGAGAAACTGGCGCTTTACCTGTTTTCTTTTCATATTTATCCGTTAGCGTTTTGCAGAAACCTGCACAAACAGATTTATAATAAATACTGTGATGCTTTATCCGGAAACAATGTGACTAAACAAAAATACTTAGGGTTCCTATGGATGTTAAAATGGTGATATTACTTTAGCATTTAAAAGATAAGTTTTCTTCTCTTTGTAAAGATACACACACGCACGCGCACACACATACATACACACGCACACCAAATTTGTTCAAGTAGAATCTGGGTGGGGGTCCTGCTTCGGCCAGATTTTATTTGAATGTCCCTAATATTTTATATTCTGAGTAAGAAAACACTTTTTTTATTCCTGGAATTTTTTACTACCACTAAAGTGTTTATGCAGCATTTCAGATTCTGTTTGTTTTAAATTTACATTCCATTAATGTTAGGGAAGTTGTTAAAAAAACCAAAAATGCTCACTAGGGACCAGTGATGTCCTGTCTTATAAGGGAACAAGATGTGTATTCATTTATGCCAGATCAATACAGTTGTTAGGGAAACTGAATTAGCAGCTTTCGCCTGGAGGAGGAAACCTGTCACCATGAGAAGCAACTTTTGCATTTGGAACTAATGTACAAGGAAAAGTTGCGGTACCTTTTTAACATCAGATTAGTTGTTTTTTTCCCTTTCCAGGAAGTATCGCTGTGGAGTTCACCATTCTTGTGGTCTGGACTCACCCAAGAGAGTGAGCCACACGAATAGAGTCGTACATCAGATTGGAACAGACATCTTGCTAAAAGTGCAGTAGTCCTTTTTTGGTGGGTGGGGGGAGACAAAAAACAACTTATCAGCAGGAATTTATTTTGGATAAAAATGGTAAGTTCCAACCCACTTTCCCCATAAATTTTATTAGCACCCACTGTTAACACCACAGAATCAGTCCAGCCAGGAATTGGTGTAAAGATTGGTTGTTTCCTGGCTTCCCAGTGCTGTTTTTACTGTTTTCTTCTTTCGTTTGATTAGGACAAAAATAACTCGGAATGAAGGGAAACGAACCGTGAAAGCTATAATTTGTACGTCGGGTCTATACTGGATCCAGTGATGCTAGTTTAGCCAGGTTTTATTTGACGTTCTCTCTTCCAGAAATCCAAAGTTTTATATTTTTTTTATCCATCTATAAAAGGTGTTGCAAAATTGTTATATGCGCTGATGATACTAGAGCGGGTAAAGAGGTTTGCTAAAAACTTTCAGGGGAGAACTTTGGAGCTTAACCAGAAATTAAAGAAAGTGTATGGAACTAGTTAATTTGCTCTTGATGGCTAAGAGAACTGGCAATTTTTAATTGCCTATTATTATTATCTAAGCATGTTTACAAGTTGTTACTCTTCCCACATCGTAGCTTTCATTGAAGTAAACAGACTTGAAGAGTCCCCCATCTCATGTACATTGTAGAGCTTGGGGGAATGGCAACATTCTACACCAGTGGTAAATAATTATCTTTTCTGTGTTTGTCGTGGACTGACATCTGTTTTTGCCTTTCAGGAAGTCTTCGTAATGTATCTACCGTAAATTCCGGTGTATAAGTCGAAAATTTGACACCAAATTTCAAGTTTAAAAATCCACCCTCGACTTATACGGCAGTGACGTTTTTTATGACATGAGATATAGGTATTTATTTATAAATTAGTATAAAAATAGTAATCCTACTCAACATGAGATCGTGCCCTGTGGTCTTCACCAGAACTGTCTTCTCTCCTTTTTTGTTAATTGTAGTGTTGCCGACGACATCAAAAAAACATGGGCGTTTCGTCCATATTTCCAATGTGAGCCATATCGTATTCATTTCATTTTCTTTGATTGATGACGAAGGTCTGGAATTGTGTGATCTTGTGCTCCAAATCTTTCGGTAGCTTTGGAGCAATTTTTGTCTTTTGATGAATGACCAGATCATGACGATGTATGTACACCAACTGACTGTTGCCTTGAAATCCATGCTGTCTTCTTTATTCTTAGCTGCCCATTGTAAAGCTTTCAGTCGGATAAGGGCTCCACATTGACGTTCAGATAACACCCATGTCGCTATTTCCTTCTCTAATCTTGGCCATTTTTCTTGATTTTGACCACGATTCGCACATTTGGTTGAAGCCATCTCTTTGATACCGTTTTCTGCCTTCCTCCAATCTCTGACCAATTTTTCACTTATGCAATAATGCCGAGCTGTTGTTACTGTCTTTGGCTGCTTGAATGCTGCATCATATTTCATCCTTCTTCGTGGTTGACCGGACATCTTGCTTGTTCAACGATTTATAATTATTTGAAAATTTGTCACTGAAATTTGTAAATTGAAATTTCCTAGCTAAGCGTAGCAAGGTTAGACACACCGGATAAAAGAAAATCAATAAATTTCTAGACAAAAAATCAATAAATAATCTAGACAGGAACCGTAAAGTGCATAAAACGTGACACTTCATCTAGTGAAAGCCTTATTTGTCAAGCAAGCATGTTATGCTGGCGAAACGAATAAGTCAGCGTGAACACCACGTGAGTGAAAGCGCAAGAATGAGTCAGCGAAAATGACGCAGTTGATTATTGAAATATTCCGACCAAGCGATTTGAGCCAGAGAAGGGGGTCGACTTATACGGCAGGTACATCTCAAAATCAGGATTTTTAGGCCAAACTTATAACCTCGACTTACACGCCGGAATTTACGGTATCTGAAACCATACGCAATTTCTGAAAAGATCGTATAAATCATGAGGACAGATGCGAAACCATTCTTTAGGTTCTTTGCTTAAATTAAAATCTGTTCATAGAGTTAACCCGATTCCATCTCAACTTGAATTACAAGCCCAGTTTTACAGTA
Organism: Nautilus pompilius; assembly: GCA_018389105.1. Lineage (NCBI taxonomy): Eukaryota > Metazoa > Mollusca > Cephalopoda > Nautilida > Nautilidae > Nautilus > Nautilus pompilius. The sequence continues at coordinate 1,448,134 of JACATO010000937.1, read as the reverse complement.
AAAAAAAACATCAAAACATATCTTTTGTTTTCTTTATAGATAGGTCCAATGATAAATAAAACTTGTTGTACATCATCTTTTTCTTTGTTTTTTCTTTAAAAAAAATTGTAAATGAGATTTCTCATCTAATGATTGAGTGGTCAGATAAGTGATTACCTCATTGACATTTATTCCTGCTTCAGCTCAGTTCCTTTGGTACACTGAGCCTATCATATTCGTGTTCCAGATGGTAACTGTTGAGACTCATTTAACAGGTGCTATTAAGAAAATCCATGAATTGGGCAAAAAGGGCTGCAGTTAATCAGATAATGATATGATATGGAATGAGATCTTTTTTTTACTTTTCCTTCGATGATCTTATACTTTAAAAGAGCTTGGCAAACTGTCATGGCTTGCTGTTCCTAAAAACAAGTTTGGTGGTCGTCGTCTTACCTGTGAAGATAATTCTGATTGAGATTATGTGGAATAAAGCTAAAATACATTTTAGCAATGTTGTCTGATACACAATGGAGTATCGGCGGTACTAGTGCAGATTCGGAGAGACGATCCCAATTGCTCTAAAGTCAGTTTTCTTTAAAATCACTAGCTTCACTTGTCCCAAAGGTCATTGGAGCAGGGCATTTTACAACTTAGTGGAGCTCATCCCTCTCCAGGTTGAGAGTTAAGGCTTTTGGCCCTTAGCAGCATCACAAAATTACTATAGCATTCCATAAATGTATAGTTACAGGCCAGCAAACTGCTTCCATTTTTGTATTAATTGGGATAAAATGCCTTCAATCAGGGTTTTATTTTGTCTGCTGATTTAGTCAAGGATTAGTTTTAGAAATATTAGCCAGTAAATATGTACAAGACTAAAAAAAAAATGGCCTAAAGAATTTACATTGTTAATAGCAGACTTTCCAATTGTAAAAAAGATTACTACATGAGGAAAATTTACAAAATACTAGGGGCATTTAAATGAAACCAGTCTAGCTGGGTTTCATCTGAATGTCACACACAAACACATTCTACTCTATCTGGACAGAAATGAGTAACTGTGTTGAACAAAAAGACAAGACAGACAATGAGTAAACGCTGATATAATAATTTATGTATACAATGCCTGTCCAATCTTTAAACTACAGAAATGTATGGACAGATCTTTCACATTACAAGTTTTCCCCACCTACAGCAAATAAAAAGTTACAAGTATTTTTTCCATAGAGAAACCCTGAAAACTTTTCATTTTCTTTTAAGAATCAGCAAAGTGAAACAAGAGCAGCTCTAACACACAGAGTTAAAAAACAAACAGGTATCATAAAACTGAAATATCTCTACAGTTTAATTTTCTGACAGACATCTATAGAAATATTAAAATTTGTAAATATATTTTTTTTCGAAACAACCAGGCAAACTAAAAACTAATTTGCAATATCAATCAAGCCAGCATAACAGAAGAAAAAAATACATACAAATTTGTGCAACTACTTATAAAATTGTATATTCTCCAAGAAAAATGGCAGCAACCAGAGAGCAGTGTAGGGAATTCTACAATGCCAGTTACATATGTAGGATGTGATAGTAGTTTACCTTCATTTATAATTGTTACATAATTCTTTGTTGTTTTCTCTTTGCCTTTAATATATTAAAAGTCCTGTTTTTTTTTTTTTTTTTTGGTGGGGAGGTTTATATTTGGTTTGATTTAAAATTAACAAGTTCTTGAGACTTCATCACTTATCTTTATTTAAGATCTGTAGACTCAAAGAAAATGTATTTGGACAAAGTTAAAATAATAGAACACATGAAAAGCAGGGTGGCCTCTCATACAGGATGTTCGGAAAGTCACTGTGCACTTTTCTAATCATATTTTTTTTATATTTCAGATTTTGATCCCAATATGGTTTTAACAACTGAAGAACCTGTATTGATGCTAACTGGGGTCACTTTCAACATTGTTTATAATTGTCATTCATATTTACCTCCTGTATTCTATATTGAAACATGTCTGTTAATAAATATATAAGTGCACAGTGACTTTCCGAACACCCTGTAGCAACCTATATCTTGTTTTTTAAATATGCTATTACAGATACAAATATCTGAATGCAACAATAATTTTAAAACAATTTTAATAAATAAATAAATGCAATGGGAGAAAATGTTTATATATTCAAAAAGGAAACCATTATTTTCTAGCATATGAAACTTATACAGTGATAACATTGTCGTACCAAGAAAAACTATACAACTACAAGAATCAGAACTACGTGAACAATAAGCATAAAAAAGTAGCACAAGAACATGTATTATGTACAAGAAGCCTGACTTTCATGGTTTATAATAGGATAGACAAACATTAGTGTTCACAATAATAGTCAGTTCTAATACATTTCACATTTGCAACCTTCATATTCATCTGAAGCAGGCAGTTGCTTTTTTTTCTTCCAACAATAGCTTCTTTATTTTTTGTATGGCTGCATAAGTGTTTTCTACCTTGCAAATGTTCATAGTTAAAATAGTTTAAATGCAGCCATCTGAAAATGGCACTACAATACAAATGACCTACATCACAGTTCTCACTCTGACCTGCTCTGTATTCTAGTGGTCATCATCAGTCCTCTTGATCCTGTGGTGAATTAGTGTTCACTGGCCTGACTGAGATGAGTTACCAGGTTGTGGCATGTTCGGCTGACTTCCTGAGTTGCCAGGGTTAGTTGACCTTAATGCGTTGTACATTAATGAATGATTAGGCTGCATCAGGGGATTGTTGGCAAATCTTTGCTGGTTTTGAAGATGCTCAAATTGACGCTGGATCTGAAGCTTCATCTGACGGTTTCTCTCCATCTCCCTTTTCAACTGTCCCTGGATCTGAAAACAAGTTGTTGTTCATGAGTTAATAATGCTGGATCTTAACATCATTAGTGGTTTTACAGATGCTTCGTCTGACACAATCCAGAACTTCCATTTACAAGAACCTCTGAAAGAAGCTATATGTCGAATGTTTTTTCAAGGATGGAGCTGTGAAAATACTGATGTACCCAGGGGCAGGTTTAAGGAATCATGTGATCACAGGGACACCAACAATCCAACTGACAGGGAAACTGAAGTTAGCACTTTAAACCTCAATATCATTTTTATAACTTTATTTATTGAAAACATTCATATTTTCCAAATTTCTCTGATATATTAATGCAGACTTTTCACATATTTTGCTGGAATTTTAATGCATATACGCATCATTTGTCATGTAGAAATACGCTGAGCTTATTATAGTTTTAGATGATTAATCCAAAGCAGACCTTTTAAAAGTAAAGCCATATGAAAATGAAAACTGAATAGATAAATCGAACAGTTAAAAGTACTTCAAAACTTTCTGCAGAGACGTGAGGTATGCAGCACAAAATAAAACAGTAAAAAAGATAAAAGGCTAAATGTAAAGTTAAATAAGGGCAATAATTAAACCAAATAAAGTGAAACCTTTAAGAAAAACTACATTGTATCTTCAGTTGATTAAAAAACCCCACATCTCTCCACCAGATGAGCAGCTATATATAGTAAATAACGAAATCAAAGGTGGATTTTACTTTCTTTAGCCACCATTAATTAGTAAGATTAAAATTTATACTGATTCAAAATTAAATGAAAAACAAATTTAAAAAAGGTATAAATTTGATGTAGATCATTATGTTATTAGGAAATAGATTGGTTTCTTAGTTGTTAATCCAGGGCTGAAAATGTTGGAAGAGGTGGGGGGAGAAAGAGAGGTCATTGTACTCTGCCACAGATTTTTTAAATTTAACAAAACAGTTTGATGAAATAAAGTGTTTATACTTGGCCAGGAATATCCACCTCTTGAAGATACTTCACATGATTTTTCAATACCCACTGCATCCAAAATCATGTAATAAAGATCCTTGCATCCTTTGTCCAGCTCATTAATTATAGCTGCACCATGTTTGCCATTCAAGTTTTCAGGCTACACATTCATCCGTTTTGCTGCTTAACTTACGGGGAAAACCATGGCTTAGAATACCCTGCAGCATTCACAATGCAAATGGAGGCCACTTAGGGCAATAAAAAAATTTTGTTGCATTCCAACATCTAATAGAAAAAACCAAGGGAAACTGCATTTTCACAATCAATTCCCTTCTCCGTTACTATATGAAACCCTGCACAAACAACAATGTGAGAAACAGATGCAGACATACCTGTCGCTGCTGCATAGCAATCTGCTGGTTGATTTCTTGTCGCATGACACCTTGAACTTTTGCTTGGAACTGATCAGCTGGCAAGTCAGGGTACTGGAAAGAAACGCCAATTTCTATCAATGGTCTTAATTCAATGTTCGCACACAGATAAGAAATAGCTGAACTGCTTTCAAAAAGTCTCATCATTTCAATAAATTTTCTTCCAACCACTGCAACCACATTTTGTGTATTAAATGTTCTTTTAACATAAAATGCTAAAAAAAAAAAAGAAATTATGGAATTTCTAGTCAGGTTCCCTTACTGGTCTGTTTGTCTGATAGTTGCACTCAGAACAACTCAGCATTCTGCTGTGAAGGCTACAATGTTAAATTTATTACTGAACCAGTAAATCCAATAAGTATTATTTAGACAATATTTTCTACTAAATGCTTATCTTTCTGCAACTGACTTCTAATTTTCACTTTTATTACACAAGGGAGGAAAGAAATTAAACTTGTTTGTTGTTTTACTGAAAGCCATGGATGCATCACAACCATTCCAGAATTGATCCAAAGTCAACAATGAGCTTTTGCATTTTGTTAAAACTTTCCACAGATAACAGATTCCTATGTTAGCAAAGCATCTCCCCACCAATGGGCTCTGAAACCTTTTGTGGGGGGAGTGGAATGGGAGAAAGAATTACAAATATCAAGGACCCTGAAAAGGTATATAATACACTGGTGAGAGTTAAATCCAGGTAAAAAGGTACAACCAACATCAGACAAAATAGCAGCTCTTTCCTGCCAAAGATAAATGTGCCAGGCCCCAAGAGGCAAAAGAACGACAACACCTTTTAGCGGTAACCATGACACTTCTCAACTCACCAGATGTCTACAGTTTATGATAAACTACTCGATTGTGCCAAATAACTGGGCTGTTAAACTGCAACTGTAAACAGTAAACAACAAAACACCTGTTGTCTGATAAACTTACAATACCCTTGACTTGCTGAACAATAGAATGGATGTCTGGAGTTCTCAGGTTGACTATTTGTGATCGCTGTTGGAGTTGCTGCATCAGCTGAGGGGGCATCTGTCCAGTGTACTGAATGCCATATGGCTGACCCATGTGGATACCATGCATTGGGTTCATCCCTTGAAACTGAGGAGGAATGCCTGAAAACATGAAAAAGATGAGACAATGATGCCAAATATGGCCACTGTTCCAGCAGAGCTTTGACAAAAGATTAAACTCACAATGATAAAGCTTACCTGTGATGATGATGATGCCCCAAAACTAGTACAAAACCCATGTCAACAAAGAATTCTAATGTTGAAATCAACAAACTTTCAATATTATTCAAATGAAATGAAATGTTGGATAAAAAGCAAAACAAATGTTACAAAAATTCTAGAGATCAAACTTGTCAGGGTGTTTACGAGGATGGCTGGGCTAGAAGTCTTTGTGCCAGGCCGGTAGAGTTTAAACAGAAACTGGAATGCCAAGTGGCTATGAAGTATCGAGAAAATAGACAAAAGATATATGGGCCAGAAATAAAACAAACATATCTCCCCACTCACTGAAATGACAAATAAAAATCATTGCTACCAATGTCGGTTTCCACAAAAAAATGAATAAGACTAGAAAACCTGAACAAGAGAGTACTCCTCACAAATTTCCAACTACCTCACCAAAAAATAAAAGCCAAGTACTACTATGGGGTGACCAAAAAGTAACTATGCAGCAGAAAATTGTTTTAATTTCGATACAGTAACTCTTACAATAAAGTATTACAATAAATGCTGAAAGTGCCCCCCACTCACATTTAAACATTTTTCCACATTCTCAAAAACATTCAATTCTTCAGATGTTATTCCTCTAACGACATTGAACTGAAGCAAAACATCATCATCGATGGAATGGGGATTATTTCCAAAGACCTTCGCTTTCACTGCTCACCAAAGGTAAAGGTTTGGGTGGGGGGCGTGAGACCAGGAGAGCGATATCAACCGAACACTTCTGCCAGCAGTTTCATCGACTGAGCAGATATGAGAGCAGTAGCTCCATCCTGCTGGAAGTAGGCATCACTGATTTCTTCTTCATCTAACTCACCAATAAAAGGATACAGTATGTCATTACAATAATGCTCTGAATTGATGGTTTTTCAAAAAATATAGGCCCAATAATGCGTTTCCTTGATATAGCCACCCATACACAGATATTTTCATCATGAAGTGGTTTCTCAAACAGTTCATGAGGGTTAGAAGTAGACCAAATTCTGGTGTTCTGACTATTAACATATCCAGAAAGATGAATCCAGCATTCATCAGGAAAAAATGTTTTATCCAATATATTGTCGCCATTTACATCAATAGAATTCTTAAACCAGTTGCAATATTCAACTCTCTTACCATGGTCTGCAGCTTTCAATTGATGCACAATGTTCACTTTATACAGATAAAAATTTAGCTCCTTTAAAGCCATATGCACGCTCCCATTTGCTTGTTGAGAAAGTCAATGCAGCGATTTTGTAGGGCTCTGAATCACTGAGTCTAAAATTTTTGACAGCTTCTCCTTGTCAAACACTTTTGGCCTACCTGATCGTTGATAATCCTCAACTGAACCAGTATCTTCCAAATTTGTTAATCATTGCCCTTAGAGTGTTTCTGTTCGGAAGGTTTGCATCAGGAAATTCTCGTAAGAACTCATTTTTAACTCTTGTGGTGTATTTACCGTTATTCGCGTACAATTTCTTGATAAGATGTGTTTGGTGTTTCAAAGAATCATTACACAACAATTACAATTACACAAAAATCATGTTTTCACTTTTGAAAATTTACTGCCAACACCTGTTGGTCATTTTGGGAACTACAGTACAAAACAACAAAGCATAAGGAGGAATCAGAAATGATTACAAATATATTCTATTGCATAGTTTCTCACCCTGTATAACTACTGTAATTATGCTGCCCAATCTACTTGGTTTTAGTACTACTTTTCCAAAATGGAAATGGAGACATCTATTTTGTTGGAATTTCTTCATGCCACCAGTTTCTCAGTAAATTAAACATTCTACTGCTCTCAGCTAACAGAATCTTACCTGCCACATAATGAAAATCACTCATCAGCATACATCTAAGAACATCTCACTGAATAAAAAATTATTAATTTTACCTTTTTTTGTCTAAAATTGATTAAACAGCAAATTTTTAGCAACAGATTACTTCTTTGTGAGAGCTATGTAATCAATTCCCATCTTCAGGTTTCTAGAGCATATTCATCCTGACCAAAATAGTGATTGGAGGGAGTATTTAAAAATGGTGTTTCGTTAATTACCTCACAGCTGTGCTAATTATTCACCACAACAAAAAGTGCCGACCCATTCAGCAACAATTACATCTTTAACACAATGATTGCGCAAAAAGAGTGAACTGTAATGATTCAAGAACATACCCCTTGATGAGATTCCTTTCTTCTCGTTCTCGTATTCTTCCCATGCAGCCTTTCTCTCCTCCTCAGTCAGCTCTTCCCCAACCTTGTTCTCAAGCAAGGAGTCATGCTCATGGTAGATGACTATCCAGTCTTTCTTTTTCTGTATCAGCTCAGCTAGCAGTCGATCCTGACAGTAGTAGACCATGCCTTAGTGCATACTTATCAAACCAATCAGAATAAAGACAATTAAATGGTTTGTCATGCAGCTGCCAATTAACCATCTACCTCTCCGACCCCACTTTTTTTTCTTTTTCTTTTTTAATTTACACAAAAGGAAAAAAACAAAAACAAAATACTATTATCAAGGAATTTTTCACATGCCTTTACAATTTTTTCTTTCTTTTATGTAGAGGTATAAAAAAAACAAAAAAACACAGGTTTTCACACTGCTTACTTTGGGCAAGACAGGTGTGGGTCGTTCTGGTCTGTTTTGATCATCCAGACGATCTGGCTTAAAGATATACAACTCCTGTAAGTCGGCCTGAGTAAAGTGTCGTTCTATCTGATGTTCATCAATCACCCTCTGCGACAATGACTGCTTAGTGACTTGACGTTCATAGATCTTTTCTTCCATTGTGCCCTGCAAGCACACAAAAAAAACTAACAGTTACTGGCCCTTTAAAATTTCCATTAAAAACACAAATTGTAAACAACTGTACTGTTTATCAATAGTAAACAATGTCGCATACCAGGCCTGTTGAAATTATCCCCATCTCAGGAAGGCCAACTTTATCCAGAAATGATGGTTCATTTAATAGAATAGGTGAATAAAGTGACAGAGATTATTTAAATAAATGAAATTATCTGCTTATTTCATTAACTCCAAGATTATCGCTGACTCTCAATGGTTTCGCCGTCACAGCTCTCCTGACAAGACCACAAATATGCATAACATTGTGCAAAATAATTTACATATGGCTCACAAAACTGACAATGCTGCTACCTTTTTTTGTTGTTGTTGTCTTGTTTACATTTACTTCAGGAGCTAAGATAAAAACCACAATATAAAAGGCTCTCTAAATTGTTGATACAAAAATATTAAATTTAGAACAAAAACAGCAGCAATGTCAGAACTAACTGTGCGGATTCCATAGTCCTTTTTCAAAGAATACACACCAATTTTTTTTTCCTCAAGCACAGCAAAGGAAAACCTAGCTTCTCCCTCAGAGAAGGCTCAAAACCTATTTCTGAAAATGGTCCATTTTAAAAGATAAAGCCAAGTCATCTATGGCACAAGACTGAAGTATACAATGAATTACCTGAGCCAGTAGTCTGTACACATAAACTGGCTTGGTTTGACCAAACCTGTACACTCGAAATATAGACTGGATGTCATGAGACGGATTCCAGGAAGCATCAAAAATTATCACCCTGTTGGCAGCAACCAGGTTGATGCCTAAACATCCAGCCTTTGTCGAAATCAAGAACAGACGAGCTCTGCAAGACGAAACAAGTTTCCATGGTTAAGCTTAACAAAATTATATAAATCTCTTAGTTCAGAACAGTAATGAGGTTGGGTAACACCACAAAACAGTTACAAGTTACCTGTCACACTTTCCAGTTTCTCATGATTGTGTTGAGGAGGAGATAAGTAATTACAGCCACACACTTGAGAAGGAATGCTTATGTTCAGCGATTAGACTATCAAACCTCTTTCTTTGACAGGCGTAACATATACATTAAGTGATAGTGGGTTTAGATGCATGCTATTTCTCAAATGTTCGGGAGCAATCATAACAGGGAAAACAGTTTACACATTTTTATTATACATGTGAGCAACTTAAAAATATAAACTAATTTAACTTAAATTTTGGATTCATCAAAATGACCACCTTTGGTCTTTACTGTCTGTTTTGTTATTAGGGCACAAAATGCCTGAAACAACTAATTCTGCAGTGATCATCTTTGGTATTAGATGACTGGTGGCTCCAAGTAATTGGTGACAGGATGAAAGATGAGGATGACCTAGAACATTCGTTACTTAAAACAGACCTCAAAATCAGTATCTATTTCTATATTATAGAGTAACCTTATACCTACCAAAGTGTAGCTATATAAAAACTAATTAAATTGAATTTTTAAGAAGCCAGCATTAAAACCCACAACTGATAAATATCCTTCTCCAAATATGCTTTGCTCAATGGTATGCTGCTTCTTCCAACAAGACAATGACCCTAAATATTCTGTTAAATTAAGTAAAGACTACAAAGATAGCAAAGAGTGTGCAAAACAAGGTGTGGTCGTCAGGCATAGACTCATCATTCATCAAACTTGTGAGGAATGAAATCTAAAAAGTGAAATCATTGACGACACACAAGGTGATGTCCTAATACTAAAGTATTTTGATAAAGTAACAGAATGACAAATCTGCAAAGTTGTCAACAGAGGCCACCAACATTGATTGATATTTTGATAAATATTTGTTAAAATAAAGTTAGAAAATTTAAAACAAATATGAATTTAATCTGCTTACATGTGAGAATAACCACTCAAATTACACAACCAGTAAGCTTTTGTTTTCTGTGTAAAATCTGCCTTTGCTTCCCAACATTTGAGAAGTGGCATGCTCTTAAACATACATCAGGGAATACACAGTACCATTCTGTCACAATTGTGCATTAGTTCAGACATGTGAAATAAAATACTAATGAAAGCATAAAAAGGAAAACTGGAAACAAAGAGAATAGAATTTCTCATCCTCATAGCCTGCTTTTCTGTATTAATGTCAGAAGAGGTGCGTTGATATGTGATAGATACAAGCACGGTGAAGCATGCTAGCAATACGATTTTATTACCAGCTCAAACCACCAAAATGCTGATAACTGGTTTCACAGAAGGAAGCTTGTCAAACAGTATTTACTTACCTGTAGTTTTCACTATCATTGAAGACTTCTGACCAACGTTTTCGAAAATGAGGTGCTGTTGATCCATCTAGACGGAAATAATCAGCTCCTTTTGTCCAACACTTTCCATACTGGAAAACAAAATAATACATACTATAAAGATTGTCTTCAAGAAAATGCCCTATATTTCAATTTACTCTACAGAATGAAGCAAGCAAGCAATGAGAAAAATCCAAGTAAAGTCCTGGCAAAATTTTTAAAAATTAAAAATCCAAACTAGTCCAAAGTTACACAAACAAGCAGTGAACAGTTTTTTAAAAAAAACACTAGTGCTATGAAGAATCTTTACCATAGGAACAACAAAAAAAAAAATATATCTTGAAAAACCTCAAAGCAAAAACAAACATTTGATAGCATTAATGATTTCAAAACTACTTTATAGCATTTTAAAAAGAAAATAAAATAATAAAGTATATAATAAAAATAATTGTCAAAATTACAGTAAAATGCAGACTTTTTTAATTCAACAAATGAAAAATTTAATGAGAGTGGAGCATCTTATAAAACATGTAGCTAAACTAAACAAGAAAAATCTTTAATCTGCACAGATTTCATAAACATTTGTTTTCTAGAAGTTATTAAATGCTAAGTTTAAAATGAAATAGATTGCGCTGTTCCATTTCATCCTAAAATAATTTAAAATTTGTTAATAAAATTAAATGTCTTTTGTTGTTGGTATATTTAAACTAATAACTAACAGGTAAAAAATTAAAGAAATCTTTAATAAGTGTCAATGGTTGCATTTAGACCAAGTTAACTCAGTATTTTGTTGGATACTTCTCAGACACTGACAATAAAAGCTTTATCCACTCAGGTAATGGGTTACTATTGAGCATTATCATCATTAAACCACTTAACAAAGTGAACCCTATAGAATCTACTAAGATTTAGTCTTCCTCCACAACATTTAGAAAGATATTCTCACATTTTCTTCATCTTCTGTTTTCTCACCATCATCAGTTTCACTCCCCTGTTGCTCCTTTTGCTGGGCCTTTTCATTGGCAGTCTTATCAATATACTCTAGGAAATCTTCGATAAGGTCCAGTGAGAGCAAACTCTGACTAAAAATCAGCCTGAAACACAGGGGGGAGGGGATAAAAAAAAAAGAAACAGTCTTGAAGCAGAGGCCAAGGTAGACATTCAGCCACAAAGCTAAATCAAAATACAGTAAAACCTTTATTTATCGGACTAATAGGAGGGAGGGGTACCTGTAGATGCTAGAAGTCTGTTAAATCTGAAAGTTTACATACAAATGCCCAAAAGGCACCCAAGCAAAAAATTTTCCACACAGCTCAATGTTGACTTCTGTCAGGAGAACCAGACAGCGCCTGTTGAATGGGAGTCCTTTACTGTAACCAGTTTTTTCACTAACAAAAACATTTCTATGAGCCAGATAAAAAGCTGAACTAGGTATAAATGTAAATAGAGTTCTAGTTCTTTCTTGTAATTGTTAAAAACCTAAGCAACATACATTATTCACCAAAATATTTTATAAAAATAATCCATGCCTAGCAAACAAAAAACAAACAGAAGCCAAATAATTTGTACAGGACCCAATCCTGAAAGGTTACAAGGAATCAAAGAATGGCCATGGAGCTAGTAGTAACTACTTGAGAACATTAGGCTGCAAAGTGTTAATGAACACCTGGTTTTCAGGAAGGAATATAAATTTTTCCCCTAATGCCAATAATTTTGCTGTATTTTAGGGTGCATTCAACAGTATTTCCAGCAAGAAATTCTGAAATGCTAGACACTCTTGCATTAATTCTCACATACACACAAAGAGAAAGACATACCTAGACATGTCCAATGTTGTTGGTCTCCCTTGAAAAGATTTTACATTGAATTTTTTTAAATTCCAACTTTCAGATCCATTTATTTTTTAACTATTTTCCAGTGTTTCAGTCAGCATTTCACATCACATAAAAAAGAATATATAGTACCGCCATTGAAAATTGAGTATCATGTTTCCCATTACAAAATATTATATAATGGTTCTGCAACAAGAGGGCAAATCTGGTGAGCAATTTTTCTTCCTGCTCAGTCGCTTACTTAACAAAGTGTGCGCCCAATATGTATTTTGTTATAATAAAAGTCAATTTCCAATCCTCTGGCCTCATGTCACTAATCTATAAATAGTCTTGCTGGTTTTTTTTCCAGTTATGTGCTCAAGGTCAATATCCAAGAAGGTTACGTCACTTCCACCAGTACATTGGGTCACAGCATTAATATGACATTACTGTTGTTCGGTTTTACAGGATCTAATCCCAATCAAGAAAGTGTAAGTTCTTCCAGTTCTGGAAAAGAATCTGAAGAACCGTTATCATCTGAGAGTCTTAACAGCAAATAAATGCTTCCAGAATAGATGATTGTCAGAACTTTCTTGCTTTTTCTAAGATGAACCACTAGAAGGCCTGCTGCAAACAAAACCATGACCATACAAATTCTCCCAAGTCAGGGCTGTTCAACTTTCAACAATCAGCACTGGTTTAGCATCAGGAATCAGATTACCATATCACATGCTCAAAACCACTGGCAGTCCGTAAAAACAACAAAGATCACTGACTGGAATTCTTGTGGAACAATTAAATTCTCATTCATAAGTTGCTAACTGACAAAACTCCCAAAAGTTCTACAGCATAAAGGAAGGTAGAATTAACTTTAAAAAAAAAAACACTTGGAGTTCAGAATCACACCAAACTAAAGACACAATAGTCATGGCATTATTGCTTGAAATGTGGAAATTGTTTTTTTCCAATTTATATTACACTTTTTAATGCTTGATATAAATCATGCAAAAAATTTTTGAAAACCTATGGATATCAGTAACGTGTAAAAAACATTGTTCATTATTGTAGTTTTCATTGTAAACAACAGTTTGAAATAAGACTATGGTTAACAATGTTCAGACACGATGCTTGTGCACAAGACAATTTACACAGTAAGTGTATATAAATAGGTTTTATGACACTGATAAAATTGCTGTTAATACCAATACCTTACATGACCCAACGAGCAAAGAGATTTTCAAGTTCTAGAACGCAACAAATCACAATAATGCATACTTACACTTTATCACCAATCTTATCACACATGGTGAGAATTTCAAACAAAATGCTCAACTTCCCACTTAGTTCAATGTTATAGGCATCTTCCTCTTTGATATATGAAGCCCACCATTCATTGCTAATAGGGACAACTTCCTCCTGCTTCCCCTCAGGCAAAGCTAAAGTTAGAACAAGTAGCAAGAGTTCACTAAAAACCTGGTAATGATGAAATTATCATGCTGCACTCTTTGAAATGTAAGGCAACAGGTGCAATCAGGAAAGCTTAGAGTAGAGTGCAATGGCCAAAGGAAGGAAGGAAAACAAAAAAGGCTCAATTTAAAGGAACAAGCACTGATAAAATACTACTCATCTTTTTAGATACTTACACTCTTCAGTTTCAACCCCTCCACCCCTTGATTTAGTCTTCCACTCTTTCACCACTTCTTTATGGCTATCATCTTCAGATCTACAAGTAGCAAGAATGTCTCTGTAATATAACACACATCCCTTTTAAATCGATTTTTAACACGAGAAAAAGGATATTAAAATCCAACAGATAACTACTTATTGTTTGCACAACACCAACCTGTTTTACAGTGCTATAACAACACAGATAGGCCAGGACATGATTAATGAGACATCAGCTGATGATGTACTGATTTATATCCGAAGATCAATGAAGGAAAAACACTGTTCTGATAAGGCTGAAAATATTTTCCATTATTAACTTTATAAATCTTAGTTATTGTTAATACCAGAAAGGTTTAGCATCCTGCAGATGTGCTACTGACCAACATATTAAACTTTGGCTGACAGTTTTCTTTCAGTGACCCCACTTATATAATCCTGTACAAGTTATCTCTTCCTATCTAGTAATAATCATCAATAAAAAAAAATCTCACACAAACCACTAATTCTACATTTTTAATTAATTTTTTAAAAAATTCCATAATTTCTTCACCAACAGGCCTGTTGTCGTGGTTATATGCATCTTTTACAGGATACATGGGAAAAGTCAGTATATGTTGGTTGTTTTACAATCTTCACATGGGAACAAGCTGTACTACAATCACTTGGGGTTTTACTTTAAGAAAACAAGGCAGAAAGTAGACAGATTGGAGAAGTATCTTATTTAGAGACATTTAATAATCTAAATTTCAGCAACCCTGCTTGCCAAAAACTAGTAATGGAGTAATGCACATTTGGCTGGCACTCACCGTTGCTTCTGTGATCTCGTTTGCCTTCTGCAAGTTGAGCGCACTTCACTCTCTGACAACTTGGTAGTAGTGCCCTCAGTCTCACCACTGGAAAACGAATCCTCATCTTCTGTATCATTAATGAAAGATTCAATGGATTCTTCGGAGTCATACTTTTTCTAAATGAACAGACAAGGGGTAAAGTCATTGCTATGTCATGCATCCAAGCAGAATTCTGTTTCGAGAGAGAAGACAGAAAGCCTAAATGTTTTCATAAGAACGCATAACAAATCATGCTGCAATAGGTTTGTTTAGGATTTTAATCACGTCCCTTTTTTATGTTTTAGTCAACAGCAATAACAGTTGAAAAAGTCTCCCAGCAAAATTAAAAGAAATTTTTTAAAAAATTAAACAAACATCCCAGAGTTTTTTTTGTTTAAATCCAACTGATGGAGAGGTTGGGGTTGCTGCTAAAGCTTAGCAGGTCTTTGAAGTTACACTCAAATCTAGCATCTTAGAAGAAAAGTCAAGATATTCAAGTTCATAATTTTTCAGTTGTATAATTGCCATGGTAATGCTGCAAGCTCACTGGATATGCAAAGACACTTTGGCGCAGTTTTCTCCCTAACCCCCATTCTTTCTTTGTTTTTTTTTTAAACAGAAAAACAACATGTATGAATAGAGATTTTAAATTTATCATTTTTAGGTATTTTCTTCATTAGAACCATAAAATAATGTGACAGTCAACCATCTGACACATTATTGTCAGATTGCATTCCTCCTAGAGAGATTTGAATAAAAAACCAAAAAGTTACAAGGACCAAAAATGGTAGATATCTTAAGATCCCATATTCTAGAATATATCCTTCCTTCAGTACAAGTTCACTGTCTCTGTACTGTAGCAACTGAATATCCAATTATTATCAATCAAGTGGACAGCTAAAAGCTAAGAACCATAGGTCTCTTGTGATAATTTGTTGTGTTTCATACCATTTGGATTTTCTTTTTCAGTTATCATCAATCAGACATCTCTCTCCTCCTCAAACTTAAGAGTTCATTGGTAAATTCACCTTGTTCTCTTGCCTAATTTCATCCAGCCTGAGCACCCATGGATGGCTCCATATCCTCATCAGACACTGGTAGTCTGCAAACAAACCAAGAGGCCGGGTCTTTGTCTCGCTGTCTCCATGAGAAAACTGATCAAGATATTTTTGATACAGCTCAATCTGAATTAGCGAAAGCCGCACAGAAATCACGTACTCAAACTTGGGAGGCAGAAACTGTGTCAGCACACTGTAGTCTTTTCTCTGAAACAATTTATTTTAATATATAAAACTCAAATTTTCTTTTGTTTCATTAACATTGCATTTTTTAGGAAAAAAAAAATCTTACTGCTTAATTTCCATATGAACCAACCAAAAAACAAATAATATTTTAACTCAGAGGAAAAACATGATGCATCCTTCCAGTATGCAGATTCCAGCTGTATACTTTAGAATTGATACCAACCAATCACATAAAGCAACTATCTTCATGATGACATACATGGTTACCCATTCTTACGGAATCCTCCATCCCAAAGCATTTTTCTTTATTTCCTTCATGAAGTGGGAGTCTGAAGCTCATAACCCACCTACTTCCCAGAATATATTTACCGAAGCCAGAGATTTTCCTTAATTGTGGTTCACTTTGGAAAAAACTTTTTCTTCTTCTTTTAAATGTTACTTCTCACAGTCCCTTCCAAACTGCTAGAAATTACTCTAAAGTTCAACTTTCACTAGAGTGCCTTTTTAATGTGTCACCACCAGAATAACAGCCATACCAAATCCAAGTTACTAAGCAAACCTGCCCAAACCAGTCATTAAAACTCCACGGATCAGCCGGTCTGGCTCCGGTAAAAACTGTTTCTTATTATTTAGTTAGAAAACTGAAGTTGTGAATTAACAATCTTTAAATATTTTCTATTGTTTTTCTCACACCCCTTAGATTCATAGCCAAGCCAATAGTTTTCCTGAACACAAAACAAAATCTAATAGCATACCTTCTTTTTATTTATTGCAGATATTAGAAAACAGATTCTAACAATAATACATCTGTTAATGTTTACAAGAGGAAGTTTCTCCACCACAATAAAATAGCAGTTTTCTTGTTTCTACGGCCAAGCTCTAAGACTACAACTAAGAAAATTCCATGAGTTAGACAAAAAAATATTGTCTTTGTGGAAACATTCTTTAAAAAACTAGGATCAATAGTTATGTTCCCCCACTTTTTAAAATATTTTGTACCAAATATAGTAGTAGGAATCAAAATTATATATTAGACTAGGATTTAGAATGAATAAGATGCTAAAAACTATTCTGACCATTAGACAAAGCAGTTTTTGATCCTAATGTAAAAAAACTTTCCCCATGTACAGTACCAATAAGACAGCTCTGCTTATATCTGTCATTTAACAGTTTACCTCACCCTTAGAATTATGCCATAAAGATTTTCAATCAAGCTCAGTCTAAGCATTATCTTGTTACAATCAAAAACATCCTTAGTTACAGGTATCATTTGCACAATGATTTTCTAATTGATGATGTATATTTAGGATTAGCCAGGTTTCCAGAAGCAAAAAACATTTTCCCTAGTCTTAGACAAAGTAAAAGTTAAAAGATGAGGTGGCTTAGCCTTTAGAAAAAATAGTCTAATCATTGAGCATTAACTGGTTCTCAATCCAGTGAAAAACAGATTTTAAAGGTTTTTAAATTTTAAAAAAATGTTTCTGTAAAGTTGCATGAAATACTGATTATGAATTATGCTGGATTATCTGATTAGTTTAAATGTAAATTTTTTCACCTGAACACAACCAGCTAGGAGGTCGTGGAGAATGTGGGCCCGCCTTTTCATCAATTTCACGTCAAATGGTGTAGAGTCAGAACACTGACCATTCACAATTGGGTTAATAAACCTATTGCTGAATTCTCGGCGAGTCCCTAGTAAGTTTGGTTTTACAAAGCTCACCATGCAATGATCTACAAAACAAATTGAGAATGTTAATGTGCAAAGGCTCATGATAAATGTTTTGGCATCATTTGTCCTCAAATCCCTAGGTCTACACAACTTTATTATTTTTAAAATTTAGCAAAATGTTTGGTTGTTTTAATCAAATTTTCCAAAATATTAACAAATGCTCTGTCCCTCTCTCTCTCCTTTATATCTATTTAAAGCAGTTGTATTTACTGATAATTTAGAAAAACCATCCCATAATGCAATGCTATGAACTCTCACAATTAGGCTTTGATCATAACCAACTGCTTCTCAATATTTAACTATCAAATCAATATGGTGGATAAAGTAAAATAATCAAACAACAACTAAAACCTTGTTGGATGGAAATTGTGCTAAATAACTCAGCCAAAAAGAGAGGGTAGAGTAGCAAAAAATGAGTCATATTCATTATGGAAAGGTTTTCTAAATTAGCACAGACTGAATGCACAGCCAATTTAACCACCCTGCACTACTAGCAAAAGTAAACTTTTCCCTGATTCAAACCTTTGTGCAGCGTGCAAATGAAACCGATCTTCCTGCCTTTGCTTTCGTTTGGTGGTTAAAAATAAACCCAAGGCTTGAAAATAAGCATCATAACATGTTCCAGACAAAAACAAAACTGATGTTCCACAATAATCAAGGGGATCATTAAAATCAGATTACAAACTTTGACTCCATACGGATATAGTTTTCCTCAAGTAATATAAGTGCATAAACAAGAATTTTTTGGTATAAAATTCCAAGCCTGCTCAATTATTTTCAAACAGATAAGCATCAAAATTGTCAATCTCTTCCATTTACTCTAGTCATGATGAAATGGCACCATTCAACAATGAAAGCCATATGAAGCAGTAGTACTGAGTGAATCCAAATTTAAACTTAAAAAAAAAAATAAGAATTCCATTTAATCCATAACAGTAAAGTGTGTGAGGGGTTTGTCACATTGATCTGTGACTGGTACTAAAATAATATGACCTTGAACCCAAACAAAACTGTCATTAATCAATTTGTTGCTTTTCTAATTCACTCTACTGTTATGTAAAATCATCAAATCTATCAAATAAAACTGTACTGCATGAAAAGAAAAGTCAGGAATACCCCTTGAACAACTGGTGTTCGTTTGCTTTATAAAAAGAGTTCTCTCTCAGTTAACATGATTAAATAAGCAGAGACTCACATTCAATCAGATTGTTCTGAAGAGGTGTGCCAGTGAGGGCAATCCTCCTCTTAGTACGAATTTTTTTCATTGCTTTCGAGATTGCTGACGAGTCATTTCTCAGGACGTGTCCTTCATCACACACAACCATGTCTGGTCCTGAGAAAAACAATACAAAAGCATATCATCATTTGATATTTCAAAATTACAGTAAGTCCATTTACCCATATTAACTGGAACCATCAACTTAAACAGATAAATTTGGTGACTGAAAACCTATTAAATGTATCGCATTCATTGTCTATGGCAGGTCGTGGAACCCTGGAAGTTTCAGTTTTTGTCATATGACTGAGTCAACAAACTGTTCATGAATATGTATTTGTCTTGTTTATATGTACCATATTTGCTGACTTATAAGATGCACTTTTTTCTCAGAAAAAAGTATACAAAAATTACCCTGCATCCAATACGCCAGTATCACCGATGGGAGGCCAAGCGCCGAAGGTGTAAGGCTCGTCTCCCACAGCAGGCCTCTGCAGTAACACACTTGCATCACTGCCCCCCCCCCACGGCTTCCTGTTGCTCTGGCACCCTCATAGAAACACAGACAATACATGCTGGCGACAAAGGCTGGAACTCGAACTGTTACCACAGCAGGACTGATGCAATCAAGCCGCACTCCCACTGGCTAACGCCATTGGGGCCTGCAGCTAAAAAACGCAGACCATGACGCCTGGGGCAGAGCACGCTACAAGGACTGGACTGTGACTTCGGCCAGATGCACATTAGGCAGCTCGATTTTAGGCAAACTTGGGCATCAACACGACACACCACACAGCTGTTCTGATCAGAGGTAGAGTTCACTGATACCAGTAGATTTCTGTTTAGCTGTTGTGAATTTACAATATGTGCAGGTGTTGTTCCCCGAAAAATCACTAAAATAATTTGTCAATAAATGTATGATGAAACGTACTCAAACCCTCATGTGTGCGATTTTTTTGCTAAATTTATTCTTTGATTTTTTTTTTTTCAATTATGGAAGTGTAGCAGGGTGTCACAGGTCTTTTGAGTATTAGAAAAAGGTCCACAAGTCCAAAAAGATTGGGAACCACTGGTCTACGGAGTATTGTCACCTAACCCTGGCGTAACATCATTAAGCATTTTAAATTAAAGGGATGCAGAATTTATATATATATATATATATTGTGGTAACAAGTATATGTAAGGGGCTAAAATTTAGACAATCCAATAAAAAACAAATTGTAGGATTTCACCCAAGACCCAAGGCTGGAAAGACTCCAAAATTAGAGCTGGTATTTTTGGTAACAGTTAAAAAAAAAGGTGTGTAAGGAGAAAGAGAGACTACCAACCTGGATCCACCAGGGTCTCTTGGAATATTTTTCGTTGTCTCTTGTTCTTGGTGTGATTTCCAAGGCAAAGGTTACGGTACATCTCATATCCCATCAGCATAATGCCACCTTGGTTGTGCCAGTCTTTCAGCATGTCTGCACGGGACCAGTTCAATTTCACACTGGTCAATTCATATACCTAGAAATTAACACAAAACGAGAAAACTCAACACTTATAAAAACAAGGACTTTTTAAAATATCTCATCTTTATAGTATGAACAGGGAAGTCTGCTTCAACCAACTGATGAATTCTAGTGAAGAAACTTCTGCAATTCTTCAATATATGGATAATCCCAAGTCAACTCTAATTACTTAATAACCAATAAATGTACAGAAATGAGCATTACTTGAATTCTTCGAGAGAGAAGTAAATTGACTTTTGGCTAAAATATCTTAAACTAGTGTGTGCAGTAAATCAGATTTTAGAAATTTCTAATGAGAGAATTCATTCCAATCTTGTTGTTCTTCCTTCAGTTCCCCACCACCTTACCACTAACAATTTAAAACAACGTCTAATTTAACTGATCTAGGTTTCAGCTCCAACCAATCAAATTACGTAGAAACAGAAATTTTGAGAAAAATACTCATGTATAGAAAAACATGCTGTTCTCTTATAAAAGAAAAAACTTAAATATTGCAGAACAGCTGTCAAATATTACTAGTGGAAACAACTTAATATTTAGAAAACAAAAACAAGCAATAGGGGTAACACTCAATAATTAATGATGGTTCTTAAAAATACTGAGGTGACATTAAGTAGTAGACAAATCATTTACAGTTATGCTCTGTTCTTCATCCCACTTCTCCCACTCATCTTTCCAGTTAAGAACAGTGTTCAAAGGACAAACCACAAGGCAGGTTTTCATCTTGGTAATTTTTGTACTGATCAACAACATATGCACAAATGAAATTAACTACAAAAGAAAAGTTAAAAGCAATAATCAGAAAAAGCACACTCTTACCTCAAGATTACGTTAATGACATGGTAGCCATTTAATGCTACATTAATATTACAGTATAATTCCTTCAATCAAGCAAATACTGGACCACATAGGTGCCATATTAGATAATGTGCTGGTTTATATCCACGGTTAATAATTTACCTATAATAGTAATGTATATTAAAACAAACAATACTGTAATGAAAACATTTAAATTAAATAAAGAATGAACAGTAGTGGTTTTCCATACATACAGTACCAGGGCTAAACACAGTATAACTGTATTGTAGTGCTAATGTTAACATAACTCTCATGTTTTTTTATTCCAAGACTAGTTGAAGGGCTATTCTTTGATGACATTATAAAATAATCCGAATAAATGTTTATTGGATAAGGAAATAATATAAAATCTTTTCACAAAGCATTAAGTATCCAAACATGCACCATCAAGGTGACTGGTTCACAGTGCTGCAAACCAGTGACTAATCAACACTAGTTTGCCTCGTTGCCGGTACAATGAAGGCACCTGATCATGAATTGCTGGATGAAATAAATTTTAGTGTACATTTTTCTCACAAGATAAAAAGGAATGCGCAGCAAGTTTCTGCCTCAATAATGGTTTAAAGCCTATCATCCAAATGAAAACAAAATTATCAGCCTGGAACTAGTTTTATACAGATCATGTTCTTGGTTTGACAACTGGTACTAATAAGTTCTTCCACAAGTTTTTTGTGGAGAATTGTTTTCTTCAAAAACAAAATTTAAAAAACATAGATCTTTTTGACAACCTTGAGTTTTGACAGTATATCCTGTTCACTAACAGTCCCACTTCTGAAACTTCAAGTTATGTCGCTAACACTGTTCCTAAAAACAGATCTCTCTTCTCCAGACAACAGGTGCGCCACAAGGGACCCAGCACTTCCAACTTCAAAGGGAAACCCCTAGCAAAAGTGAGATGAAACCCACATGACCAACTGTTGAAGAAGAGCAAGAGACCATGACAGAAGCATTCCAAACTGAGAATCAAAAGCAAACTCCACAGCCTTGGCAATCCAGTAGTATAACCACTGGGCAACTAGCCACCCAGAACAAGTAGTCAAGTGACTTTCCTTTCTGAACACGCGTTACAAAAACTCTTTAAAAACTGTCAGTGCACAGGAAGCATGCAAACATTCTCTGCTACTAAACAAACAATTTGCTCTGCTCTTTCATAAAGTCTTTCAAATCAGTGATTCTGGAAGTTTATCCAATGGAATTAAGCATTTTCATCAGTATTAAAATAAGAAATTCTTATTCCGATAAATTAACAACAAATCTTTAGTTGAAGTTAGGCTCTTAGAAAAAAATGGAACACCATTCAAACAGAATGTTTCTCTTATTCCAGGAAATACCGGTAAAATCTCCAGAATGCCTAATAAACACACCAATGGTTTTTTGTTCTTTGATCGTATAAAGCAGCTGAGCTACAAGCTTGCATGAATGAAACCAGCAGGCAGCAATGGTAAGTTTGTTTTTGTTTTTTTAAACTGAAATAATTTTACATAAGCAGGTATGTGCAGAAAAATTAAAATAGCCAGTTAATTAGTAAAATTCACAAAAACTTTGGCCTGCTCCAGAAATCTATTTGTGTACAGTGTCATCACAAGCAAGGAAATAAATAGGTCTAAAAAACTTGCATTCTTTTCCAACGGGACAGCTGTGTACATGAAACTTTTTATCCAGTTTCCCAAAATCTTAATGGAAACCGACTTGCTAATAAAAACTAAAAATATACCGTGAATTATTGAGAATTGGTAATAAATTGCAAAATATGATGTTTTGATGAAAGAAAAAAAACAGTATACATACAGATCCTTAGACTGAAAAATATCTAAAGATGGTTAAAATCAGAGATGATCACTGCATGGAGTGCCTATATTATTACTACTATACATTATTATTAAAATATTCTGTGTGAAATTCCTAGGTCTAAAACTTCATTTTGATTATGAAATATGCATGTTTTGCATATTCCAATGTAAGAAACCAGTATAACATTAAAGTTTCCTTTTTGTAACCTAGTAACCCTGTCCAATGTTTCTTGTGTAATTATTTATTCTTAGTAACATTACCTGTGTTAACTGATCAGGAATTTCCCTTTGAAATACTAACAACTAAGTGATCAAGCTACCAGTTCTACAGCTAAGCAAACTACAGAGCCTCAAGAACTTAAATAAAAAACACTTGTTATAAAGAAAGAGACAGAAATATCTTAACTTGCCCCTACCACCCAGGCATATAAGTTCTGCCACAGTAAAAAGAATATACTCGCCACTTTAAAAAGCTGAAAATGGCTGTCAGATGCATTTATGTTTATCCCTGTCTTCCATAGACAATGAACAGCTTTTTAGCAGTGATGGACATATATATATGAGCCAATATGAAACCTCAATCCAGGAAGTGAAACATTATAATTCTGAAACAACTTCATATCTCTTTTAAGTTATCTTTTTGACAGGCTTTCATCATCATTTTCAGTTATGATCAGTATTACTTTCAATACTTTGTATTCCACACAGTTACATATTAATCTGGATTTGGAAATAGCAATGCTGCTTAGTTTAACAGAAATTTTTTTTAAATTTTGAATTCAAGGAAGAAATTTTCATTGTTTTTTTTCATATAGGCATTTATTTAATCACCACTTCCCCAACACACACAGTCTATGAAATTTACTATCTTCTAACCAGATCAGTGCCCCTATTTGGTTGTTTATCTGGATAAATTTGTTGATAAAACTGGTGTAATATAGAAAACAATATTCTAGTTCTTTCTGACTACCAGAAATAAGTTTCCAATTTCCTGTTATTAAACCTAAATCGACTGATCAATTAAGCAACAAAGTGGCCAATAAATCCAAACATCCCTAACATTAAGCCTGTGTAAATTATTATTATTATTATTATTATTATTGTTGTATTAGTATTTGATGTCTTTTTTAACTGCAATTATACTAACAACCTTATTTTTTATAATCATTGTAGATATTGACATGAAGAGGACATACCGAAAGGGTTTTTCCAAGTCCCATACAATGAGCAAGAATGCAGCCTCCACCCTCTTCAGTCTGCAACTGTTCCACAGTCTCACAGCAGCAGTCCCACATGAAGTGGATGGCTAGAAAACAACCACCTATTAGTGACCCACCTTACTCAAAATGCATTTTCAACATAAAGCCAATCAAGCCATTCCAATGTGCATACATCTTTTGCATCTTTAATGTAGTTATTTCTGGGAAAGATGCTACTGCAGAGTAATAAATCAGTAAACAGTCACTGAACAGAAAAACCCATAAATAATCACTCAGAAGCAAAACTTTCTGCATTATAGTCTACGCTGACGTTTCAGAGGTTCTCTTTTAGTCGTGTCCATCTTTCCACAATAAGTAAATAGTGTACAAACAGATCAGAAGAGATTTGATTAAATTCTATTCTAAAGTCTAAATTAAAATTTAAAAACAAACAAATTTAAAACATTTCCAAATAACTAAGTTGCCAAGTGTAAATTTACATTCTACAAGTTAGAAACTTTAGTTTACTTGTAATTCTTGCAGACATTTCTGTTAGTTTAGAATTCGTTTTTTCATGTTTCAAGACCAATAAATAACATCTGGTGTAAGTTCACTCAGTTACTTTCTGGCAATTGAGGCCTAAATAACATCTGGTGTAAGTTCACTCAGTTACTTTCTGGCAATTGAGGCCTGGACACCCTGGAAAAGTAGGGGCTTTAAGATATGGGCATTTGTTGTTACTCTGTAATACTTCGTTTGACATACTTTGGAAAAGCCATAGATTTGTTTACTGTCTTTTTTTTATAAATTTCAACCAATTTATGTATGTTTGGTGGCATTCCAAATACCAAAACAAAACTAGCACTTTTCCCTTTGATACAGTATGGATTTCAATGCATGTTGGACGGAGGAAACTGAGAGTAAGATAGCTTAAAAGCTTTGCTGCAAATAATGAAATAACAATCCATCTCTTAACCAGAATAATGCTGGGGAAAAGTATTCAATGACCACAAGCATGAAAATGCAAAATGCAATCAGTAGTTAAAGGATCCAACCCAATAAATCACCACAAAGCAAGGAGTAAAAGTATGCGTTAAGTCATTTGATATCAGCAACATGCTAGGACAGCACTTGGCAGCCACATGCATGGAAAAAAGAAAGCAGAGGTGATGATTACAAAACTACAGAATACCAAAGAAAATTCACCTTTAAAAGAATTTATATGTAAAATTCAGACCACAACAGCAATGACTACATTTCTGATGTCAGCATTAGTGGCAAAAGGTACTAAAATACAAATTTCCATGAATATATTTAAGGCAAACTTGAAATGCTTTTAATTGTTATAAAATAAGCTGTAGACAAATAACACCAATACACTAGTTAATACTAGTAGTTAACACCTAAACATGGTGCAGTTAAAGACTGCTTAATGAGCAATCCTGGAATGCTCCTGCTACAACAGACCCCACAAAGACTACATACAGGTAGAGATGTGATTCTACAAAAATACTATAAACACATTGGCTTGAAAATGTACTGTAGCTGAGTGGGTCCTTAAGATCTGGTCCCGTATAATCGTATTTGTAGACAAAGACAGAAAAGAACTCCTCCAAAAGCAGTTAAGTGTATAAAACAGGCACACAGCAATCCCATACTTGTGGCAAAGATGCAGCTTTTCCTCTCAATAGTGAAGCAAGTAACCCACTTCCCCACAATCTATCAGTCTGACAAGCCCTTGCTTCCATCCTTATCTGTGTTTTAAGGATACTGATATAACAGTTCATATCTGACTTATGCAAAAAAAAAACATGGAAGTTACTAAAAATTTTCATACCATAGAAACTATTATGACTACAGAAAAAAATGTATGTTGGTTCTGTAACTAGCAAGAATTCAAACAGCTACTTGTTGAAAAAAAAATAACTGGACAGCAAGTGAGGAATTTCAGAATGAAACGATAGTAAGTTGCAGAATAAAACACCTCTAAAGTATAGACTTGCAAGAAAAATAGAATTTTTGGATCCATAGAATATGAAACCCTATAAAGATGATTTCATTTATAAAATGAGGTAACTTAATTGCCTTAGCAAATGCGAAGTAAATGAATCCCAGTGTTATGACTGAAACAGCAGTTTGAAAATCCATTTATTTAACTGTTCCCTAGTTGCTTACTAACTCCAGATAAGTGATCGCACAAAGACAGAACAATGCACTGATGAAATATTCCATGAACATCTCTGACTATAGCAGCCTTTGGAATGTAAGCCACATCTACTGAAAGTGGAGTAGGTGTGAAAATATAGTAGTAGAAAATCACAGAAAAGCCCTTTGTTGCTCAGAATTGTCAATGATAATTCATTCCAATGGCTCCAGACAAAACTACATGGTATATCAACATGACCATAGGAGGAAAACAGCAATCTCTTAAAAACAAAAAAAAAAAAAATATCTGAAGGACCAGGTAGATGACCTAAGTGAAGAAAGAGATATTGCTTCAATCTGCTAATATGTTGAGATGACAAAGCATATAACACTTATCTCTAAATCAAACAATACGAGTAAAGTGCAAAGAATAAAACTACTTCAGTCCATTGATATGCAAATTGTGAACAACTTCAGTTTGTGAAACATTCACATAATATCATTAATTCAATGAAACAGATTAAAGCAGAACGATATTCAGCTTTACTGACTGTAGTTTTCTGTAAACATCGGGTTGCGCTTAACATGATATTGATAGAAAAGCTCATACAGTGGAACCTCTTATCTGGAATGATCAGGACCAGGAACGTCCCAGATAAACAGTATTTCTGGTTAATATGGGTATTGTACAGATTGTGTTACAAAGCATAATTCATACCCAAATAAGGATCAGTTAAAATGTACAAAACACTACATACTCATGTACTGCCATGGCCATTTCTGAAAAATAATTTAAAAAACAAAGCTGTTTGGGCCACATGTGGCTTGTAAATAACCAGGATACATCCATTGGTGTCAGTAAAGAAACTGCATCAATCAATGAATTTCTGCCATTGCATGCTTGTTTCACTTCAGTTTCCTATACCAAGCTCCCTTAGTCATTCACTTCCAACTGCCTCATTCGTGTGGCTAGAAAATTGAAGCAAAATGACTGTCCGTGAATTTCGGCGATTGGTAAAGTTTTCACAGACACCAGTGGATGGCTTTCTGGATAAGTGATTACAGCAACTTGTATAATGGGTGTTTCCATTATTAGGATTTTGAGATAAAACAACAAACAGTTTTGATTTGTCTTCATGCTTGAAAAACAAGCCTGGATCCTGGAAACGTTTGGACCTTTTCATGAATGGTCATGTTCGCAAAAATGTGATATGAGCTTTGTATAGTAAACCTAAGTGCTAAAGAGCAAGTACAACAATGCTTACCATCAACCTGATGAGGTTTCAGCTTCTCAACCAAATTTCTGTCCACCTCCAAGATGGGCTCCTTTGTCTTCTTGTCAAACTGCACCACCAAAGACTTGGTCACAGGACACTTGGAAGCAATAGTGGACTCCTGATTAATAACCATGTTAAACTGAAGAGAAGAGAAAACCAATCCTTGTGTTAGTTTCTAATGAAAACCAAACAAGAACTATAACAGGTTTATTACAAAACTCACTTTTCTTGTTAGGTTCAGTATCTGAATGCAGGATGGGAGAACAATTTTAGGGTCAATACTAAAGATCAGCACAGCCAAAAAAGTTGCAATGACAGAGGTAATAGATCATCATTAACTAGGCACCTGTTTTGTGTTAGACTATATCTGAATGCTTGAATAATAAGCCAATACATTTGTTAATAACAGAAAGAGATAATCAAAAAAAATTAATTCTTTACTTCCCATTAAAAATAAAATCTGCACAACCTCTAGCTTATTAATGAAAACCTGACATACTTGTTTCTGCCGACCAGACACCCGTTTTCGGCGTTCTTCCTCAGCTTTGGCAGCAGCCCTGGTTTTGTCAGTCAGCTTTTTGTCAGAGATCAGCTTCCGGATCTTTTTTCTCTTACCAGCACCTCCAGGAGATGTTTTATCGTCATCACTGTCTGTTATCTAAAGCAAGAAAACAGTAGTTCAATCTTAATATGGCTCATTAACAATTTGCTTCAAACAAGAGTAGAAACAGGGTTCAGATCTGAAAAATAAAAGAATCAGTCTTAAGGGTCAAAAACATATTCACGCACCCCACTCTCTTCAGAGTTGTCAGATGAATCTTTTACTTTCTTAATGCGACGTCTTCGCTTTCCTTTTTTCTTTTGGTATGACCGACTTTTTGAGTCCTCGCTGCCCTCTCGGTCTGCACGCAGTTTGTTACGTCTGTTCCGCTTCCCCAGTTTTTTCTCATCTGAATTATAGCTGCTCGTAGAGGAGTCAGAATCATCATTACTGGAAACTTTGCATTTCTTCCTGGAGATAAAAGAAAACTAGAGTCAAATTTGGTAGCGGACCACAAAGTATTTTGTGTAGTTTATTTTTTGTTCAACACTAACACAGTTGATACTCAAAATAACATTTTTTGACTTTCCAGTCAAATTTTATTGATTTTCCCCTGACTTAACAAACTTTCCACTACTAATTTCACATACATTAGATTTAAAATAACCTAAAATAGAAAGGTCTATCCCTAATCTTACAGTTAAATTACACTACTCCAAAATAATTAAGTCACTTACTGAACATGACACATTATATACAGATTCAGTGCTGTTCCATCTGGAAACAGTCCACTGCCTAGCATAAAATTCATGATGGCAAAGATTTGAAGACTAATACCAAACAAGAGACTTCTATTTACTCTATGTGCAGTTCCTCCAATGGCAGTCACCATTTAATTCCGGAAGCTTAGCTTCAGCTCCTTTTTCTTCCACTGTTTTGTACAGGCTGTTAAACTTTGCAATAAAGTTTCCTGTCTTTTCACACTTCTCAGAGAAAATTCTTGGACACAGTCTTGCACAGCAATGTCCTTTTTCATGTATCCTTAAATTGATCTCGCTATTCCAGAACAATCTCTCTCTCTGTTGCCCTACTTTCTTCTCTGGCAAGTATAGCATGTACTTAAACCTGGCACTCCATACAAAAAGCATCATCATGTTTTGCGATGTAAACACTTGCAATCCTCTCCCCATGCAATGTGCTCCTTGATCAGATGCCTGACAGCCAAAAGAATTTTCCTATTGGTTTCAATGACGACTTCCTTGTTAACTGAGACCTCTTTCTATAATGGCCTGGCCATGGAATAACAGCAATACCATTCTCATCACTTTCCATGCCGCTGGGTGACTTTTAGTCATTTTATCATAGAAATGTACCTACTCTATCATCTTTGTAACTGAACTCTTCACATAGACCTTTTTGGTATATTCTGTACAAAATCACTAACATCTGCTAATACTTCATCGCAAAAGCTTTCCTGAGCTAATTAGCATCCACAAGATCGAAGCAGTCATTGCAATGGTCTAAGCCAGCCACATTCCACACAAGTGGGTAGACTAGTGACTCAACAAGCAGTTTATTATGACAAGCTGGGAAATTTTGACTTTTTAGATTAAACTGATTTGTGGAACACTTTTAGTCTTTTAACAATATAATTAATTTACATAATTTAGTTTAATAAAATTATCTACTTTAGTTTTTCTTAATCTCCAATATGCTGTATTTTTAAACTAATCTACCTTACAGCTGGGATATCAGATTATCCATATTACTGAGGGAATATTTATGGTGGTATTTTACAGATTTTTTCCATCTGGATGGCAGTTCTCTTAGTTTTAAATTAACAAAAAGTGCACAAAAAGGGTAAAAATTCATCCCTGATCCATACTAACCCTGCATAAGCAGACTATAAATTACATCATTAATAAGCATGGCTAAAAAATAAAATTAGCAATACAATTTTTGAAAGTTATGTAGTTTCAAACTTCTGGTAAACCCTACCTAGAGTAAAAATCTATGCTATGTGAGTCTTGTGCTATTTCACTCACCGTTTTTTCACATAATCAGAGTTATCAGAGTCTGAGAGTTTTGCTCTCAAGAGTCTGTTATCATGTCGTCCCTTCTTGGTTGTCACATAATCAGATTCACTGCCATCCCATTCATCTTTGGTGTCACTCTGGGGCTTTCGTTTTCTTTTCTTTGAGGATTTGGCTACAAAGAAATAGATAGATCACCAAAAGACTGCATAAAATAATAGATGCAAACAAACCACTTTCTCAAATAAGCTGAGTATTTAATCTGAAGCACCTGTCGTGCTTGTTTTTCTTCATTGCTGAAACAACCAAATCTAACTGCTAGCTGCTAATTTTTTTTAAAAAGAGAGAAACATATGCTTGACACATGTCCTGATTTTTGTTCATGGTTAGATAGAGTTGTTATGAAGAGCAGCAAGGTGTCAAGCAAGTGGGCAGCCAAGAAGCAGAGAGTCAACTAAATCAGACAAATAATTAACAAATCCCATTTTTCCTAATATGCTGGATCATAGATAATTTCATTTATTGACAGGTATGCAATGGTATGCCTCAACAGGCCTAAGAGAAATGAACATTGAACAGACCTCCACAAACTCTAATAAACAATACAAATAGTATTAAACAAAACTTGACAAATATGAAGTAAAATGGAATTTAGACATTACTGAGAATGAAATAGTTCATCGCTTTAGATTACCTAGATTCAAAAAAAAAAAAAAATTGCAACTTAAAGCATCTGTTCACTGGCAACCTTCCGTTTAATTCTTGAAAATTCTTTGAGCTAAAGAAAAATGTCCAAAGTTTTTCCCTACTGTCATTTAATATATATACAGCTCCCCAGTAATATGGGACACTTTATTTAAACTCTGTTGTTGAGAAATTAAATTAAATTTATTTTAGGATGAAAAATTCAAGATGGTTCCAGACAGAGATCAAACTCAGGTTCACAGCCACCCTTCTAATTGAATCTTGTCTATATACACATCACACAAAGTTACAATTGCTAAGATTATGATTTTTAGTGAAAGATGCTAGCAATCTTCAGAGATTACCTAAAATATTGCTTTAATTAATTTTTTTTCCATGAATTATATAAGAAAAACCTGAACAGAACACTCTCTACCTCTGAGTCCTGTTTACATTTGAAATTCAGAGAGCAGTTACTGGAATGGTACAGTTTGTTCATATTAACAGAGACAAGTAAAAAAAAAAGCTATGGCTGCCCTTCTTCACTATCTGGATTAATTGTCATCAAAAACAGATTTCTGTTGCTCCCACCTACTACATGCATGTGTGTATACGCATTTATCTCACCTACTTCACCACTACTACTACTATCAGAATCTGAATCATCATCCTCCTCCTCCTCCTCCTCTGTGCCATTCTCATCACTGTTCAGCTCTTCTAACATGGCAGCTTTGGCCTGCACATTCTCGCTCATTCTGGCTTCAGCTTGGCACTTTTCCTCATCAACCTAAATTTAAAAAAGTTGTTATAAAAGATTCATTTTTTTCCACTACACACTTTCTCCCCACCATCCTCTCTCTTACAGATGCTTACATCCAGGTTTGCTTACTTGCTATTATCCTAGTATTAGACCACCACTTTAAATTAACTAAGCCTCAGTTAGCACATCCCTATCATACGTAGCAGAGTAGAGACACCTGTCAGTAGTAGTCAACCCGACAAAGAGACAAGTATTTTAAAAATGTTATGTCAGGTTTTATTTACAAAAAAATAAAATCAATCTAAAACAAGTCCAAGCAACAAAAGTGGAAATAAAGGACAAAATGCAAAAAAGATGCGCTCATTTTGTTATTTTTAATTTTTCATAGCTTCAGAACTTTTTTCCTAACAAAAATAAAATTTTCTTTAAAAAGTTAAAATACAGTCTAAAGAAAAGTTTAGCTTAAAAGGAAGCCAGTACCTGACATCCTGATTTAATTCTGGATAAATTAGCATAAACGTGTGAATATGAGCCATCTAACAAATTAAAAAGTACAAGGTATTTTTCACCTGTACCAAACCGTTGTCGAGGTAATGGTGGCCATCTTGAATCGTGTGGTGGATACTTGTTACAAATCCCTGGGTGAAATAAGGGCATGAACACCAAAACTAACACATGGAATGCTTTTGTAATTACCATAATCCTATGAACAAATGCTATATCACCCGATGGTGCCACATTCAGCTTCAGAATCATAACTTGACATGTTGCAAGTTCACCAAACAAGAATGTCTCAACTTCTGTTCAAAATCTGAACAAACAATATTTAGATCAAAGTTCATATGGAACTCAGAATTACCCTTATTGAGAAAGTAGCATCCACACTCACATGTATACACGAGTCATTTTCCAAATGGAAAGCTTCTAGAAAGAAAGCTTCAGACTCATTTCAGAACTTTCTGGCTTTTCAGTCTCGTGTGTACATATATATTTTAGTGCAAATTGTTTGAGAGGGGGAAATATCTTGTTTGATGTGCATTTGCCATTTTAGAATCCCCAAACCCAGGATGGATACTACTGCACAGAAGTAGGTAAAGACCAAAACATAAGTAATATTGGACTAAAAACAATTCAAAATTCACATTTTTTAATCTTCTAAAGAGTAAAAAATACAATGAAAATTTCCTACCTCAATTCAAAAGTTTAGATCTCTATGTCAAACTAATCAAAATAATTATGCATTAATCTGGATTTGATTTTAAAATGACTATGTGAAAGCCAAGTACTAAAAGTCTACAAACACTGATTCAAAACTGAAAACAATTATGAAATTATGTCAAAAAAAATTTTTTTTGTATTTAAAGTCAAAATTTCTTAATAATAATGCAAAAAATCAACTTCACTTTCTGGATTGAGGCAGTTTTTTGCTGGCTTATATACATGTCCACCAGTGCTAAAAAGGTGTTCACTGTCTATGGAAAATGCACATAAGTTAGTTGAATTAGCAATTCTGATCAGTCAACACACAATACTAATAATCAGAGAAAATAATAGTGGATGCTCTTCGATTGCATTCCATAATCAAAAAAAATTTTTTTAATCTATTTCATCAAACAAAACTGCTGATATATAACTTCAAATACTGCAAGAGAATATTCTAATAATAATGCAGTGCAATATAGGCACTCCATACAATGATCATCTCCGATTTCAACATCTTTTAAATATTTTTCAGTATGTATGCATATGTATACTTTTTCTTCCATCAAAACAATATATTGGCAGAATGTTGCAATATATCAAGTTCTCAAAATTTAAATAAATGAGCAATTATTCAAGGTTTCATCTTTAATTTTCATTAGCAATTCAATTTGTTAAGATTTTGGGCAACTGAATTAAATTTGGACAATTTCATGCACTCATTTGTCCCTATTTATTTTCAAGCTTGTGATGATACTGTGTACAAAAATGTCTAGCTTCCCAGTAGTAGGAGACCAGAAATATTATGAATTTTATTAATCAGCTGATTAATCAGTAATAAGCCATTTTAATAATCAGCATATCTATCTCTAGAAGAATTTTTTGTTCCATATGTAGGTCTGTAGTTCATCCTAAACTTGAGTATGCAAACCAGCCTATGAAGTCCATAGTTAATGAGGACTGTAATATTAGAAAAAATTCAGCATAGATTTATTCAGAAAGTTTAGAGGAAGGATTTTCAGCATGTGGAAAGTCACAAATTCTTTTCTAATTAAGATCATAACTATAGATGGGTTAAAATAACAGTATAGCCTGATTATAGAAAGAGTTTTAATTAAATGAATAATAAATTACTAGCAGTAGTTGCTGACAGTTGAAAACTAAACTGATAGGCACGCTCTACTTCACTGTGCCTTGCATAAGCAATAATGGCTTCTGCCTTCAATGCAACCCAAACCTTACCTCCTCTGTACTCGATTTGGCTTCTTCTGAACTTTCTTCACCACTTTTATCAGAGGAGTCAGAAAACAACAGTTCTTTACTTTTTATTTCTTTTTTATCTAAAATTAAAAAAGCAGTTTACATATACAATAAATACATTCTAACAAAAGCATTCTTTTAGTGTGAGTTGTCAGCATTAAAGAAAGAGTAAAATATCGAACAAATGATGTGCAGTGGAGAAAGGAAATGAGTTAAGACACGTGACACTTGAAGTTAATCAAAATTAAAGAAAAGCAAGATTTTATAGAATATTCTTTATCTCGTGAAGAGTTTTAATCAAATATCATTAACATAACAAGAAGCTATCAAAAGCCATTCAATTAACCTGGTGACAAAAACACAGATGTTTTATTTTTAAGAATGCTAATAAATGGCATGCATTTAAATTGTTTGTGATAGTATATTATATTAATATAGGTTGTTCTCAAAATATTTTAATTTTATAAACATTTTTTTAATGCCTCGACCTCTAAGATTCTCTTTTTTCACTTCCAGATGGATCCAAAGATAGAAAAAAACAGACATACTGCAAATTACTTTAGGAATAAAGGGAATTGGTTCTGAAGATAATCTCTATCACATTTGAAACTAATGTATAAAATAAATGTATAAAGCTGTAAATAAGGTACCATCTTTTCAGTTATTGTACTAAATTACTTTTATTGCTTCTCACAACGCCATTGGTATAACATTTTGTTGTGCGGCACCACTGCCAGGCTAAGAAATGAAAAGCTACTAGATAGATGTTTATATGCATCTAGCAACAACCAATGTCATACCAGTCTTTTTTATTTCATCAGTTTACCAGCCAAACCATACATGACAATGTAAAGACAAGATGCCAGGAAGTAAGGATCCCTTACCACAATATTCATAAAATTTCTTAACACTGTAATATCCACAATTAAGAATGCACTCATTTTCACTTTTTAAAAAAGTCTATAAATACTTGAGCAAAACATAGGATTTTTCAAAACAGAATGATCTTATTTCACTATGAATCAAGCTGGAAAGCTAAGCTAACATGTTAAATACAAAGATAACTTCCCATTATGGTAGGAGTCTAATTTACTACTACTACATAAATCTAAACTTGAATAAAAAAACAAACCTCACTTAGATGCTCTATTTAACCTCAATATGTTAGAAGTAGAAATGAGTTTAGTAACAAACAAACAAACAAGTGTTATAACTATACATATATCACCACCAGCACTGCAACATAGTAATATATAACATTCAAAAAAACAGAAACAAAGGTATATATATATATACAGGGTGAGTCAAAAGTAGCACCCAGTTTGTGGGAAGTGATGCTTATGTTGTTTATCGTGAAAAGCCTCGTACTATTCAGGAATTGAAAGCTAAAATCAATGAAAAGTTTGAGGAAATTGATAGCGAACTCTGCAAGCGTGTGTGTCACTCTGTGCCTGCTCAATTGCAATTGTGCATTGATCACGAGGGAGGACACTTTGAACACTGAAAGTAAAACAGCCTGTTACAATTCCTTATTCCCTGAATAAATGGAATAATTTGAAATAATTAATTTGAAAACGTCTTTCATTTATTTCAACTTTCTTGCACACTGTAATACAAATGGCAAACAAACAAACTGACAGCCCTAAAACAGGAATCGGGTGCTACTTTTGACTCACCTGGTATTTATATAATATATATCTGCACATGATGCTCACTATCAGGAAATAAGGTAAAAATTTAAAAACACATACTTTTGCTTTTTTCTTTTTCAGCATTCTTCTCTTCCTCTTCTAATTCTGTATTTTCATCCTCTGCTGCATCCTCACTTTCAGATGTACCTTTCTTCTTTGGTATTTTAATAACAACCTTTTTGGACAGTTTATTTATTTCCTCCTCAAGCTCAGAGTTGTAGTTCGAAGAGTCTGAATTATGTTCAGCCCTCACCTTCTTTGGCACCATACTTTCATCAGGCAACTTGGCTGCTTTCTTCCGAGGTTTACTTTCTCTTTTTTTCCCACTACAGGCACTCAATGATGCAGTTTTTGCATCCTCAGGAGTTTGAGTCTCTGTTTTGTCTTTTGAAGTTTTGCTCTTCCTTTTGTTAGATTCAGATTTTCCTTTTGACTTGGAAACTTAAAAGAAATTAAAGTAAAATGGACAATTTTGTTAACGATGCTTAGAAAAGAAAAACTAGATACTCCAACATGTGTAATGTGACATCTATTTTAATTATTCATTATTGAAAATGATTTAGCTGCAGAACCCTGTGTGTGGCTGTTACCTACAACAGGTTAAATAATACAGATATTGTAGTGTTTAAAACAAATTTTCCTCACTAAGTCTCTCTTTTATACACTATGAAGAGCAACCCTCCAGAAAAATCAAATACCTAAAAAGATATTTAGTTTTAAGTATTAAATCAAACAGAATAGAGATCTTAAACAAAAATAAACATTCATCAGTTTTCAAGTCACTACTGAGTTATCTCCTTTCCAAATGCAATCATAGAATAATAGAGATAAAAGTATGAAACATTCTCCATTAGCAGCTAGCTTTAGCATTAGGCTCTTATTGTCAAAAAGATTAACCTTCTGCATACCACTGGAAGTGCAACTACTACTATAATTTGTATTACTCAGCTCAGGTTGAGCCATATTGGCTGTGACACAGTACCTTCCTCATTAATGATAAATCTGAACTGCTTTCCAACCCCATCTATTTTGCATTGAGCAGCAAACTAAATATACAGCCAATTCTACACATAATCACTTCTGGGCTATGGTGGTATAAGGTAAGTAAAAACTGACATGTCTTTATTCAAGATTTTACTGCTGCTGATGAAAATGTTCTACCATCACAAAATGAAAATCCCCGTTAACTAACCAACAGTTCAAAACCACTTGCTATCAACATCTTTTTCTATATACTGCAATTTCAAAAAAATGTCTTCTTGCTGATTGGCTTTATTCATTAAACATGTTCTCATTCAGATTTTTCTTTGTTAGTTTTGCATATTACCTGTGCGTAAAACTTCATGTAATAAAACAGTTTTTTTTTTTTTTCCAGAACTGATAATTCACCAACACCGCCGGTCCACTCTGCCAACGTACACCAGGGCTTTGTTATAACAAGGTCATTCCTTAGTTTCCAATATTCTTTCAAAAATAGCCATTCTGGGAATAATTGCGTGTGGTTTGATCAGTTATTCACACGTCAAGTCGATGATCAATGCAAATTGTCACACCTGCTCTGAGTGATCCATGCCAACAAAATGACAAGACTTGATCACATTAATTATAAACAAACATTTCAATGGGACATAATTATAATTTTGCGACCAAAATAGTTCCAATCTCATATATCCCTACTCAATCATTTTGTTTAATTTTTCACTGTTCAAATTTTAGTGCTAGTTTACATTAGTTTTTTTCTGTTCATTTCTTGAATCAAATGAACCACAATGGCTATTAAGCAGAGAAAGATCTTCAAGATTATTGAAGGGAAGAGAGAGACCAAGCATCGTTGGGATTCCAGAATCTACATTAGAAGCTAGCTTAAAAATGACATAAAACTACAAGATTTCAAGTGCCAAGTGCCATGAAATGGAGTAGAGCATAAAGGGGGGGGGGGCTAGACTTGCCAACGAGACTGGACAAGGCCACCTACGTAAGAACATGCTGAGGCTGACAATGACACGTCTGAGGCAAGCAAAAGATGACTTCAGTAGTTCAAAGGATATCTTCAAAACGAAATTTTAAAAAAAATTTAAAGACAAAAAAGGCATTCAAATATTAAAATTACAGTCAAACCTGTCTATAACAGCCACTTAGGGGACTGACCAAAAATGGCCTTTATGAGCAGGTGGCCTTTATATCCAGGTTGGGTAGTATGGCCGGCCAAATTATAAATAATTAAACACATGCAAGTACAATGTATTTAAAACAACACTTTTATTAATTATATACATACTTGTAAAAATCAAATGCTATTTCTAATCGAATATTTATATCAAATAAATGTCTATTTTTGGAAAAAATCATCAATTTTCATTTGTTTCCTTTGTTTACTGATATTCATTGCTTCAATCGTTGCCTGGATGTCCAAAAGTGATTCTAGTACATCATGTCGACCAGCAAGTTTCATGTAGTTGATGACATCCTTCAGTCCGGATTGGCATTTTGACATGGTGATCATTTCTTCTTTGGTAGCTTCTGGCTCAGGAATATCATCATCTGTAGATTCTACATCTGAAGTGCTGTGGCTAGGTACTGTAACTGCAGGGCCGTCCAACTGTGTTGTTGCCACTTCATTATTTATCTTAACAAGATCTCTAAATTCACAGCCAAACAAATCGGTGGAAAGCTTGAGGGCCATAAGGGGAACATTAACATAATCTGAGTCATCATCCTCCGTAGATGTGGAAGGCACCGGTTCGGGATTATCATTGGAGAGAGGGGTGTCTAGCACACCAAAGCCACATGATTTAAAGCATTTTTCAATTGTGGTAGCCTCGACCACTTTCCAACAAGAATTAATCCAATAAATGGCGTCAAAGACCGATATCTCCTTCAAGATTTGACTGCCGCATTTTGTTTTGTCCTCCTCCATGGCATTGAGGACAAACTGCAGCTGTCAGGTGCGGAATTTAAGTTTAAAGGCTTGGATGATTCCTTGATCCATCGGCTGTGACATGGACGTTGTGTTGGGGGCAAGAATTGAAGCTTGACATTGGAAAGTTTTACATTAGGGTGTGATGGAGCATTATCTAGGAACAATAACACATTTCTCTTTTGGCGACGCATGCGATTGTTGAAGGATTTTAGCCAATCATCGAACACATAGCTGGTCATCCACGCCTTGCTATTGGACATGTAGGTAACCGGCAAGGATTTGACATCAAGATTCTTGAAGCAGCGAGGCTTAGCAGATTTACCGATCACCAATGGTGTGTACTTTTCGCCTGTCATACTAGCGCAAAGTGCTATCGTCAATCTTTTTTTCGACATTTTGCCACCACGACACTGTGTGCCTTTCACGTGAAATGTTTTTTTATTGGTTTTTGCACAATAAATCAGACCGGTCTCGTCCATGTTAAAGATGTCTGCTGGTGCGTAGTCTTCACACAGCTTGGGGATCTTTGCTTTCCAATCACTGACGACTTTTTCGCTGACGTCACCACTTTCACCGGTGATAGTACCAAATG
The DNA here is from genome assembly GCA_018389105.1 of Nautilus pompilius. Lineage (NCBI taxonomy): Eukaryota > Metazoa > Mollusca > Cephalopoda > Nautilida > Nautilidae > Nautilus > Nautilus pompilius. The sequence continues at coordinate 1,408,638 of JACATO010000937.1, read as the reverse complement.
CAATGTTATGGCGCTTTACGAAGGCCTCTAGCCAACCATTTGAACCTTTAAACTCGTCATTGTCAAGTTGTTTTGCGAACTCAAGTGCTTTTTGTTTTAATAGTGGACCAGTAATCACGATTCGTCGAGAAGATGCATCACAAAACCATTCCCAGCACATTCTATTGATTTCCTCATTGCCAGTTTTTCTAGATTTGCGCTTGCGCTCACTTGAAACATTTGATTCATAATCGGCTAACACTTCTGCTTTGCGTTTCACAATGTTTTGAATCTGAGTGCGCCCTACACCTAACTCATCTGCTATTTTCCGAGCACTTTTGCCATTATCACTGAGGTTTACAACTTTCACACGATCTTCGAGTGTCAATGTCGTCCGTTTTGGCGTAGCCATTGTGTACAGTATGGAAATTCAATGCAGAATGAAATGCTATGAAAAACGGAGGCTATTTATACAAATGTCTTGCTTCGCTAATTAAATAGAAAAGTCATCAAAGAATTCAAATAACATATTATAATTAATAGGCGAATGTCTGAAGTTGATAAGCGCATGTCATGTGGCATGAATTGTGATAAAGTGCTCAGTGGGAGACGCGTTCACTGCATAAATATTGTTGTTCACTCGTAGTGTTATTAATGAAAAGTGTGTGTTATTATTCTTCAATAAAAAAAGCAAACCATTGTCTTTAGTTTACATTATTTTTTTTCTTTGATGTTTGTACTCATGGGAGAATGCGTCTCCCACTGAGCACTTTATCACAATTCATGCCACATGACATGCGCTTATCTGGCAGTTAATTGGCATGCTGGCGCCACGGCAGAGCTGGGGCCGATAATGGCCGCTATTTAGCAGGTATAATATGGACGTCTGGGGCCTCAAATGAGCGGCCATTGGCCGCGTTGACCAGGTGGCCGTTCTATCAAGGCCGTTGTCAATGTAATTTGGTACGGGACTGTTTCAAGATGGCCTTTAAGAGCAGGTGGCCGTTCTAAGCAGGTGGCCGCTTGAGCAAGTTTAGCTGTATGTAATGTCTTCCTGTTCATAAATTCATCTTTTCAAGGTAATCTGCTTTAAATTTACATGAATAATAGCTAGAATTTGTAATAGAGAACAAAACAATCACACAGGTTCTCAAGGGTTTGGATTATCAGCTGTTTAAAACAAAACCCAAAATATACTGGCTCCATTTTAAAGAGAAATCACAGCAAGATGTTTGTTGTTTTTTTAAAGTCTACAAAGTTAGTTTATTCTTAATAAATTGGATACAATGATTGTTCAAGTCAAATTTTCAAAGATCTTTTTAAAAATTAATTTATCAACTGAACAGATATATTTGGACAAAAAGACTAGCACTGTATCTGCGTTACATTTACTACTTGAAAGTATCTGGTAACAATGCAAATTTGTTTTTTTAATATGGCAAAACAGTAATAAGCAGCAAACCCTCTTCAATTACTGTATGTCTGTGAAATTATATTGGCAGTAATTTTATTTTCTCATTCTGTTTGTAACAGTCTAGGTTAGTTTTATCAAGACTTGTCTACCTTTGCCTTCTTCTGCTTTACCTTTAAAATAGCAAAAACAAATCAGCCATCAATGATGCACATCCAGAGTTAATGCTGCTTCTTATTTTCTGATTAGCACTGTGTGCATGACATTTAACCCACTAAAATTAGAACTACAAGAGGAAATGTTGAGACTTGACTGGTCTAATTGATTTTTCTCCACTTCAGACCAAGCGGAAGCATTTTACCTCCTGCCCATGACATCTATTTTTATTTAATACCAAGCACCAATTACAACCATTTTGTCAGGCTAAAGTTTTAGCACCAACTGATTTTTCAGAACTCATCACATTTCCCATATTTTACTTTAATAGTTTCATCTCAGCTCTGGCCACTTGTTAGTAGTGGATAGAATATAAGCAGTTTCAAAATTCTCTCGTTTCCTTCTGAAAATAAATTTAAACAAATAAAACTGAGAAACCAGATGACATCATTTTAACAGCAGTTCCCTAAAAACAAAAAAGTATTAGAATACTAACCTGTTTTACTTTTATCTTTGGACTTTCTATGCTGTTTTCGTCTTTTACCTGCATCATAAATATCACTATCTTCACTTGATGTTTCATCATCTGAAGAGCAGTCGTCCTTGGTAGATTCACAAATGATGGTAGCATCTTCATCTTCCAGATCAAACTCAGTCTCTGATATTTTTGACTCTCCTTTAATGTTAACTCCACTTGGTGGTTCCTCATTCCTTTTGTGTGTGTGATCGGCAACTAAAAGCTGAGGCTTCCCATCTACAAAGATTCCATCAACATTTTGTTCATGGTCACTCTGATTATCTCCAACTTCCTTGTTACTGTCATCAATATCAGCTTCCTTCTCAACTAAATCCTGGTCTTTACAAATTTCATTGGCCATTTCCATTAGCAGAGCTAACTGAGCAGCAGTATTTTCCGATGATGGAGATCTAGCTACATTGTCACATTTATCAACCTGTGATTTGCTCTCTAATAAAGAAGTACAATTCAAAAGTGAAGGTGACTCTGCTGTTACAATTTTTTTCCCATTTATTTTCTTTGATCTGACTGGAAGCCTATCTTCATTAAAGCTATCCGAATTTTCCATTGATGCAGACTTATCTGAATCAATATCAGAAACTTGCTCTCTCCTTTTTAAACCATTGCTTGATTTTCCTTCAGACTTCTTACTCATGCTCTTCTGCTTATCTATATTTGATTCAGAATTCTTCTCGTCATATTCTTCATTCACTTTTTTTCTAGTATTTTCTTTAGTGATCAAAGATTTAACTCTTCCTTCCGAGTTTTTATTACTTCCTCTAGATCTTCCATTATTTTCTACTAAAGAGGATTTTCCCAACCTGCCATTATCATATTCCTCTGATGACATTTTTCTTGATCTGACATTATCATCCTTCTCTATTGTTGTTTTTCCTGACTTTTCACTGCCATCTCCTAACAATGATTTTTTCTGTTTTTCACTACTTTCATCATCTTCCAATGTAGATTTCTTTGAGTTTCTGCTTCCATCATCATCTTCTGACAGCGACTTGGAATTTCTGCTTCCATCATCATCTTCTGACAGCGACTTGGACTTTCTGCGTCCTCCATCTTCTGCTGACAGCATCTTGGACTTTCTGCGTCCTCCATCTTCTGCTGACAGCATCTTGGACTTTCTGCGTCCTCCATCTTCTGCTGACAGCATCTTGGACTTTCTGCTTCCGCCATCTTCTGCTGACAGCAACTTGGACTTTCTGCTTCCACCATCTTCTGCTGACAGCAATTTGGACTTTCTGCTTCCATCATCTTCTTCTGACAGCAATTTGGACTTTCTGCTTTCATCATCATCATCTGACAGCAATTTGGACTTTCTGCTTCCATCATCATCTTCTGACAGCAATTTTGACTTTCTGCTTCCATCATCATCTTCTGACAGCAATTTGGACTTTCCACAACCATCTTCCCTAGAAAATTTTCTCAAATTTCTATCTTCCCTTAAAAATAGTTTTCTAGATTTCCTACTGGCATCTTTACCTGAAAATGATTTACTCTTCTCTCTTAGTTTTTTGGTTACCACTTTTTCAGATTTTTCCTCATCTTCAGATGACAACTCAGGTTTACACTCCATTTCATCTTCTACCTTAGAGCCAGTCAGTTTTACAAAACTTGAATAGTCCTGTGTAATTGAATCCTCTTGCATGCAATCTTCTCTCACAAGCTCAGTTTTTTCATCAACTAAAGAACCTTGTTCATCATCAGAACACTCTTCATCTATATCAATACATTTCTCCACTAAGCTCCCTTTAGAACCACAATTTCTTTTATTCTGATTTTTAAGAAAGCTTTTATTTTCTGATTTCATCATGGCTAAACTGCTTCTGGTCCTGTTTGTCTGTATCGTTCTTGGGCAACCAACTCCACTCTCAGCTGTGCTTGTGTCCCACCCAGAGGGTGGGTTCAGCTCGTCACCAACAGATGTGTTCTCTTTCTCCATTTTCACGACACTACACGTGGCTTTACTTTCAAAGCCCTTCTGATAACCATCTACTACCAAAGAATCTTTCAAAACCTTAAAATAATTTTTCATGCCCTTTTTTAATTTAGAGACATACAATTCCTGATCTAAATCATCATCTGCCAAAGGTGGAGTGTCATCTCCAGATATCGCTTCCTGGTTTTTTAATTGTGATTTTAAAGACTTTAACAAAAGTGATACAGATTCTGTTGCAGCAAGTAATCTGTCAATAACATCATTAATGGTGCCGGGTTTAATAGATGATAATTCCTCCTCAGATATTGATATCACATCAGCAGCTTTACAAGCTGGTTTGGTTGGTAGTGGGTCCAACTTTCCCTTTTTAGAGGTTTCTTGTGGTGGACTTTTTATTTGTTGAAAAACTGCATCGTACTGTTCAGTCAGAAACGCTATAGATGACGGTTTGCAGATGTAACATTTCCATTTGCTGTTGTCTGAAAATGTTATCAAGAATTTTTTTAAAGGCAACAGCTTCAAAAAAAAGTAAATTTACAAGCATAAATGCTTTAACCCTTCCTGCTCAGACAATTTCCGAGATGGCTGCACAAAATGCACCTATCTGATTAAAATTATTAAAGAAATTCAAGTCATGGAATGACTCAAATAGCACAAATGACTTAGCACACAATTCACTAATCCAAATGAAAAAAGAAAAAAGTCCAGAAAATGAAAAGGAAATATTTAATTTATAGCATCAAAAATGTAGATTAAAATCACCTATCTGTTGTCATAGAGATGCCAACACTGATTCATTTTCTTTAATCTCTTCTTGGTAATTACTTTTGACCACCCCCACCTGCAACATTACCGTCCATTCTCACTCCAAAAATCTTCATAAGACAACACAGAATGAAGACCCATGGTGGTATTTACTGCCAGCTATGGGTCTGTGTGGTGTAGTGATTAGTCTCCTCAGCCATGTAGTAGAGGGAATCCTCTGGTATCAACTCAGAAAAATTCCACAAGGTGCTAGTATCATTATGAAACAGACATCAATCTTCAGGCCAATGAACTGCAAAAACGATGGCAAACTCCACTCAACAACCTCATTCTCATTCTCCACAGCAGACATCATTGCTGTCTGACCAACTAAAAAATGACAGAACCAAGGTATAAACACTCTTGAGACAACTACATCACCAGGAAAGAAAGGATTCAGTGTCAGATTCTATCATGTATATAATAGCATAAGTAGATAATCTAAGTCATTAGTAAAGTCACTTTCACAAGTGAGGAATAATAATGTGGACTGGTATCCATATAGATGAAAGTGATCATTAAATGAATTATCAATGACAAAAACTTTTTTTGGTTAATTTTGTCTGTTGAACTATGTCTTAATAAAAAATTGTTCATATTACAAAAAAGCACAAACCACTATAAAGATATATTAAATACATCACATAGTTGGTTTTGGTTTTCAAGATGTTACTATCAGCAACTCAGCTACAAGGTGAGTTTGCATAATGATAAAAAATTGCTTTAAATCAAATAAGCCACCAATCATTTTCTTCTTTTAGTAATCTAGATTGTCATTTGAAATAGTTATAGTTAAATATAATTTAAATTTTAAAAGCAACAATGTATTAAAGTATTTTGTAAAAATCATATTACTTTAATTCAAAATTTTTTTTTCTTATCCACTCCAAGGCAAAAAGGCTTTGTCCCCATTCATACCATTATGTCACACTGTTAACCATTGAAAAAAATTGGATTTCTTCTATGAAAGACTAATCTGTAAGCAGGCAATACTATTCAACTGGTGACAAAAACCACAAAAGCAATGCTAGTTATATCCCATTTTATATTATGTCCACCTTAAATGTTTAATCATGAAATTTATTATTTTAGGTCGGGAGAAATCTTTTGGTCTCACTGCGCTGTTTCTCCAATCAAAAACAGCTCACTTTTTTAACCGTGGCACTCCAAAGACTGCCATCTCAATTCTATTTCATGGTTCCTGATCACAAAAACAGACAGGCAGTAGTCAAGCAGGCATGTAAAATGTTTAATTAGTTGCTTTACTGATAATGACACGTGCCTTGCTTGTGAACAAGTTAGTGGGGCCTCAGGAATCCTCAGACACCGTTTTTCATCTTGTCACAAATTTCTGAACTAGTACAAATCCAAGTCCAGCCGTTATAGTACTTCACTTCTAAGAAGTAATTCATACCCGTCCTCGGTTCAATAACGACAACAAACCCAAATGAAGCCATACCTGAATTTGCAATGTTGGACAGTTCTGCACGTCCAAGATTTCGCAAAATACAACCTTTGCAAAAAGCATTGTGACAGAAATCGCAACCAAGCAGCCTTCCACCTTCTCCACACCAGCGACACTGTTCATCCAAGCCATCAGCATCCCTGGTTATCTCCCCACTACAGTAGTACTTATAGCATTTCTGAAATGCAGCATTAAAAAAAGGGGAAAAGTACAGCTTAAATAATAAAATAAACTTGCACACCAACAATTTCATCTTCAGGCTACTGACTATATCCAATCAATTTGTTTATTTATCCTCTATCAGACATTTAAGCATAACAGAAGTCCATACATAAAACTGAGAATGCTCATGACATTTTGTTGCACTCTATCTCGTTTGCTAGTTTTTTTTTTGACAGGTTTACAGTCTGCATTAACTAACTTCACCTACTTTAATCAATCCACGATTTATCAGACTGCACTAGTTATTAGAACAATAATATTTCTCCCTACCCACTCCCCAAAAACTTTACTTGCATATATCAATATCAATCATCATTATTAATACTAGGCTGGCATATTGACATTCACCATATGATTGATTCACAGAGAAAAACATAGTATACTTACTGTAATTAATTATTAAACACAGTTGGGAAATTTTTGTCATTATCTGTCACTTATGAGAACATTTAGTAAATCAAACTTGGGGGAGAAACAGACTTAAATCGGATTCCAGGTAAAAGACTGACAGGTTTATAACTGAACTTTGATGTTACTATAAATAGCAAAGCTAGTGTAAGCATAACAACTAGATATGGCCATTCTATAAGTGATAACAGTTTCATTAAAGCAGTGTTTTGAGTAACAAATTGACACATTGAACCAATGTACCGCATTACCCTAAATACACTTGCACCCAAGATATACTCGCATGCAAGTTTAATTTTTTTAGAAAATGAAAACACTTCAATTTATTTTTATTTACATCTTTGAAAACATTCATTTATTAACATTTGAGCATTTTCCATCGGCTTTCTGGGTCCTTTCACGACATGCGATTAGAACTGCTAGCCTCCCCATGCCGCTTATTCTACCTTCTTCCCATAACTTTCACGTTCAAAGTTCCACTCACACAAAGATTGTTCAAACATGTTTTAGATGTCTCTAGGAATGTGGCCAATGAGTTGACCGTTCCTCAAAAACATACTGCATATGAGTTCTCTTCAGGTTGTTAGTATTTTACCAATGAGTGGATTCCAAGAACGTTAGTAGATATGGTGACTGGTAACAAAACTATCAAACTGAAATTAATAGGGGGCATCAATCTTGGCATCATGCCATTTTCTGTATACAGGGAAAGGTATTTACTTTACCTTAAAATTGGTTTGCATGTTTTTGCGACTGTCTATCAAGTGATTGGATGAGGGTTTTCTCCTTCCTCAAATCAATGAATGCTCATTCAATAACCAGATGACATTATTAAAGAATGTCTTTGAGAAATGAGGGAGATCAACGATGATGAGCAGTCAGATCAAAGCGACAATGAGGAAGGGGACGACAACGATTTGCTAGATGACATTGAGTAATTTAGATTTAGCAACTTTAATAACTTTGTGTGCTCATTTATACATAAAATCAACTCATCAGAACACAATCATTTTTTTGTTTTACTTTATCTTACTCACAATTTACCTTTTTGCACATTCAACATGTAGCTGCTACGTTTATTTTTTACTATTTTGGTAAATTGGAGTTACACCTGCATGCCAGTGCGTGCGGGGTGACACGGTAATAATAAATGACAAAACTAGATTTTTAACGCAGAGGTGAAACAGAATTTTTTAGTCTGGTTGCAGTCAAAAGCAAGAAATCAACCTGACCCAGCATGTAGCAGTTACTGAATTTTGAAGGATTTCTAACATCTTTTTGTATATTAGCTTTTTTGTTTTTTTGTTTTTTGCATGTGTTCAAATGAAAACTTTTTATGTGACTAATTGAACATCATCAATGGGTCAATGTGCATCTGCATGTTTCAAGACAGTGAATAGAAATTTGTTGGACTTGAGCTTACATGATTTCTTTTAATTTTAAAAAATTAAAAATAAACATCAAAATTCACACACACACACACCCCAAGCCTGATGATCAAGATGTCCTATTAGTGGCCAATTTAGGGTTGAGTACCAGTATTCTAGGGACTCATCGCTTGCCTGATCTGACCAGTCACTGAGTGGTGTTCAGTCAAAATGTCAGAAGCTGTACAATATATATTCTGAGTTCCTGGGACACATTTTGCTGTTCCATCTTTTTAACAATACAAATTTGATTTTGCCAATTCTGTTCACAGGTAAATAAATAGTTTTGATTCTTTGTACCCCTTCACTGGCTACCTTAAAGTTAGCTGCACTCTCCTCCCCGCAAGAACTGCCAGCCAAGCAATACTTTTGACCTCACTACCCCACTCAACTAACTGTTCTTTTCCTGCTGACCAGTGCACCAAATGCCCTCCTGCTCAAAGAATTGAAATTTAAAAAGTGGAACTGGCTTGCAGCACCATTAGAAAAGAAATCCAGTGTCACATCTCTCTCTTTCCTTGAGCTTATATACAACATATTGAAACATACATCCACAGAATACTTAAGGGCTTCCAATACAAAATCAAAGACCATCATTTGAGAAGTTGGTGGGTACTATTTTGTATACAGCTTGAATTATTAAGTCAGTTCACATCTGGCATTTGCTCACCCATATTTCCTAGGAAGATCCAACTGTCTGTCTTTTACCATATTGTTTCCAGCTTATATTAAAAGATAGCAAAAATTCTCTTGGTACATCACTTAATTAATGTAGAGAATCAAAGTAAAACTTTAACAAAGCTTATGAGCCTTACAAAACATTTTTTCTAAAAATGTGGTAACAGACCGACATGCATTTAATGTAAACATTTAAACTAGGAGAGTTAAGTTATAATGACTATAAGGATAGTATTCTCTGTTATACGTTTATTTTGTCTATAATTTCAAAGGATTCTGAAAGTTAATTGAAAAACAATCACCTATGTTTATTTTCATGATTTGTACAATTTTTTTACCAGTTTGCATTTCACATTTTAATCTCAAAAACTCCTATTTGTTATTTTACAATGAATAAGCTTTAAAATGATACCAAATATAACCAATTTCAGTACATTCTAAAATTTCCACAAAACTGTTTAGGTTGGAACATTCATTTTTATTCGAGCCACTACTTTGCTCATTTTTCTTCCAATTCAAATTTCTTTCAGTTAAGTCCAATATTACATTTCACCAGATGAGAAATATCTTTGTAGTCATGGCGATATCACTGATGTGGTTGTTAATAGCATTTCGCTGCTGTCACATTATGTAGGAAAGTGGAGGCTGACACCGCACTGCACAAAGCTTACTTACTATAATAAATATTTTTCATTAACCTTCAATAGCTTTCCTACTATGGATAATTGTGTTAAGTGTAATTATGGTATTATACAGCTTAAAATTAAATGTCATGAACAATAACAGTCACAATTACCTCGCTTGTCCAATAATGCGCCATGAAAAAATATTGCACATGGCAAAATAATGAAATTAAATGTTTACACAGTATATATTTGAAAAGAAATTAATTTTCTTGAACACAGTATCCCAGTTAGAACTTGATGACAGCACTGACAAAGTTATGGAATGCCGATGCTTCATCAATTGCCAAACGCCACTGTCAACTTCAAACCATGGAGAATCCATATAATTTGTAGAGTTCTGAATAAAATTTTTTTAGTGTATCTTTCAGTTTGTATTTACTTTAACACATATAAGAATGCATCCTAATTGGTAAAAGTTCTAGTCAAATGTCAAGGCATATACAGGGTGTTCCAAAAGTCTTGGGCACATTTGAAGTCCCCATATCTATTTAACTATGAATGGTAGTAAGATAAAAGTTGTGTCATTTTAAAGCTAATTACATTAATTTTTTTGTAAGGCTATTGATTTTTTTTATTTCTTTTCAGATATTAAGATTTTTTTAGATTAAGATTTTTTTAGATTTTTTAGTTAATGGATAAATTGAGTGAGAAAGAGTCTGGTGACTTCATTTTCCAACAGGATGGAGCGCCACCACACTGGAGCCTCAGGGTTAGACAGTTTCTGAACATAAAACTGCCAGACAGATGGATTGGAAGGTCTGGGCAGAATGATCACGATCTCATGTCCTGGCCACCCAGATCTCCAGATCTCACACCATGCGATTTCTTTTTGTGGGGATTTGTGAAAGGATTGGTATATGTGCCCCCTATTCCCAGAGACGTGGATGAGCTGAAGGCACGAATAACAGAAGCTGTTTCAACCATTGACAATGCAATGCTGGGACGCGTTTGGCAAGAATTGGACTATAGGCTTGATGTGTGTCGTGTGACCAATGGTGCTCACATTGAACATCTTTGAACATTCCATGTAAAAATTGAGATTACAAGCTTTCTGAATTTACCAGATGCGTTTTTATATCCTTAATAGTTTCCGAGATATTCATTGTCAAAATGTGCCCAAGACTTTTGGAACACCCTGTATTATGACTAGAAACCACTATCATAGGCAACGTATCTTGTAATAAACTGCTACATTTAAATTTTGTTTTTTTTTTTAAATTAATATCATAAAATTTAATTTCTATTTCACACAAACAGCACAAAAGTCCATTTTCATTTTTAATTCTAAAAAGAGCACACATCAAAAGCAAGATAAGGGTATAAAAGTCTTTGAAAGATTATTTTACCATATGGCTGGCAACTAGTTGACCTAGCAGATCTCAGGGTAAGTCTGAGTCACCCTATCCTTCCCCTGGCAATGGAATGAGAAAAAGGGCTCTACAATCAGGCCTGCACAGTTGCTTACAAGAAAGTCAAATTCAATCTTAAAAAAAAAAAAAAAAGTAGTAGAGGAATTAGCCTTCTTCATGCATACCTTGCACATGAGGACCTTTAATTTGGGATGTTTTTTTGTAGAATTCCTCTTTGCAGGATTGATCTGGCGACCACAAGATGTACAGGTTAATCTTACTAAGCATGAACTATCTGCAAAAATAAAACAAAGATCTTCTTTGAACCAGCAGGCCAACATCAACACACAAGGTTTCAGTTTCCTAAACCAAAATGAGACCTAGCAGTCCAGCAGGCTACCACTAGATTATCATACTGCCAAATAAATGCATTATTACAATTTGTCCTTATTTAGTGTGATAAATGAAATTACCCATCACTAACATTGGAATTTCCTGCCTCAGCCAGTTTACAATGACATTACAAGCACACAGGGCAATATTTTTGGATTCTTTTTCAGACTGACAAAGTCACAAAAATAAATGGTTGAACTAATTTTAATTTAGTGTTTATCTGTTAACTTTGCTTACTGTTTCTTCCCAAATATCTTGCAAATGTCTACAATATCTGCCCAACTTGGGAGTTCAAATACAAGAACTATCTTCTTGCCTGAAATCAAATTTAATAAAAGGATTCTTAACCATCAGGACCTGCCACTAATCTCAATGCAGCAAATGCTTCTGCTGACGACAAGTGCAGTCTTGACACTGTCCACTGCAATAGGACAGATCACATTCTAAATTCAGTATGAAATCTTGATTACTTGAGCAAAAAACTCAGTATTTTTATATTAATGATGCTGTCAGTGAAATTTAAATAAAAACGCTAAATCTGCATAAACAAGATGAGCAAAGAATTGTTTATAACAACTTGCTTACCTGATTTTTTTTTAGTGAATTCAGGTCCTCTAAAAACCAGTTTTGATTCTGAAACAGGTTCTGGCTTCACAACAACAGTTCCTGTAGCACAAAATTTGGTACTTTTAATAAAAAAAATAAAACATCCAAAACCCCTTGGACAATCTCCATCACAAGATCTTGTAATATAAAAACAACGTCAGAATTTGTATTTATCCTAGTTTCAATTACTCAAACCATTTTAAAATCAAATATAATAAGATTACAGATGACATAGTAATAACAAGAACTGAACCATTCCTTAAAAATTCTCAACAGTTAGTACATTCTAAAAGTTTGGTCATAAGCTCAACCAACATAGATAAAAGTAAAAATTAATGGAAAAAAAAAAAAAGTACATGGCAGACACCTGCCTTCTGGTAGATCAGGTGGTCCTTCTTCATCACCAGATTTTAGTTCCTCCTCCACCTCCATCCTCTGCTGAATGGAATCCACCTCAGTACTAGAAGCATCAGATTCGTCAGTAGTGATACTACTCACTGGAACTTTGTGTATGATCAAAGGCTTCCTGAAAAAGAAAAAAAAAAACAGCAGTTTAAAAGGAAAAACTTACTGAATTTGCCACTAAAAATTCAGCTGCCAGTATGGCATATGCTAAAAAATGTACTGAAAACAGTCATCAAAGAAACACACACCAGTCAGACCAGCAAATACAAAAGAAGTGTTGATTTATTGTTAGAATTTTAAAGTACAGCAGAATTTTCAAGAAGTTATGCCAAGCTGCTAAGCATCAGGTGCTATAGTTACAAGAACACATCACAACAAATATGATTTCCACCTATTTAGTCATGAGAATAGAATTACTCATTTAATGTGCAAAAGTGCTATAAAAATCTAAATGGTACCTGCTTGACTTTTAAACAAAGATGAAAGATTACTTGTACAATTTGTCATTTATCTGTGTTTTTGAAACAAGGGAAAGAATTTTAAACTTACCTCTTTGAAGATCCAGTTCGAACTTGACTGGTTTCCTTAAAGCAAATAAAACAAAACATTTTTATTTTTTAGATACTTAGTCACAGCAAGCATGCAATAAACCACTACTCCAAACACTACGGTGTGTCAGGTTCTGTGAACAGAAACAGCTGCTCAAGAATCAGTAAAAAATAAATTAAAATTTGTAATTACATTATGCATCCACTTTAAAAGTTTCAACACTTTAAACCATACTTAATAAAGGGCCTGCAATCTTTTTTATTTAAAAAAAAACTTTAGCAATAAAAATAAACAAACGCATTGCAGAGTTTTTTCCTCCAATTTAGATGCCAAGTGGAAAGTTAAGATAGATAATACATTTCAAACAAATACCCATTCTCTACTATTACCATGAAACTAGACAGATCCAAACTGAGATTCCCACAAGGAATAAGCTGACATGTTATGGCATATAGTAGATAAGATATTTCTGCACCTTTGAGATATTTTACAAATTAAATTAAATGTTTACAAATAGCTACAGAAATTACATGAACACATAAACAAACAATGGTGGTGCTTCTTTTAATTACACAATTCTGGGTGTTGGGTAGCCCATCTGTGGATGAGCCAGTTATTTTTTCTCTCTCTCCTGCACCATACCATTTCAGGTAGCTTGTCTAGGTTTCCTTCCACCTCTAAACAGAAGGATCCTATTAAGGTGTGCACTCAAAACAAATCTCTACATGTTAAAGACACAATTACATCACAAATCAATAAATTCTAAGTAATTTTGCTATCACAATCAGATAAAGCATAAACTAAAAAAAATTACCAAAATTAGACCTTTTTTTTTTATCTTGTATTTTTCATTACACAAGTATACAATAGTTTTGCTGTGCAAAACTAATGATTCATAAATCCAAAATTAAATTATTAACAAACACTTCAAACAGTATTTTCTGAAACAGCAGAAATTTTGCAAAGCTCCTTACCATTGAAGACATATTTGACCTGGCAGACTCCTTGATATGGCTCCAGTATCCTACAAGATAACATTTAAACAGATCTATTTAAAATAAGGTTCAGAAAATATTTTAAAATTTTATAAATGTGCAAAGATAATGCAAAGATGCCACTGAAAAAAAAAGGTTTTATTTTTCTTATCAATAACATCTGTGGGCTATACTGAAATGTGTTAAGAATGCATTATGCTTCCACACTTCTTCTCTTAATTCTGAATGCCTTTTAAATAGCTACTTAATATGAAGTTAAAATCTAATATAAAATCAATCAGAATTCAAATAGTATTGAAGGCAATCTTATACAAATTACTATCATCTGTTGACAAATACATAACTTATATGAAATGTTTAACATATTCAGATATCCTAAGTAGTTACTGCAGATTCTTTTTTACTTAGCTAGCTTGGGGATAGGCAATTTTTTAAAATTATTTTAAGAACCCTGTAACCAGTATAATTTTTAATACACCATTAAGGAATTTATTTTTAAAAAGATTAAAAAAGAAAAAAATCTGTAGTAACAATTTTAGGGGAATATCTTATAAGTTACTGATCTTACCTTCGTTTAGTTTATACCAAATAAATGACATAAAATCTCAAAAGTTAGCATATTTAGTTTACAGTGACAGTTTTATTTATTGGAATGTGTCGAACTATTAGCTCTCAAAATTTCATAAAGCAACAACACTGATGCTAATGCATTCTTAATAAAAACAAATTAACCACTAGAAAGAGTAAATCGTCTTTCAAAGAATACATCAAGAAAGGTATGAACAATTTACTCCATTATAACACACACTCATCTCTCAGAAAACTAAACAAGAAAATTGCATTCTGCTAATTTCTGAATTAACAAACAACATAAAAAGAAAAATAGGAAATCTTCAACATGGTAGATGTCCAATTCAAACAGAATTTGAGGAAAAGACAGTAGTGGTGTAGCTGCTGAACTACTACAGCAGTCAAAGAGAAAACAACAGCTCTTGCTACCATAAAATGGAGCTTACTAGGTACGCTTTCTATGCAAAACACCTAAAGGAAATATCCATCTCATTTAAATTGAAAACCAGTATTTCAAAATTCAATATTCCTATCTTAAAGACTAAATGTTTCAGTTCATGGCAGTAAAACAAACTGCAAGTAATAAGGGCTATCCAACAATTACCATAATTTCCCAGACTCAAAACAAACATTTTTTTTACAAACTTTTAATGCAGATATTATATGGAGATAAAATAAATCCTCCCCAAAAAGTCAATTATTAAATGTAATTAAAACTGTGTGCGCATGCAAGACAAACCTTTAGAAGACTTATCACTTTATTTTTTTTAATGTTTCATTATTAACCCTAAGTTATTAATTTGCTAAGTACATTACAAGATATATACAGAGAGCATCCGCGCATGTGTGTGTGTGAGTGTGAGTGAGTGAGAGAGTGAGTGAGTGAGAGAGTGAGTGAGTGAGTGAGAGAGTGAGTGAGTGAGAGAGTGAGTGAGTGAGAGAGAGAGTGAGTGAGTGAGAGAGTGTGTGAGAGAGTGAGAGAGTGTGAGAGAGAGGTGAGAGAGTGAGAGAGTGTGAGAGAGTGTGAGAGAGTGTGAGAGAGTGAGTGTGAGAGAGTGAGGGTGAGAGAGTGAGGTGTGAGAGAGTGAGGTGTGAGAGAGTGAGGTGTGAGAGAGTGAGGTGTGAGAGAGTGAGGTGTGAGAGAGTGAGATGTGTGAGTGTGAGGTGTGAGAGAGTGAGGTGTGAGAGAGTGAGGTGTGAGAGAGTGAGGTGTGAGAGAGTGAGATGTGAGAGAGTGAGATGTGAGAGAGTGAGATGTGCGAGAGTGAGATGTGTGAGTGTGAGGTGTGAGAGAGTGAGGTGTGAGAGAGTGAGGTGTGTGAGTGTGAGGTGTGTGTGAGTGAGTGAGAGTGAGTGAGTGTGAGAGTGAGAGAGGTGTGAGAGTGAGAGAGGTGTGAAAGTGAGAGAGGTGTGAAAGTGAGAGAGGTGTGAGTGTGAGGTGTGTGTGTGTGGTGTGTGAGTGAGAGAGGTGTGTGTGGTATGAGTGTGTGTGTGGTGTGTGGTGTGTGTGGTGTGTGGTGTGAGAGTGAGAGAGGTGTGAGAGTGAGGTGTGTGTGAGGTGTGTGTGAGGTGTGTGTGTGGTGTGTGTGTGGTGGTGTGTGTGTGGTGTGTGAGGTGTGTGTGAGGTGTGTGTGAGGTGTGTGTGTGTGGTGTGGTGTGTGGTGTGTGGTGTGTGTGTGAGGTGTGTGAGTGTGTGTGAGTGTGTGTGTGTGTGGTGTGTGTGAGGTGTGTGTGTGTGTGGAGTGTGAGGTGTGTGTGTGTGGTGTGAGTGTGAGGTGTGTGTGTTGGTGTGAGTGTGAGGTGTGTGAGGTGTGTGTGTGTGTGTGGAGTGAGTGTGAGGTGTGTGGAGTGAGTGTGAGGTGTGTGGAGTGAGTGTGAGGTGTGTGTGTGTGTGTGGTGTGAGTGTGCGGTGTGTGTGTGGTGTGAGTGTGAGGTGTGTGTGTGGTGGAGTGTGAGGTGTGTGTGTGTGGTGTGAGTGTGAGTGTGTGAGGTGTGTGTGTGTGTGTGTGTGAGTGAGTGAGAGTGAGTGAGAGTACGTTCCTGTTGGAGATTCATCTAGCATTCGAAATAATATAGGTAGTTTCAGTGCTGGTTCTGATACATATTATTGATATGGCACTGATTTCCACTGTTGAAATTCGTTCTAATTTAAGATCAAAAGATATCCACATTCGTCAAAAATAGAGAAAACACCTGGAAATTGTGACAATTTCCAAAAAGTGTGACGACGGCGGAAGGGGAAGGATGTTTCCCACGTTAAAGTCTCAGCTGCCCAGCTGCCGCTGCTGCTGCTCTATAGTAACCATCGTTTTTACAATGACGCTTCCAGGCGGCATGGGCGGGGCATTGTGGGTCGGGGGCCCGCCCTCAATGTAACAACCCCCCCCTCATTTTATGCAAAACGGCCCGGCCTGCCTTCATAAATCTCTCATTGGGCCTATAGCTCCCTGCACCAATTTGTTGGGGCCCAAGTTGGCCTAAAGCCGAGCTGGTTAGAAGTCACTGTCCAGCCCCTGTGGCGGGCTACCACAGGGGTCGTGGTCCCAGTCTTTTAGCCGCCGGCCCCAATGGGAGCGCGGCTCGATTACGTTGGACCTCCTGTGGTAACAGTTCGAGTTCCGGCCCCCGTCCCCGTCTTTCTATTATGATTTTTATTATGTTGCTTTAAAAAATCATCGTGGGCCCCTCCCCCCCCCCCGAGAAAATTTAATGCCCCTCCAGGGATTTGTTTCTGCCGGTCGTTTTGCTTTGTTTTCAATGAAGAACCCCCCCCCCCCCGACAGAAGGGGGCTGGTCTCAGTTCCCCTCCACCACAGTCGGCAGGGAAGCACCCTGGGCCCTGACAACACCCTCTGATCAAGTCTGAAATCGTTAGGGTCATCGCCGGCCAGACCCCCTCTCCAGCCCGGTCTTCTTTCTTTGTCGTCCAGCTTCTTTTTTTCCGAAATCCTGCTAACGTATTACCGGCACGAGCAGGTTGTAGATAGTGTAAGGGGGGGGCAGAACCAACGGGGCCCCCCCCCCCACCAACCAGTCTCCAGCAGCCGGCCGATCAATAAGGGGCCCGTGGATGATCCATGTCATGTGATCCGACAACATTCGCCCGGTTACACCGAAAACTGAGCCGGGAAAACCGGAGCGGATCATCATCATCATTCAGCAATAGCAGCAGTCGCTTTTGGTGGTGAAGGGGTTAGGGAAGGGGTTAGGGAGCCTGGGGGGGGGAGGAAGGGGGGGTGCATTTCCGGCGAAGAATTCTATTTATTAAGTATTATTTTTCTTCCAAGTCTTCACGTCCGTCCGGCGAACGCGGAGCCGTTGTTCTGTCTGCTGAGTTCCTTTCTCTCCCTATTATTACCCCGATCCCCATCCCCATCCCCACCCCCCCGTTAGAAAATGGCGCCAACCTCAAAGGAAAAGAAAGGGGGGGAGACGGGAACGCGCGCGCGGGATGGAAAGGAGAAGAAAGGAAAATCAACAACAAAAAAAAAAAAAAAAGAAGAAAGAAAGGGAGGGGGGAGGGGGGAGGTCTGAGGGGCCGACCACGTACCTTTGGTCCTCCGTCACTCGATGGTGGGAGCAGGCACCATGCTCCTCGAAGCCCGTCCGCCGGGACCGACCCCTGGCACGCGGCAGCAGCAGGGGACACGTCGCCGCCGTATCGCAGATGAGAATTATTCCCTTCGCATTCCTCCTCCTCCTCCTCTCCGCCTTCCCCTTCTTCCGCCCTCCGCTCCGGCTTCCCGCACAGTAGGCGAAGCAGCTCCCTTCCTCCTCCGTCCTTTTTTCCTTTTTTTATCTCCCCCCCTTCCGCCCTTTTTCCAAAACCCTCGCTCGCGCGAAAAGAGTCGACGACGATCACCCCGACCCGACCGTCAGCGATATTTAAAATGGCGTCGAAGAGGTGCCAGGAAAACCACGTGACCCCCCCGCTACTTCCGGTTCATTAGCATAATTTATGTATGATGTAATGTTATTTGCATAAATTTGCATTTTTGTAACAAACGTCGGGGGGGTGCTTCCCCCTCCCGCCACGCCGACCGCACGCTAGACGAGTGGTCCGGCGATTCGATTGGTCAGAAGTTTGGAGCCGAGGTAAGTTGGAGGTGAGGCCCCCGCGCGCGCGCTTCATTACCGCGGGTTGATTGCCCCTTTCCTCTTCGATCACTTCAAAGAAATGCGATGAGAAGGCGCAGCGGCCAGGTGCCCTCGACAGGCGGCTGTCTCCCTGCCAGCAGGCAGACTCCGGCTCCTTTCTATTCTGGTGATTTTCCTTTGTCTTTTCCGTGTTTTGGAGACTGTGAATTACAGACATTGTGCAGTAAGTGGATTGGTTTTACGTCTTCCCGGGGAGTGAAGATGACCGACCCAAAGGTTCCAGTTCCTGTAAACACGAAGTCTGGTCAATAGACCGACTGAACCAGCTGCTGCTGTCGTTTATCAATGGTTCTTCAATAATAATTCAATAAAACGGGGAATGGCTTTGTCCTTTCAACCGCAACGTCTCTGTTGTTTGGATTTTATTGTTCTCTAAATCGGCTTCACTGTGTATAGTACAGTTGTTCTATTTCGTATAACTTCATATAGCGCCCTTTATCGGCATCGCCGCTCAACCCGCTGATTCTGTCTGACATCTCAATTCTGGACCAGAAATTGTCGCAAGTCCGTCTATTGGTTTTTCTGTTCTCCCTCGTCGCAGAATCATCGCATCGAGAGCAATGGGATTTTTGCATCTTTACTTTATCTTTAATGATTGACATTAAAAAAAAACTAATTAACATGACATTCACTCTTTGTCCTTTACTTCATTTATTAAAGATAAAGTAAAAACGAAATTCCATCAGCCGACCAGCGAAGTGGATTAACGGAAGTCATTTTTATTTAGTCTTTCGCAAAGACACTTTTCAGGACCCAAAGATTCGTCATCCTTCGTATTATGTGTACCAAGCAATCATTTGTGAGCAAATGTTCGGATTCAATTTGGAGTTTCAAAGCTACGTTGTCTTCCTGGTCTTCTTCTACTCGAAATGTATTTTAAGATGGAGAGTTTCTTAACCATCTTTCTTGTGTCGTAATTCGCAGTCATCGCAGCACGTGCCGCAAGCCAGAACTTCGACAGCCAAACCGAAATCACCAACAGTGGCACAGGCGACAGGAAAAAGACCGCTGGAAAATGGATCTAGACATCGTCTACTGGATATTTTTCTTAAACGTTTGTATATTAAAAACCTATCATTCGTCTGTTAGAGTATAAACAAACGGAAAACACTTGTGGGTGGTCGAATGAGATGATGCTACAGTATAAATTGGACAGTTCGAAAACTGCGGTTACAGAAGTTTTTCTGTTGTCGTCATGATGGCAAAAGACAGCAAATTGATCTTGAAACACGATTTGCTGTTTGTACTTCGGGCCGAAAGGTGGTGGTGTTTTTTTCTTTTTTACAAACTGCAAAAACACTAGACGACTGAAAAGAGTATTACAGGTGGAAGAAAAATTACATCTAAAGGGTGGAACATTGGCGAAAGAGTGTTACGGTGGTGTTCTGAAAATACTTGAAATTTCTTCTGGCAGTTCATTCAAGCAACGAGGCAGTGGCCCTGTTTATACAGACAATATGCGGACGGCACAGAAAGGCATGGTTTTTGTCAACCACAGTCACCTTATCTATTTCCTTTTGGTTTCTTGTGGATGACTTCAACAGAAATATCAGGGAAATGCTGCCATATAACGCAACACAGTTATGGGAATGCCTCCAGACAGCGTAAAACTCGGTAGCGCCCGAATATTTGGCACAGAGCTACTTGATGGATTCCTCAGAATCAGAGTAAAAGGTGGAAGAAGTATCTTAATGAAACAAAGGTTTAATTCAATGTGTATTAGATATGTGCATCTTTTTGCATCCATCTATTGTATCTTGAACTCACTATGCTATAACGAGAAATGGACTGGTTATACTATTCTCTTTTTCTCCCTCGCCCACACTGTGACCGAATTTCCTCTCGTGTATCCAGGTTTGAGATGCAGGTGTGTAGATGCCTTCCAATTTTCATATAAATATCCATGTGGTGCATGCTAAGAGAGCAGCTTTATCACCAAATTGGTTATTTCTGGTGCTGGTAGGCAGAGAACAGCACAACGGCGATAGAGACAACTTTCGATGGCCACAGAAGTCACCAGATGGAGTTGTATGATGCTGGAAACTCGAATAACTCCACCTTGTGTGGTAGGAGTGTCATTTAAAGGGCTTGGACTCTGCATCAGACTGATGGTGGTATCGCTAGATGTTCGATCCAAGTCTACAACACACCCCCAGAATCACCATTTGGTCTTGCAAGCGAGAAGAAACCGTTTTCGGACAGCAACTCAGCTGAAATCTGACCTTCAAACTGCAACGGGTGCCAATGTCTCAATACATCCTCTAGTTAATCAGCTTCAGCTTCGGGCTAATGGTATGTAGTCGAGAAAAATTTGTGACGGCTTACATACCACTAACCACTTGGTGGTACTAAGCTGGAGGTAGACTCTTGTACTTTTCACGAAGGAGTCCAGATTTTATCCGATATCTTTGACATTTGCAAACATTAATGTTTTTTAAAGTCTAGTTTATACACATTCCAATTTTGTTTTCCTTATGGTATCAAAAGACTTTGGGGCATCGACGCTGTATCCATTGATCCTTAGCAATTTTTGAGTAGCATGTTATTATTATTATTATTATTATTATTATTATTATTATTATTATTTTTATTATTATTTTAAATATTTGCATAGTTGAAATAACAACAGTAGACAGTCCTTGCTTTTCTCTGGATATATGAAAGAGACATCAGGCGTAGTAATACATCTGTTGTTGCGCAGCTAAACGGTAAGCAACCACTGAGGCCAACTCAGCCACTCAGCGAACACCCTGTACAGCTAAAGAGGGAGAACTCGCCGATGTGATCCCAGCGGGCTGCGGCGCATCATCCATCGATCGAGGGTGGTAGTTTCTTCTCGCTCTTCTTCCATCAGTCGGCCGCTTTGGTGTCTTCTGAACTACGGTATCTCGTACATAGAGTGAGATAGCAAAGAGTCATTCTAAGTGGCGGGGCCGGGCCCCGGTTATAAATAATGCAGGTGTCTCTCTGGTTCGCAGACTCCACATGACGCTTTCTCTGCAGCTGTCCAACCGCCTTTCGGGGTTCTAGACATCTCTTTTTGGAAGCAACAAAGTCTCGCGCCTCGTCTTCCGCCGCAGAGAGTCTTGCTGGCCTGTAAGCGATCCCGATCAGCAGGCCCGTCATTAGATCAGAGCACTTTCCAGTCTCGTGTCTCGGCTCCTGTGGCGCCGACAACACAACCGACCGGAACACGCGCACCGGGTGGTTTCGGAACTCTCCGGTCGTGCGGAGGCCTCGCCCAGTTGTTTGAAGGAATGTCTGTGGAGTGGGCGCCTGCTGTTTTTGGTCGTATTGGCCATTTTAACAGCGTCGCATACAGCTCGAAGAATTTTGTCGAGACGAGGACGGGACTGGATATGGCCGACTGGCGGCCACCTTACGTTTGACCGAAGCAGGTCGTACGCACTTGTAACCATTCCATGTTAATGATCTTTCTATCGCTTCATTTCAAGTGATCCGCCGACCTTGCTGAGGCCGTTGAATCCCTTTCCGGATTCTCCCCTGACATCCTTCTTTTCCCTTATTTCTTGGATTACCATGTTTCATTTCTCTCTGAGTCTTGCTTTTGACCGCAGTTGCGCGTTATCGAGGGTCTTCCTGCCGAGACCCATCGCTCATCGGCTCGGCCAGCTTTCCGTTGGGAACAGGTCCAGTATTACACGCCTACTCATCCTCCGACTCCAGCAACATTATTGGTAGGCGAGCTTTTCTGTTTGGATTCTTCGACTATATGACCTCGCGCCTGCTCGCAGTAGAGAGGACACCAGTGAGGCTGCGAGGAAGTCTAACCAGTTTCTTTGTCTGTCTATATCTTCAACGGCTCGCACCTGTGCCATATATCAGAGCTTGAGTATTAGCATAAATATACCGCACTCCGAACTCGCCTACTAATCCACAATCGATTACTGTAAGGCTCTCTGCGCAAATTAATGTGAACACGAAACAAAAATGATTTTTGATAAAATATTGTATTTAAGCAAATATTTAAGGTACACAATGCATTATGTCATGTTTGGATATCGGACTTGTCGTTCAGTTTCTGCCTAGGTTAATTTTGTTAGTCATCAAAGTCAAACATATGATAACCGTGTTTAAGAGTTGACTATAAGCAGGACACAAAGGAAGAGAACTAAAATAATCAATACAAAGTGAAACTTCCAGTTAAGTCCTAATATGGGAGCGGTCAACACGGTTATTAAGAAGAAACAAACCACAGCTTCGGTATCCCCATCAAGGAAAGGCGAATGGGGAAGAAATCAAAACACATTTGAAACATGATCAGAATTAATACGAATGAGCGAGCAGGATCGCAGAAAAACCAGTAACATGCTTAACTAGGAATTAACAGCAGCAGGAGTCCAGGTATCATCATCAACTGTAGGATGTTGACTGCTTGAGGTGGTAGGGGGACACAAGAAACCTATGAAAAAACAATTGCTAACAAACATTAAAAAGACAAAATGCTATCGCTGGTCCAGAAATACGATGCAGTGTATTATTTGCAGACGAGAGTAATTTTTTTGCTCAAAGTCAACGATGTCGATTCACCTAATGAAGCCACAACAAGTTCCCGCTGTAATCAAATCGGGGCATCCAGAAAAGAAAACGTTCTGGGGGGGGCTGTTTTCCTGCATGAGTAACTGGCTCGTTAGTGTCTATGCAAGACATGACGAACAGTAAGAAATAAACTAAGGATTCTAGAACGCCGTTGACATCCCTGCTGGCTCCGTGCCATGCAGCAAAATGTGTAAAGAGCTTTTAGCAGTTCGTTGGCAGTGCTCGGAATCTGGTGTCACAGCTGTAGTATCTTCCGTGAAAATCGTCAAGGTGTCATTAACGAGTTATTGTCTAGTTTTGCGCCAGGTGATGCCATAACGAACAGGATCCGGGAGACAACGTGTACTCCACCTCATTGTTATGCCTGTCAGCAGCAGCCTCATCCCTTTTAGCTGAGAACCTAATTTAAAGTTTTCAAAACAAGCCTTCAGCATCTCTGTTGTTGGGTCAGGTGCGTGGCACATTCTTAGAGACGGCCACAGAAACTGATGAGAGAAAGCGCCGCCGTAAGTGTTTGCCAGATCCAGCCAGATTACGTTATGATCCAGCCCCTCTGACTTCGTCCTTGAATCGCTTCATTGATGCTCCAAACAGCCAGGTAACCTCAGTGCTGCACTTTTCGGTACCGAGGTATCAGCAAACCCACTTTGTTAGATATTTAGCTAACGGCTTGGCTATGACAGAGAAGGTTTTCCTTTCGTTGTTAAGAAGTGGGATAGCTAAGTCTTTGGAGTGCTTTTCCTTTGAAATGTACGGGACTGTCCTCCGCAACCGTCACCACACGCACGACACACCCGGCGACGCATCTGGGATCAGTTACGAAAAACAGTGGAAATATGCTTGAATTTAATTAAATAAATAAAAAAGAATGTCAAAGTGGCAGAATTTATTTTATTTCAAAATTAATTTTACCCAAATATAAGTCTAAACTTAAGTCACAGACCTTACTCCATACTAATCCTCGAAGATCTGTTGCAATGTCCCCGCTGTTATAGCCCGCATTTTCTCAATGGGCCGAGACCTGCCACCGACTGTTCGTAATACCCGTCGCCGGAGGCCGTCTATGACCTTCCCCGTACCGTAGGGTGTATCATTCCCAATTCGGCCCGTATCCTTCGATGTGCAGACCCTGTCTTCTTTGATGAGGACCGTTGTACAATGACCGCATTGCCTATTTCCTCGACGAGCTGGGCAGCCGGCATAATAATCTTCAGACCAAGTCTGCGACAGGTGCACACGCGCGAGGGTCGGCGGCCATTTTTGCACTCGACATAAAACCGTCGTCGTCGTTACACCTGAGGGAACAGGTGAAAAAGGTTCTTTATTGAGAGGCGAACGCTGCATTTTCAAGATCGCACGAAACAGATCCCGGGGAAACTCCAGGTACAGCGGTCTACTGGGTTGGGGGAGTCTTTCACGTGCGCTCCTCTGCCCGTCAAACCCCACCAAATCTCCGCAAGTTTGACGGTGTGGAGCAGGTGGAAATGTTCCGTCGGCAGGCCTGGTTTTACATTCCTCTGATATAAGTAGACTCTGTTGGCTGCCAAAAGAAACACTATCATCCGGCGTGGACTGGACTCTGTAAATTGGCTAATTCTATTGCTCTCGTATTCTCTCTGACGTTTAATTTACTCCATTGTCTCTCGCCCCAAGTCCACTTTCCATCACACCCGGGTCAAACAAGATGGCGGCGAATAGTCCTAGAAGCTGCTCAGATAATTCTTTTTCCGTGCCTCTATGAGGTAGAAAACTCAACACTCTAGGACAGTTCTTGTAAAGAAGGCGGAGAATGCCATTTGGTCACATCCAAACAACTGAAAAGTTTTAGTATGAGTTGGAAGTGCCGGGCCGTCCCACGTGGCGCAACGTTGGCAGAGCCCTCTAGCGGACCGCGCTCCCTCGCCAGGGTTGCCTCCCTTGTAGACATCGGTGTAGTGAAACAGCACAACCATTCGAGCCAGATAAAAGAAACAATGGCTGTGGTTATTTTAATACAACAGTAGATACATCGTGAACGACTTGTATCGAACCTCAGCAGAAACGGCGGGAGATTAATATGACTCTCGTCCAATCTATCACTGCATCTATAAAGGGATTTGGCGCCCGTTCCAGCCATCTTTCTTCTAGACATCACGAGCCTGTTTTCTTCTGAGTAACTTGAAATAACGAGTGTCACCTCCGCACATGTATTGCACGCGCTTAATCTACCTTTGACGTATTTGGAGCTTATAAGAACTTCATCATAGACTTCTGGTTCCTCCTCCTATTCTGTAGTGCGCTTCACCATTATCCGTCACAGCCAAATCTGAACGAGCCGGGGATGCAGGGCAGAGATAGACAAATAACATGTAGTTATGCCCGAGTGAGTTAATGGAATAGATGTTGCAATCATTCTTATGCTAGTTAAGCTGTTTTACGAAGACAGGAAGCCAACAGTCTATAAAAACTCAAAAGAACAGACAGGATTATCAGCCGAATTCTCTAAGAACTGCCTCATGCAATTTGTTGCCTTTATTTCCAGTTCTGCCCCGCCCCCCCCCCCGATACCAAGCCGAGCCGGAAATTCGGTGGTCTCACTTCTGTAAACTTCAGATCTGTTCGAATTGATCAGCAAACGTGAGTAGTTGTAAGGATGCCACAATGGCGCGAGAATAGTGGCGATGATAGGAGATTGCTTTTAGAATTTTTAGCGCTGGTTACCTACACGGAAGATCTCTGTCCCCCCCACAAAGCATTATCCCTTATTTCTTTAAATTGCAAAACAACAACAACAAACAAACGAAAAAAACAACAAAAAACATCGCGACAGCGCAGGGTCGGTTTCGCTTTGGGGTCTAGAATACAACTTTATGACGTCACTATGCACCTTCCGAAATCTCTTCGTCATAAAAGCGATTCAGTTCAGCATGAGTTAATTTTTCGTCGGCAGACGGAAACCGAAGGGTTACGTCAAAAATGTCTCAGGAAAACAGCGAAAACAGATTGGTAAGTATTTTCGAGGAAAAGAAAACAAATGCTGATGACTGGAAGAGGCGCCGGGTGTGTGAGGGGAAGAGCTGGCGGAGATGCGGGAGAGGAAAACCACCCTTTCTGTCATGCAAACTTTGCTTCGTCAGCTTTTGTGATCTTTTCCCATCATCGCGACCTGCACCTGTCGCCACGCGTGGGTTCTAGACATGCACCAAGTTAACCCCAGCCTCCACCGTCCTCAAGCCGGCTTAAAACGTTAGCGTGGTTAAGCAAAAATCTAGCCATTGATTCTTTAACGCTGAACTTTAATATTCCCACAGAAGATGCTGCGCCTTTCAGCGATCTATCCGACATGATACGCCACTTTCCACGCCGGCTGACCGAGTGTTCTCCGTTCCCTGCTGTGGGGACGGACAGCGCCTTGGCACATCCCCGCCACGTGACTAACGAACAAGCCCACGTTTTGCTTTCTCTTTCCCTCTGTGTTTTAGCCGCATCTGCAAGACATCGGGTTCTTGCTGTGTCCTCGTTGGCACCGTTTTAGGTGCATTTACGCTCCTGGTTTTTATGATTGAGCGCAGTGTCGTCCAGTTTAGGTGTCTGGTCGCCACCAGTAATTTCCTTGCCGTCACAAGACAGAACCAGCTTCGTGGCAACAAATAACGAGCTCTGCACGTAAGTTTCGCATAACAGCTGACATGTTTCCCCAAACCCTTTCTCCAGCTGCCTGGTTGGTTCTACATGATTGGTAAAGCACCACTTACTACTGTCTAATCAAGAATGTTTCTTCTAAATCCTATATTTTAGCCCTCTAGTCACCCATGGCCCACAATTAGTATCGAAAAATCTATCTAGCCTAATGCACTCCTTTCCAGAAAATATGTAAAATCTTCGGTCACATGACCACGCGAATGCCTGTAGTCCGAACTAGACACGGTTACAGCCAATCAGAAGGCAGGGAGCTGGTTTTTTAAAAAATAAATTTACATAAACTCTTGTTGATAACAAAAATTAATCCAATCTACTTTAAAAAGCGTGTGGACTGTGTGCTTCTACTCCCTGGTTGGGAAACTCCTCCAGGCTGATACCACAACGATCTGACACCAGTAAATAGACACCCGAGCCCGACAGAATATGACTATGTCTTATATGAGGCAACATATATCTTGTCCGTGTGTGGGCAAGATACTGAATCCCTGGTCTGCAAGATTTCGGCCCATTCCCGGCAGAGGAAATTCTAGGAGTTTGGTCTTTGGAGACACGTTCGCAGGGGTGGGTCGGGGATGGCCCACGCAATACCCCGAGGTGTTCGTGTCTGCCGTGAATGGCCAGACCATGGCAGAATTGCGGTTCCCTGGCTCTCTTTGTCTATGCAATACAGGTGCGTGCGAACTGGGGCTTTGACTTAGACAGGCAGAAGTCCAACTTGGAAAATGTTGATGTACAGGACAGTTTCGCAGACTACCGGCTGTGACTGTCCGATGGCCCTGTGTGGCTTTCAGACGGTTCATCGAGAATTTCTGTGCTGGACAGCGCCACTCGACTATTGTCTGAAAACACCCGAATCTACCCCCACCTAAGCCAAAACTGCTTCGATTTTTTAAAATATAATCATCTACCCTGGAACCACCAGAGGGTTTTTTTTTCCGGAAATTAATACAAAGAACCCGTATAACGTTACCCGTGTTTAACCCTTTGAAAAGTACTATTACGGGAAGTGAGCCTACGTTTCCAAAGTTTTGTGGGGCTGCAGAAGCCAGTATATGATTGAAAAGCGATAAAACATCGTGATTAAAACAGTTTCTCAAACTCTTTCCTGCTCGGAAAAAATTTACTCCAGCAGTAGTGTTTCCTTTTTAAATATCACCCTTCAAAGGGTTAAGTCATTAGTGGCATCTTGAAGACACCAAGCAGATTAACGAGCCAGAATTTTCCCGGCTACGTCGACTGTTTCTAAGCCATTTATTCTCACTTCCACGAAGAGCTGGCTCTCCCCTCGTTACACTTTCGAGTGCCTCACGCGCCATCGTAGAGCAACTGCCATGTTGATCGCTGGGACCGCAGAAAAAGGTCCTTGCGATAAACTCCCTTTCTCTACCTAAACAAAACCATCTATGGATGCGCTTCACCCTTACATAGTCTAGAAAGAATCTGAGTGGCGTCTTGGGCGGTGGAAGCGCGATTTTTTTCCGTTTTCATGGTTGGAGGTTCGTTCTATTACCATGCCAAGAATTTCATCAACTTTATTATCAGCTGTGAGACATTGTTGCTTCCATCCTATATCCGCGACGGCCGGCTTCTCTGTGACCGGGCAGGTCGCCATGCGGTGTGGGAGTTAATGGCGAGGCATCGTCTTAACGCTTTATTGACTGGTGTTCTCGAATAAGTTTAATAAAGTCTTCATTATGCTGCGAACTTTGGATAAAAGCCAAAAGGAATGCATTTCATTACTCTGACTGGCGTTGGTTAGTTAGGTTAACTATTCCTGTTCGTGCGCCTATAACCCATAATTATTCTCGAGACCCCAGCAGGTTCCCCTCCTAAACGTATACAATTTAAAATTGGCAGATCTAATATTCTAAATCGTCCAAATGCCTACCACCTGGTCCCATCCCAGCAGATCCCTCCCCTCAAGCAGACTCCTCTGAAGGGGCAAGTACTGTGCCGTCCTTCCAAAACGGCGAACGAACTCATCGGAAGTCTCCCTACTAGAACCCTTCAGGGGTTTTTTTTTGTTGTTGTTTTTGACGTAGAGGTAGACCAAAGCGGCTGGCTGGTGAAGAAAACCAGGTAGAAGCGATGCTAGGGAGGTACGCGATGTCCCGACCGGGATTCGAACTCGGGGAGTTCTGTTCTCTCTCTCTCTTAAGGGCCCTCGCGTTGACAGAACCCGGACAATGGACGGGCAAACGAAACGAATTCATTGTTTTCCTTCTTTTCTCTCTCTTCAGTTTGTCTTTAGTAAGGCCGATCGCCAAAGACTTTTGGATACAATCAAAGACTACGAAGAACGAATAATACGCGTGAGTAGATCGCTAATCCGCGAGTGCGTGCTGCACAGCCCTGCTTCCTTTTAAGCCGGGCCCCGGTGACCTAGAATGGCGTCCGCGATGACAACTCATCCGTGTTCAGCTCCGCGGCGCATGCGAGATACTCGGCTTAATTAAATAAAATTAGCATAAATGAATGACATAAGCCCTTATTTTTCTCCCTTTATGCCTGGGTGGGGGGGGACCCTAAAAAAAAAAATACTCTCTTCTGTTCTGAATGCGAATGATACAATTTATCAGAGATCCTGGTCGGTCTCCGGAGCGCCACCACACCTACGAACAGTAACTCCTGCAGCAAAAATGGCCGGCTGTTGGAGAAAACAATATTATTTCTTTTTATTTAAAAAAAAAAAAAAAAGCGTTTCGATTGTAACTATGATGATTTACTGGTTATTAATTATGTAACATTAAAATAATACAAAAAAAAAAAAGTTTATTTTCTGCGATTTTCATTAGTCAGTTTAGGGGGTTACTGAACAAGTACAAACGTTGGAAAATTTAAGAATATGTCACTTAAAAAATATTTGCAGACTCAAACGTCAGAGATGGGATAGCTGGGAAGTAGAAATGATAATGAAAGTAAAATTCCAGCAACATCTCATGCTGGCTTTATTTCTTATTTCTGAAATACCACTAAGAACGAAGGTTGACATGGCAACCAATGACTTTGAATAGCATCCATAGCTGTCAAGACCGGCAAAAGAACTGCTCATATTCTGCTGAAGAGAGTTGTCAGCATCTGATTGATGTGTTGCACTGTCATTCCAAAACAGCTTTAGATCACATTTGTGCCATACAGGATTTGAATTGCTTAGCTGTACAGCAACCCCTGCTCAATATTTATTTGCAATAATTCATAGGTATCTCTTTTTTCTTATAAACATCTCAAAAGCATCATTTCCATATTGGTGATGGACTAGTCCAGCATTTTTACTGTTCATAGATGGATGTTTATATTCCTTTAGTCTCTTAAATGACTGCTACAAATTCCCATGACAAACATTAGCTTGATTAACATTTTGCTTATCTTGTCTTGTCAGATGGTTCCTCAGTTATGGGAGTTGCAGATCTCTAGCTTGGTCACAAGATCAGGGATCGTGTGCTAACATACTGAGAGGGCTGCACCACCACTTCTCAGTGTGGGAAGCCGCAAGCAAAAGTTCCTATTAGAATTGTTCTTTTCAGATGTGGAAGGAAACCCATGTGTCCAGCTGGTAAAGAGAGAAAAGAGGCTATGGTAGGTATGCCAAACTGAGCTGGTCCTGACCAGATTTGAACTGAAACAGCAGTCAATTCTGATAAAAGAATATTTCCAATGCCTTTAATCAGAAAAAAATAAAACTTACACAATTGCAAAGTTAAGTTTGTATACAAAAAAACTAATTTTATTTATTCAATTACTAAAATATCAAACTCTACAAAACAATCTGATTTTGGAAAACTCCTTTTCTTTTAGTTCCTGTCTACTGAGGACAATCCTCAAGAAATATCAGATGCAATCAAATGTTATCGAGAAGAAATAGAACGTGTAAGTTTTACAAAGATACTATACTCAGGCACCTCTCTTCCTGCCTTGTAAAAATAATGCTGTACAAACATATATAGTCTATTACTGCCCAAAATAAGAGCTCTTTTGGTCTTATTTGGAAAAAAAAATAGTGGTATAGTAGTAGTTTTATTAGTTTAAGAGCTAAGCAATTTTTTGCAGAAGAAATGAGATAGATTTTCTGCTTTTCTCCACTTATCTTGGAAATTATAACTTTTTTGTAGCAATGATGCAAATTGTATAACCAGTAAATTGCAGAGCTTACAAAAGTGGTCATGGTTCATCAGTGTTGTCTTCTATATGCACAAACACTGACATTGTACTATCTTGCTGCTACATTTGCCAGTAGACTAAAGCTTGGTTTATGATAATTACAGTTTTCTTCTGGGATAAAACTTCAACATGGATTTTTTATGTATAATTTTATCTAATGAAACTTCAAACATAACACTCATAATAGTTCTTCTCTTCATCAGAAATTGTCTGGTGGCCATTTGTTAAAAATAGATGGGATCAAGGCAGCTGCCAAATAAAAATATTCCATCACATGATGCCACAGCAGTTAGTAGATTAACAGTAAACAGCATTATCTTAATCATTGATGTCAGTTTAGTTCATCTCTTCTCCTTGGTGAAGTGTCAATCAAGTATTTAACTTAAAGCACAATGGGCAGATAACCTGGCAGTACCCAACTTCTCTTCATGGAACTTAGCTTGTTCAGCCAGCATGTGAAACATTTTTACTGTGGCTCAATGAAACCATAGCAGTTTTGACTAGATAAAGCAGAATGAAAAGGCTAACCTAAGTAGTTTTGCCATGTTTGTTCATTTGTCTGTTTACAGATACTCTCCAATGAGGCTGATCGTCAAAGCATAACCAAAATGATGAAAGAATATAGAGAACTTATTGCACATGTAAGTAGCTGCACATTTGTTTGGTTGGCTTTTAAAAGCAGCAATGAGACGCAATGTTATCTCAATTGTGCTTATTTTAAAGGAATGCTGAAGTCTACATGATTTTAACATATATCACTACTTGTTGTCATTTGGTTTTAACTACGAAATTACTAATCAAAATCTATCGAATTTGAATAAAATAATTAATTATGGTTCTTCAAAGGCTGTCACTTTGTCCGTCTCAGTGTTTCTTAAATGAGAAGAGTGGTGACATCGAATCCACATGATTGTCATGCAGCACTATTATGTAGAACTGTAATGCATACACTTACTGTTGTTCAGCTTAGCTGTAGATCATGGTGTCACCTATTCATTGTTGAAAAGTACCAGGGACATTCAAATGAAGCCTGGCTGAAATAACGCTGTTATGGTATACAGTTCCCAAACTCTCAGGCCCTGGTACTGAAAGTCTGAATTTACTGAAGTAGGGAAGTTATTACAGTGAAAAAAGATTTCACTAAAGAGTACATTAAACCTAGCTATTAACAGAATTCAGGTTCCCCTTAAGTAGAACTGAATTCAGCTGGAGAGTTTTGTTTCTATAGACGCACAAAAAAGAAAAACAGCTGTAAAATTATTTTCTAATAAATGCCTTCCATAGCTAATAACTATAAGACTTCCTGGACTGGAAAGCTGCATGTATATAAAGCTGCATGAACACCCATACTTTGTCAAAGTTGCAAAGGGTTAAATTTGTAATATTTTTTTTTTGATTCTGTGATGTGTTACCAAGCTTTTATTTGATTAGTATGAGCAAAGTAACAAGTAACACAGTTGCTACAATCCTACAGCTCAGAGTCAGTGCAAGTGAAGGCCTGGTATTTTTAAAGGGACACATTTCATTTTGAAAAATTTAGCGGAACTGCAATGACCCAAATAATGCTTTGTTATTGTTTCATTTTCTCTGCCATTTATAAGGGAGAGGCAACTTCAGAAATTGCAATATTAATGTATATTACATGAAATCCCTGTTTCGGATGGAAAACAAGCTTGCTAACAATCATAACAGATCATTAAATAACCTTAAAATCTAACAAAGTATATACCCTTGGATCAGGTTTTTATTTTTACAATATTTCTGCTCAACACTTTTAGTGCAGCTGATGATTCAAAGTGATGTAGGCAAACTTGAAAACGTGGAACAAGTACCCTGGTATTTGGCAATCTGGCAATGCCTACCCTGCCATTTTTATTTTCAGAGCCATAAAAAAAAACTTTTGGATGTATTGTAGAATATTTTTCTGATTTACTCATAGATTTCCATGTATTTTGCTGTAGAAGGCCTTACCAACTGTTTAATTTGTTTACAGTTACTCTACCACAAAGCTGATGAAGAAAGCCTATCAAATATAATTGCCAAGTATCGAAAACATGTATCTCTTGTAAGTAAGTCTACACCATACAAAGGGCACAGCCATTTATAATTCTTTTATAGCCTAAGATATGGGTGGCTTGGACTATAAAGGGGATTACATTTTGAATAAATGGAGTTCAAGGGTGCAAGAGAGGGAATTTTTTCTGGTGGTGAGACTGTCAGCCAAATTTATTTGTGACCAGCAGTTTAATTATTACCAAGCGAATGGTTCATTTCCTAAACAAAATGTGTGGAATCATTACAACCCCCAGAGAGAGAAGGTTTTGATAAAAAGTAAATCTCCAAATCCTATACGTTTTTTTCTTTTCAGTTGCTCATCAATGAGGCGAACCGTCAAAAAATGACAGCAACGATTACACAGTACCGAGACAAGATGGAGTGTGTGAGTGATTTAAAGAAATTCATAACAACTAAAGAAAAGTATAACATCCTAAAAAAGTATATTTTAAAATACCAATAACAAATTTTCCAGACTCTATGTATTGAATAGGTTGCATGACTATTTCTCAGCATGAGAGGCTACAATCAAGAGCCCCTACTATAACTCTTCATTTTTAGATGTGGGAAGAAACCATGCTAGGGAGGTATGCAAAATTGAGTTGATTCCAACGGGGACTCTTGACCTTAGCAGTCTAGTATTCTGAACTTTGAATGACCACACCAACCATAATAAATATACATTTGGCATATGTATAGTGATACTAGATTTACTTCATGACTTAACGTGTTAATCGGGTAGCATGAATTGTTATCAACAAGTAGGCAATAGGTTGGTAAGAAATGACTAGGGACTTTCAAATGAAACCCAGGGGACTGGATACCGTTATATCAACATCTGTCCTTAGTATAAAGTTTATCAGTCTCTTCGAGGTGTTCAAAGAACCAAAACCATTTCACCCAGTGTCAGTCTTGTAATTATTAGTTATTCTACATATTATGAAATGAGCTTAACAGATGCTTGTAAAACTTCAGTATGGAGTTATACTTACTAAGTCTCATTTATAACAAAAATTATTTTAAATGATATTGAAATCACTTGTGTAAATTCCTGGCTTTCTGCTAAGGCATCCGAAAGCTACAGATCAAGAATGTTTTTTTAAAACAAACTATAATCATTTGCTTAACCATTCCAAAGATATCTAAAATCTGTTATTCATAGTTGAAAAAAATAAAAAAATTTGTATTTGTATAGCTATAGCTTACCTTGTTTTCTAGACATTCACCGCCTAAAACATTTCAACAGAATACATCTGACATTATTCATACCTTTGTTTAAATGTAGTTTTTTCTAATCTTATCTTTTGGCTAAAACTTGACTAAGCTTAGTATGAGCATATTTTCACTTATGCCTTTGTTTACCAATATTCTGGTTTAATTGTTTGTTAGAATTTACAATCTCTCTCCCAAACAAAATTACAATAGTTACAGCCAACGCTGTTGTCTATCTTGGTTTGAACATTAAAAATTGTTAAAAAGAAAGTTTTAGATTAACTGTAGTCTCCTCATTTACTTTACAGTTACTTTCCAATGTGGACAATTGTGAACACATTAGGAATGAAATCAGAGAGTACCGCCAGCACATCATACGAGTAAGTAACTGTGATATTTAACAATTAATTCAGTAATATATTTAAGTACGACTGGAGATTTATAATTTAAATAACTAGTAATTTAAATATAAACAAATCCACCTTTTGGTTGAATCTTAAACTTCTTTTGGTTCTAGCTTCACTTCTGTTTCAAGATGCTCATTCTTTTGTTTGTCTGAGTTGTAGAAACCTTTGAGCTTTCAAATTTAATACAATTATTGCATTTTGGTGTTCTTCAAATAAAATAAAGGATCTACTTTGTGATGCCTTTATTCCTTCATCAGTTGGCCAGGGTATAAGATATCAAAATTACATTTTCACTGAAATGTTAAATGACCCTCACAAACTTTTCCTGCCTAATGGAACCTGGTGAAAAATGAACCATTAATGATTAATATCATTTCATGAATAGGTCCAGTCTGCCAAAGACAGAGGCCATAATGCTTAATATGCTTCTAGTTCTCTGAAAATTCCAACCTTTCACCTGAGTTTGATAGCACAGCAACAACCCTGACATCATCTGATGTTAAGACAATAACCTCACTGAAGCATTTTTAATGGCTTGGCCCAACTGGTTACATCAATCCAGCATCCAAGA
Source organism: Nautilus pompilius (assembly GCA_018389105.1). NCBI lineage: Eukaryota > Metazoa > Mollusca > Cephalopoda > Nautilida > Nautilidae > Nautilus > Nautilus pompilius. The sequence continues at coordinate 1,373,265 of JACATO010000937.1, read as the reverse complement.
TAACCTAGCAGGTGTCAGGGTTACCTAATGTAGTTGGTGATCACAGTTTATTGTTAAAGTATCAAAATAGAAAATATTTACGTGATCTGTCTATTTGCCTTACGCTTCCATGGTTATGCGGGTTGCAAATCCCTATCTTGATGATGAGATTAGGGGGTCATGTGCTTATACAATGAATGGAATGCACGACCACTTCCCACTGTTCGAGGCGGCTGTGAGCAAGTGAGCAAAAGTCCTAACTAGATCTGTTCATTTTCAGATGTGGTATGAAACGTGAGTTCCAGTGAACTTTTTATCAGTATGAAGCACTGCAAAAGATGAATTATATCACTTCCATAATTCACCTTCAACCCTTGCTGTGACAATAAAGAATTTTTTGTGCATATGAAATTTACTGTATTTTTTCTTTTTCTAATAACTCCATCTCTTAACCTATAACATAGATAGTTTAGCTTTTCAAATCTGAAATACAAAAGAGAATCAGATTCAAAAATAAATCTTTTTATTAATAAGTTTCAGTAAAAGTGTTGTTTCATTGTTGTGCTAGTTCTTTTGATGATCATTTATTACTACCCTTTCAGAATCATTTAATTAACTTGAAGATTGAAAGTAAGATAAAAAATAAGATGGATACTGAAACAGATGAGACTAAAACAGTATCCAGGACGGAAGAGAAATCAGCAGAAGGTGAGAAGGCATTGGTACAAACTGATGAAAGGTCAGCTGAATTTGAGATGATGGAAAAAGTAACACAAGCTACTGAAAAAGGCCAGATACAAGAGCAAGATAAAATAAAAACTATACAGGTATGCAAGGATGGGAAAACTACTGAAGTGACAAGTGACAAGTTGTGTAATGGAACTGAGGCTGATCAGATGTCAAAAGAAAAGACATCCACGGCAGAAGTTAAAATGGTATTGAATAAATGTGAAAGTAAACCAGAAAGAGCATCATTAGGGAATGCAGCAACATTATTAAATAGAAAAGGGGAAAGGCCACACATGGAGAGTCGAGCATATGAGCTCCCACAAGACAATGCTGCTAAAAGCATTAACGAGTTTTTAGATAAAATGGAAATTCGGAAATCAAAAGCTAAAAGTGGTGATATGAAAAGTTCAGAATCACTAGATAAAATAGAAAGAAAACCATCTCCATTGAAAAGAATGCTTTCTGAGACTAAAAAAAATGTAAGAAAACCACAAAAAGTCAACAATCCATCTGGGCCACTGGCAGATGGCGAAATGGGAAATAGAAATGTACCCCATGCAATTGATAGAATATTATCAGAAGTAAAGCATGTATCAGAAATGACTGAAAAAGATGATATGTTGCTGGAAATTAAATGTGAAGAATCTATGATGAAGCAGAGTTCAGAGAACGTCAAGGCAGTAAATGGCTCAGAGGAAAAGGCAGAGCAACCACACATTAAGAAAAAAACATCTCAGGTTAAACCAATATCAAAATCTGCAGAGACTGGAAGTTTGGAAACAGAAAGGAAACTCTTTGAAGAGCTAAGGAAATCCCAACTCCAGAAAACCAAAAGACAGCATTCTCAGGACAAGCAAATATATAAAAAAGCTATGGTAAGAAGAATAACTGTATCACAGAAAGCTGAAAGAGAGCCATCTCAGCCAGAACAGACAAGAACAAACATACCACTAAAGAATGGAAATGACTCAAATCAAGATAAAAATATGGGAAAAAATGTGCTGCTGGAATTTAAAAGGAAAGCATCTCTGGTTAGTCCTATATCAAAACCCATAGGAGGACAGAAGAAAGGTGCTACTTCAGAGAGAATTGAAAAACAGCCAGTTCAGGTTACAGGTGAATCAAATGCTGATGAAGCAGGCAGTACAACACCATCACCAAGAATTGCAACAAAAGCTTACATTAGAAAGATGCAAGAAATTATGAAATTAAGAAATGACAGATCATTTTCAAAAACTGCAAATGCTGCACTTAAGGATAAAAAGATAGAAAAGATGCAAACAATTACACTGTCGAGGGAAGCTAATCTAGCTCCAAGAACTGAAAAGAAGCCATTTGTTTACAAGATGAAAGCCTTGCAAAGCACAAATGCAGACTCAGAAGATAAAAAGAAAAGGCTGCTATCTAAAGGACAGTCAGGAGTTTTTGTTGCCAAAGCTACACAGGTGCCACCAAGAAATGAAAAACCTCCTCATCAGATGGCGAAAACAGCTTCTACTGATAAAATGAAATGGCAAACATCTGAAGTTGGCAGAATTTCAAAACATAATAAAGCAAAACTTACAAATGTGTCAAAAAATGAACTGCAGGCTTCTCAGCATAAACAAATTCCAGAAAAAGTTGAAGTACGAAGGTCACTTGTACCGAGGAAAATCAGGAGGAAGCCATGTGAAGTAAGAGGGAAGTCAACAGCTGAAACAGTAACAAACATGAGTATAATTAAGAGAGCACCAGAAGTTAAACATCCACTGAGAAAAGAACCTATTACAGTACCAGATACAAAAGCATCAATGTTCAAAAAGAAATTATCAGAGGTCAAAAAGTCACAAAATAAACGAGATGATGCAAAAGTGTCAACCCTAGGTAAGAAATTGCTTCATAAAGGAGTTCCAAAAGACAGAGCTCTGGAGAGTAACTATGGGGAAAGATACAAAAAAAAGTTGCCATGTGAATATGAAAGTAGATATACTGAAAATCAGCATGCTACAGAAAAGGAAGTTTTTGATCAAAGCCAGGAATCAGAGGAGAATGCTGCTGTGGATGTAGAGCTTACGTATGAAATACAGCAAGATGATAAAGCTGTTAAAATGGATAAAACCATTATTGAAAAGAATTACAGGACACCTGAACCACCAGAATTCTCAAAGAAATCAGGTATAGAAAACAAGAGAAATGAAGTTCTACACGTGACAGTGCCATCCAGGCAGGCTCCATCACATATACCTGTTCATAAAAGTCTGAAATCTGGTGGATTTGTATCGCATATTCCTCTTTACCAATATTCCTTAAATGATATTTTGGTCTTTAATGAGATAGAGCAACCAAGGATGTCACGCATACCTATTAGTAAAGAGGTCTTCTGGTACCAAGTTGAGTGCAGCAGAAGTGCCGACTTGAGCAAGTACGCTGGGAAATGGACGCATTTCCACAACGATGCCAGAACCAGAATTAGTCCACAGAAAAGAAACGCACTAACCTCAAAAGCGAAGCCAGATAAAACCATTTCAAATATACTGCTAAGAAAAAAGGAAAGGGCCCATATCAGCAAAAGCGCAGACCTGAGTAAACATAGGACCAGCAACAAGGACGACGACAGACAGACAGACATCGCATGTGCAAATGTTTCATACAATTCTCTTGTGAAAAGTACACAGCAAGAATATCAGAATAATGCGAGTGAAAATAGAATAATCGGGAGTGGGAAAAGTGCGTATAAAGATTTTAAAGAAACAAATTCAACTTTTAGTTTTGTTCCAAAAAACACCATGATAGATACAGACAATAAAAATACTTGGTCACAATTTTATAAGGGTTATCAAAGAATAGATGTTTTAACATTGTTACATAACTATAGAGCAAAATGGGAGAATTCATGTAGTACTAATAACAATATTTCCAACCTGCCATACAGTTGTCATTTTTAAATAGCATCAGACTCAATGAAACTTGTATCAACATTTTTCTTATATGTTAAATAAAAGCAAATGTTTGATAGTTAAAACAATTAAAGAGTGGTTTATAAGTCTCCTGAAGGAAGATAAATTCACTTTCCTTTTTTGTTCATTTATATAGTCCGATCCAAAATTTCAACAGCAACTATGCCAATTATATTTAATTTTGAAGGAAAACATATCATTTTCCCACAAATACTGCATAATTGACTATTATTGTAAATTTTGTTATTTGAAATAATATGGCAGTGACCACAGGGCACTCTTCAAGGCTTCAGCTCATCAAAGTCATCACACTTAAACATATGCCATTTTTAAGAACTTTTGTACATTGCCAGGCCCAAAAAAATTAGAAAACCCAACCTAATAGTTTATTGGGCTGCCATGAATTTTGATGAATAGTCTAAATATATCATGACACTGATTCTGGTAGTCTCTGGATGATGTTTTTTTAAAATTGTTTCTTTATTTCCCTTTAAACAATATATCTCCAAATTAGAGTGGAGTATGCAGTGGACATGCATGTGTCTATGTGGTTCTCCAGAAGGACCTTGAAAGCTAGTTTGCCATAAAAATGTTCCCTAAATTGACACCTCCCTCCAGCACAATAAAAACAATATAGGAAAGATACTTAACCTCTTGCAGTTGTTGCCAAACCTTTATGCTTTTGTCTGTACAGAGTAATGTGTGGCTTATCTACATTTCCATTGGTCCAATTCTTTTGTCTTGCATCTCTAAAGATGTTTCAAGCAAAGACAAGTGGACAGGACATAGTTACCAAATTTCATCCCAACAGTTCGCTAGACGTTGTTGTTGAAATAAAGGTTCTAGACCCATTGTTCATGTATTTCATTAGTTGCACCATTGAATGCCTGCCAAATCTTTGGTAATTGGTCTCCTCCATACAGAGGTTCCACTTATAGAATTTCCCAGTCTCAAGGCTCCTGCAATAGCATCCCAACAATACACCTCCACAGAACACAGTGTCTATATCTATACTGACAATCACTGGTTAATACACAGTTGGTTAATTTGCATCAATAGCATTTTGGGTACTCCATTTGTGAAACACAATAGGTTTCTAATTTTTTTGGCCAGTCAGGTATAGTTACAACCTATTAATTCACCGTAAAACATCCCCTCACCATAACCGTCCTTCTGAGTTGGCACCAAGTATATTTTTTCTAAGTCAAATACACACTTTTGTTTGGAACAAAATAGGCTGAGTAGAAACTTTTCTGTCCAGAAAACTGTTTTCAATCACCAGTAGACCAACATTTGAGAACTCTGGTCCATTTCTCTTAAAAAAACTCCTAACAGCAGAAGGGATATGCTGGAGTTAATATGGTTGCTGTGATGTTTGATACTCTTAGGCTTTAGTTGCTTAAGCTTCTCATTTAAGTGATCTTTTTGACAGAGATATAATTTTCCTATGTCTACACCCCCCTCTCTCTGTTGTGGAGTTCACCAGTTTTACATAATACTAGAGAGTATAATGGGAAACTTTTGGAGGTACTCTATTCATTTTAGGTATTTGATCATTCTGTACATATCCTAATTCTGGTCTTTTAAAATCTCCCACCTCTTGTCAGAACTCCAGACAAAAGGAATGATTTGGTTCTCATATAATTCTGCTTTTTGTATAGTTCATCAGTTACACAACAAGCATGGCAGACTAGTGGACTACTAGCTTGAGGGCCCCATTTTGAATCTATGTTCCTGATGATTTTTTTCTCATTCTTCATCAGCAAACTGAGTTTTCCTTGGGCATCCTGGTTTCTTCCCATATCTATAAAATTAAGAGTTATAGTCAGGCTTTCCCTGACAAAATCAGAAGTGGGTGAGCCCCCTCATGGCATAGAATTGACAAACTTATTAGGCGACAATTATGACACTACCCTAATTCACCTGGGTCATCTCATGACAGCATGCAATTGACTGGTACTTCAGAGATCTGGTACAATTTTTGATGATCAAAATATTTTTTTTTTCACCTATTTTAAGAACAAATCTAAGATAAGGCTACTGGAGTACTGCATTCTTTCTTTGTCTCTCAGAGCCAGAGGTAGCACCACATAGGACAGGAGCCCAAGTGGATTTGGTTTCCGTAACCAGTGGCCATTCTACAAGGCCAGATGGTTAACCTGGTGCCAGACCCTTGAGCCAGAGGTAGCACATAGGACAGGAGCCCGAGTGGATTTGGTTTCCGTAACCAGTGGCCATTCTACAAGGCCAGATGGTTAGCCTGGTGGTGCCAGACCCTTTCCACAGTATCCGGGCAAGGGGCTATAGCTGCTACACTGCACAGCAAACCAGGTCTTTGCATAGTAAAAATCATTTGCTGTGAAGAGGGTAGATGAATCTGTAAATGAACAGTGTCTCAAGTTTTCTTGAACTTTCTTTGTAGCTAAACTAGATGATTCTAAATGATCTAATTTTGAGGCATATTTGAATAGCATAGCATCTACAGTAAACTTGGTATTAGATTTTTTCAATGCTATGTCAATGAAACCAGGATAAATTACAAGCCATAATTTTAAAGAATTACCAAAAACCGGCATAATCAAGTTATATCCTTTTAAGTCTGACTAGACTCTATAGTTATCAATCAACATAAATCTTATTAGAAATACACACGAAAGTAAAAAAGTGTGTATGTATATATATATAGCAAAACCTGTACATAACCACCACCCAAGGAAAACAGCAATTGTGGTCTTTATAGGCAAGTGACCTTTCTGCACAGGTTAAGTAGTGGCAATTTTGTTTTCTCCATTACTAGAGGAATTTAAAGTGTGAACGCAATGTAGATGTATACACAATAATACAAAATGAGTGCCGTTAACTATGCAATTTTTTTCTTCAAAAGATATGATAAGTCCATTTTACCATGTGCTAGAAGTGTAAGAGTAATACATGTATCCTCTCGGCGATGGTACACAAGCTCAGCCCTTGCTGCTCATGCAGTCTTCATCGCCTTGAGCCTTTTCTTGAGCACATGCACTGATGTTGAGCAAAAATTCATAGTCTTTATGCAGTAGAACAACAGTAAATATGAGTCTTTGCTTCGACAAGAGTTGAGTGAGTGACTGTGAATAGTGTATGTATGCAATATCAACAAAGATCATTACATGAAAAACTAACCCAACAAGTTTCAATAAAAATTTTTTTATCTGCAATTTATTGATACAGCAACCAAAAAAATGAAAAATATTTTTGAAGTCAACAATTGGAGGTTGAACCATTAAAGTCATTTTCCTTTTTACTGATGAGGCTAGATTTGGTTTAAACATCAACAATGGACAGTTGCTGAACTGCAGAAAACTTCTCTACTGCTGTCTAGTACATCTTCCTGTTTTTCCTCTCTTTCCACCCCACTGGAGAAGCAAACACAACCAAGAATTTTGGCAATTTGATGACTTTCTGTAGCTTTAGGGCTAGAATTTTGAGATAAGCTGATGAATGATTTGCCAACTGTGCAATTATCCAGCATGATCAACTTGGTGAGAGCAGCCTGATGGTATGATCTGGCATTCAAGTTGACTGAAGAACTGTCCTTATTATCATTAGGAAGGATGCCATAGGTTGTGTCAGATACAAGAGTAACCCCCACTAACCAGAATTCCAGACTGAAATTCTCAAATAACCAGAATTAGAGTTTTTCTGGGAAATTCTCTTAGTCTCTGTTACTGAGAAAATTTTCTGGAAAAGCCTCATGATGCTGAGTTGTGTCTGGTGCAGAAGATGTCATACTCTTGTGATGGCCTGGAATGGCAGGGGGAGGAACCACAAAAATAGTACATGCACAATGTAGCTAGTCCAAGTCACATGACTGCCCAGGGGTGCTGAAATTCACAGCTTTTCTTCAGCTCTCACCTGCATATGAAATGCACCAAGTTTATGCCCACATTTTCTTGCATGTTCTGAGAGTGAATTATAGTGAACCGTGCAGTGTGTTGAAAAATTCTTCCAATAAGACTAGTGGTGTTTAACCATAAAGAAAAAACTGTAAAAATGGGTAAGGTTGAAGAAAGAGCACATGAAAGAACTGATGAAAGAATATGTTGTTGGCATATCAATAATTTATGATGTGAGATATGCAAGAGAAAAGATGAAACAGCCATTGTTAATTGCTGTGCCAGGAGAGCCTGAAGGAGGAAGTTTGAAAACAAAGATAGGATCAGTGAAATATGTGACAGTGGATATGGCAGTGTATGAATGGTATCAAAAATATCAAGCAAGTGGTGTTCTTGTGTGGCATAGAAATTTGTGATATAACACAGATAGCCATATAGACTAGCTAAAATTTCACAGGTGATGTGGAATATTGAACAGAGGGGTTACAGGTGAACGTGCCAGTGCTGCAGGTGCCAACTTTTCAATGCCATAAAGTAACTGAGTGTCATTCCTAAGCTCCCTTCCTCCATCATAGATAAGGGGTGGAGTCACCTTGAGTAAATCCCCAACTATGGATAGCACAAGAGCAAGGCAGGATGCTCTGTAACATATATACCCACTGATGCCTGCCAAGCCAAATTTCAGATGCAACCAATGACTACAAATTTTAAAAAAAAAATTTATTAAGCCTACACCTAAACTACTGTGTGTGTGTCTTTTTACTATATGGTATTCTTAATTTTTCTTTTACTACACTATATATTCTCATTTTCCCAGTAACCGGAATGGCTTTCCACACATTATTCTGGTTAGTAAGGTGACTACTTCAGAGAGAGGAAATCATTAATAATGCTGTTGTTCCTCTGGCCCAACAGCAAGGTTCCCCACTTCATCTTTATGGATGACAACATCCATTCACACTGTACAATGTCAATGCTGCACTCCAGGTCCACAACATCATTTGCATGTTGTGGCCAGAATGATATTCAGACTTGGGACATCTTAAGGACGCATGTTTGTGATCACTAAGCATGTCCATAGTCACTTGATTGGCTGGAGATGACCTGGTTAGAATCGCACATCATACAACAACAACAACACAGATTATGATTTGGTTGAGTATCAGGTAAGGGTCCCACCCACACAATTAGTATAGAGAAGATATTGCAGATGCAATGTTTGTACTGCAAACTGGTATTAATATGAACAATGTTTTGTCAATATTTTAAAATTTCTTGACTTAATAAAACTGAAAAGCTAAAACCACTCTTCTCTAAGTCAGAAGTACTGGACCACTTTCTTATTAAATTGGTAAATTTGACATCTAATCTTGTATAAGTAGCAGCACATGATAGTTACAGACAGCACTTCAGTTCTTCCATCTAACGCCATAACACATACTGTCTTTAGGGTGGACATGAAGTACCTGTTATTCTTTAAAAACAGTGATAGCCAAAATCAGTTCAAGTTAGCAGAGCATGTCTTGTGCATCTCAGTTATCAAATGAAAGTGGAACTTGTGAAAGTTGAGCTTAGTGTAACAAACTTTTAAAAAAATCCTTCTTTGATTTTTATAGCTATGCACAAAAAAACAAGATTCTCAAGCTGCTAAGAGTAACAAGATAGTAGTACACATTCAAATCAAGATCATAAAATAACAATAATTTTTATGTGTTTATCAATGCTATTTTGACTAAGTAGCTTGCAATGATTAAACACTATTGCTGCAAACTCCTATTTGCCAGAAAATGACTGGATTACAACCAAGTACAACACTTAGGTGTGATCTTTGTCTATATTTTGCTAAATTAAAGGATGGTAGTCCTAATATTTGAAATGTACAATTTTATTGGAAACAATAGTAGTCATGTCATTAAAGCCTTCCCCTGCCAATTTCAATGTGTCTGTGATCATTTTTAGACTGATATTGTTGCCATTTTGTTTTCACCCAGCAATTTTACTTTGCTTCTGTTAATCCTACCTCACTCAAGTTGGCCAACAGGCACTGATGAGTCATTTACTGACCACTTGTCTATATCATAGATAGTACCATATTTTTCAGGATATAATTTGATTTAGAATATAAGACAAATGGACTAAAATTCTTATTTTTCTTACCTTTGTTCATATACAAGTTGACGTTGGATCAAATACAGTAGTAGACCAAACTAGCCAGAACACCATGTGAAGTCTTTCATAAAAGATGTAAAAGCATCACTTTTTATGGTACTTCCAGTCTCTCAACAGGTTGTGTTAACATTATTCTATTTGTCATAGAAATTTATCCATCTAACTTTTCTCCTGTGATTTGCCATCTTAGTTTTCCTGGTCATGCATAAAGTATCCTTCACCTCGCACCAATTCTGGATGCATTTTCGCTGACATTGTAGTTATGCTGCTGTTTTCCTCTGCAAATATTTATACTCAAAGTGATGATTGGAACGAATCAAAGTGAGAGCTTATTGTTGGTTGGTTGGTTAATAAAGAATGCCATATTTAGTGGATTAACGCAATTACCAGCAATTGCACACCCAACTGGCAAACTTTCCTGGAAGCACATACTTTTTGAACAATGAAAATTTTTGATGACTAGTCCATAGATAAGTTGAAGTGAAAAATTTAGTACAGGTAGATGGGTGCTGGCCCACATCATTACCTCCTCTGACTATTTATATCACTTTTGTGAAAATTATTTTACTAGTGAAGCTACTAGTATTAACCATGTGTTACCTAGTTTGTTTATTTACTTGATACGCAACAGAATCCAACAATGAATCCTTTTCTTCTGGTAATGTGAACCACTTGAGTCTTCATAACATGGATTTTTTTATCATTTAGCTGGTCAAACAGCAATGGGCAGGTGTTGGATGTGGTGAGAGCAGGGTCATTGAGCAGAGTTCATCTGCAGCTAATGAATGTCAATGTTTTTGCAGTCTATCAGCCTAAAGACTGATATCCCTGCTGATGCAAAGCCAGTGGATTTCTTCTGAGCTAATGCCAAATTGCTTCCACTACATTGGCTGAGTAGTCTAAATTCAATGCCAGAGACTGAGAAAGTAGCAAGCGAAAGCTGACAATACCCGAGCGGATGCTACCAGGGAGATGAAAGCGGCTGTAGCAGTAAACAACTATAATTCTGCAATGTTCATTGAGGATTACTGAAGAGAGGATGGTAGACTTAGTGCCAAAAGTAATGATGGGGAAGAGATTCGAACAAAATAACCAGCGTAAACACCCCCTCCGCGACGACAATCAAGGGACCTCTTCCTTTCAGACTTCCCACACTTTAAATTAAGTTCTTCCTTTCATTTCCTGGACGAATCTCCTTTTCATCAGAATCACTGAACGGCGCGCTAAGTCAATGGTGCTATCTGAGTCACTGCATGGTTTTCTGAATGTTTTTAAACAACTTTAATCAGGCAGGTGCTTTTTGAGCTGTCATCTGGGAAACTGTCCGAACGGTTATGCACATCAAACACAGTATGCGCAGAACGGGGGGGGGGGGGGAGAGAGAGCTAATATCGTTTTCCGGATCAATATGTATGTCCTCTTCGATCAGACCATGGGGCAGCCATGGACGCTTAGGGGGATAGGGGGGGGGTTCCCCAAAAAACAAAAAAGGGCTTACACCGGGGACGGATAAAAAGAAGGACTTTCCACTAAAGCAGACTTAAGCCCCTAACGACGACGAGTCAGCTTAGTAACAGAGAAACGCTCGCCGGCCGGCCGTCTGCCGATTTCGGTTTCGAGAAAACAGAGAAGGGATGGCCGACAGAAGCTCGGGCGCCATCTTTCGGTCACGTGATAACCCTTATAGGTGGGGGGGGGGGAATTCTCGTGGAAGAGGTATGTTGGGAAAAAATTTTTTCAAAAATGCGTTAATTAATTGAATAAAGGTGTAAAAATTGCGTGTGTGTGTGTGTTTAGAATAATGTTGTGTAGGGTGGGTGGGGGTGTTGACAGCCGCGTCCGGTGTGTGACTCCAGCGCGTGGCCCGGGCGAGATTTCGCGGTAGCGTAATAACCCGCGAAGCCGCCTTCGATGTTTTGTTTTGAATGAAGGCCGTGGGATCGGCGACCGCTGCGACCGCTTCTGGGAATTCAACCGCTTTACGGGATGGCCGACTCGGAGGTGGAAAGCATCCAAGAAGATGAAGCTTCGGCTCCGGAAAAACCGGTAATGGTGCCGTCACTGTTCCCCTTCTTTCTGGTCCCCGCCGGCCCGCTGTGTGGCCGCATAAACATGGCGTCTGCCATTGGTGGGGGAGGGGGGGCGACGCAGCCGAGCCGCCGAGCTCGGTCCGATTCTGAAACGGGGCTTTGTATTTTCTGGTCGACGGACTTTCGCTTTTTATTCTTGTTTCCCCCTTCGACCGGCCGCATGTTAGGCTTAAGGCGAGTGGTCCGTCGTTACCTGCCGTGGACGACGACGAGTGGTAGGTAACCAGCGGCCCGACTCGCTGGCGTTCGTCGTCGTCGTCGAGTCTGGCGGCGAGGAATCGCGCAGACGACTTCCTTTGTACTGCTGCCCGCATTACCGGCTTTTCTGGAAGTCTTCCTCCCGCCGAATCCCCGGCCCTCTTTTGTCTGTCTGTCTGTCTGTCTCTGCCCACCTTCCGACGAATGCGGAAAATGTCTCTCTCACTTTTTGCCCGGTGCCGCGCGACACAGCCTCCGGCTTAGACCCCCTCCGTCCTGTGGGAGAAAATAAACAAACAAACTTGAATAACGACCAGCCCCTTTGGGAGGGGAAGTCGTCATTTATTAGACAGACAGACCTCCTGATGATCCCCAGTATACCCGCCCGGACCAGCAACACCCGTGTCCCTCCCTTCGTTGTCCGCGACGGCGCTTCACCTTCAGTACTCAACATTAGTATCTTGTTAATAATATAACCCTTTGTGTGTTGCTCCAACAACAACACGTTTTCTATTACGACCATATTGGCCTCACTCACACATTGGTGCCTCTGGACTGTGGTGCGAATGCGCCCCCAGGTGATTAAGGGTGAAAACTGACGCGGTACGTGCAGGGTTAAAACGTCTGGTTGACTCCCCTCACCTTAGGTTGAGCCAAGTAGATTGTTGAAACCGTTGACATTCAGCATCTACCACTCGGAAAGACGGATAAAAGAAAACCTGACATAATTTGGGGTAATGTTAGTCTTACAAAATGAAACTAACTACCAAAGGGTATATTGTTCATATTAAGATACTACTACAGATACTACTACTACAGATACTACTACTACAGCTACTACTACTACTACTGCAGCTACTACTGCTGCTGCTACTACTACTACTACTGCAGCTACTACTGCAGCTACTACTACTACTACTGCAGCTACTACTGCAGCTACTACTACTACTACAGCTACATTTCCTTAGCCTAGAACTGTTTTCGAATACATCAGACTTGTGTTTTTGTCTGTCATGTGTAATCAGTCAGGGACCAATTTTTCAATCAATTCCTGAAATCTATATCTGTTAATCACAGCAAATTGGCTGAAAATGTATAAGAGAGAATTTTTTTTTTTTGATTTATTGTCTCTGTAAAGTTCAAAATGATGTCTATACTTTTGCTAACCCTGATTACATGGTGATTATAGAAGTTTGCCAGCTGTAAGCAGCAGCTGACATGCTCGTGTAACATTACAGTGCCCACCTACCGGGATCTTTACAGTAGAGGGTGGGACACAATTGTTGACAAATTTGAAGTCTCACTTTTATCATGTTTTAATTTATATCTAGAATATTCTGATGTTGTTAAAACTACTAGTTTTATTTTCTCTGAAATAATCTCAGTTGATTAATTGAAAAATGTTGTGAAATCTCCAACTGTTTTTCTGCATCCTGTTCTTGTCAAGTCAGTAAATTCATCTTGTCTTTCTGGTCAGTGAAAGGGAACTTAAATCAGATCAAAATGTGGACATGTAATATACAATTTTGAATGATCATATGTCAATGAAATATTAACGACACTGTAGAATCTTATAGATACACATATTTTTTTTTCAAAGACTCCACTCTGTTGGAGAAAATGGACAGCAACATAATGAAAGTAGAAGTTAATGATGTAATTTTGCAAATTTTTTTAGTTTTCATTAGAATCTGCTAAGCTGGCCCAGTAATGTTAATACATTTTTGAATTTTTAATTTTGTTTCATTTTATTCTACTTTTTAAATTTATTATTAAAGTAATTAATACAGGGCACTTAAAAAAAATTTTTTCTTTTTTTCTTTTTTACATAAACCTTGTTGCATGCCTGGGTTTTCTCAACTTCAAAAGAAGCTGTGTAAAGCTGCTATGATATATTTTCAAATGAGAAAATTCATGTGGAAAAAAATTTAAAACTGACTGAAAAAAAATTTGAACAAACAAAAACACTGGTGTCAATCAAACCTTGATAACTATAATTGATCTTTAATCATTTTGTTAAAACTCTGAACCTTCCAGACGAGCAATATCCATCCAGTGATGGGGATTCTGTTGCATGCTCCATGATTGATCTAAGTCAGTGTTTTTTAACACTTCAGTCCATGTATCCATTGGACCAAGTGTGAAACTTCATACACCCTTTCTCAATGGAGACTCAATAATTTTTACTTTGAGAAATTTTGCAAGGAAATTGCAGTTGAGAGCAAACTATATTTACTAAGTGAGTCCCTGCTTTAACAAAAAGTTTAAAGAAACTAATTCATATTTTAGTCCCTTAAATAAAAGCTTTTTTTTACCCTGATATGTGTAAGACAAGTTAAAACCTTTATTAAAAATTGTAACAAATTATATTTTTTTTTTTTTTACTTAACTCAAACTTTATTTCATCTTCTGAGTACATTGCTCAACACAATGCTAAAACTTAATCTTAGTCAAGTGTGGAGACTGCTACTTATTATTAGTGACCAACATATCAATTCTAGACAATGTCTTTGAGAGAATTACATGCACGTCATGTTGAACTTTCAGCTTGTTCCTCACTTTAATCTTCATTGTTAAAAGCACAGAAATCCAAACTCACAGAGGTTAGTTGTGAAAAACAGGACTAGAACTTGGTAGGCAGGTTTGATCAGAATGAGTTATGCCTTCTCAAGTTTGCACCAGAATTGATCAAGTTTCTGATTATTACACAAATCAAGAAGCTTGGGTTGTCTTTTGGCTGATCATCATCACTAATTTGTTCAAGAGACAGTGAAGCTCTTTATTTAAACTTTACTATCTGAACTAGTCTTGAAATATCCCTCAAAAGTGACTTTCAAAGTTTCCACGTCCATAATAACAAATTCACGAATTCCTGTTCCTGGGTATGCTGGTTATAAGTAATTTTATCAAAGAGAGGAAAATTGGCAAAGTTAGCAGAATTTTCTCCTCTTCCCCAAAGAGCTAACTTATCTTGAAATGATTTTAGTTTTTCTTCAGTTTCCAAGATTGTTACTCATCTATCTTGGAGTGAAATGTTCAAAACGTTCAACATTTCAAGCATCTACAAGGTATGAAACTACAAAATTCAGACCTATGAATTGCTGAAGGAGATTAGATCCTTTTTCACACAGGAAAATCTCAGTTGAATTCTGTAGTTTGACAACCTTTTTTGAAGCTTTTCCTCTAGAAAGCCGGTGCGCTTTCATATGAAATAAAAGGACAGTATGTTCGGACCCGACCACTTCGCACAGAGCTTTAAAAGTGGTAATTCCTACTCTCGAACAGATCATGTTGACAATCTGGATGACATTGTTGAAAACTTCTTAACAAGCATGAAGAGTCTTCGATACTAGTGCCTGTTGATGAAGAATGCAGTGACTTTAGATCACATTTGTATTATATTTATAATGAGACTGAAGCCTGAATTTTTCCCTAACACAGCAGATATACCATCAGTACAAGTAGAACTCTCAAGCTCCCAGGAAAGGCTGTTATCAAAAAATCTCTTTTTCATTCCCATAATATCTTCTGCTCTTGTTTCTTTCAGCAGCTCTCAAAAGAGAAATTCTTCTTTGATGTCATTCTCATGCACATAACGAGCAAAAACGAGAAGTTGAATGTAATTGCAATATCAGTTGTTTCATTTAACTGTGAGGTGATTTTTGCTGGACTTCTGTGGAAACTGGGAGTAATGATGATCTTAGATGTGCTTGCATCAGGGCTGCCTGTGTAGAGTGACCAGCTATGTACTGACCACTTGTAGTTTCCTGCTAAAATAAATAATAGCCAATGGAAATTGCCTCCCTGCTAAATGTGATCTTTTATTTGCAGGTAACTTGGACGCATAGTACACAAAACATTTTATGTTTACACTTAAAATATTTTCCGCTTCCCTAAAATGTTTCACTGACCCCCTGATAAAGCTGTGGGTCCATGGACCCCCTGTTAAGAAATCCTGGTCTAAATAGTGTTTTGTATAAAAAAAATTAAAAACGGCTGTTTTACAAATAATGGTTCTTTCGTAACTCCCTATTCACTTTCTCGTACCTTTTCAGTACTTTTAAATTCTTTAATTTACCGACTATAACAATATCTAAAAGCATGTGCATGTGCACACCCAATTTTTTTTTTTATATATACATTTGTAATAGTTACTACCAGATAAAAAGGAGCAAACTTGACCTGTCCTAAGGTAGGGCATTTTCCACAATTAGTTATTGGTCTTATTGGATTGTTTGGTTATTCACAAATTTTATGATAGATTTGGAGGTACTGTTATCCATATCATTTACATGGATTTAAAGAGGAAAAAAATCAAATTCATAATCTTTAGCCATCTTTCTTGTAGCATTTCTACCTTAAGATGTGGTATGATCACAACAAAAATGCTTTGTTACTAAATAATCCGTAATCTATGGCACGAAATTTACAGTAACGACTAGTATTTTCTACAAAATGTTCAAGTGGAACCTTATTAAAAAAAATTTACTAAAACAAGACATGAAACATCCATCTTGGCACTTTAAGTTACGTGTATTATTCAGAAATTTAAACAAATCAGTAACAGGTGATGTTTCTAATTGCAAAATACACTTATTAATTTATCTTTCTCTAAATTAGTGTCAAGATGTTCCTCAACTATGGTCTTGAACATTGTCTACTACAGATGTTATACTAACCAGTTTATAATTGAGATAATTTTTGTTTAAAAATTGGAATGACATTTGCATTGCATGATCTTAGTACTTATTTTTCTTTATAAATACCATTAGGACCTAAAGAACTATGGTTCTTATCTAGTCTGAAAAAATGGCTACAGCATTCATATTTTTTCTATTGTTGATCAGTTACATATGAACCTCCTGCATTATGTTGTATGTAAAGTTGACTGATTTTATTTTGATTTACTGTCTGTAGCAAACCTTTCATTATACATATTATATTATGAAACCTCCCTGATAAGATGCCATCTCTCTTTTAAAGATTTTGGTGGAGAATCTTGTATGACTAGCAAAATAACTAACACTGAAGATAACTTAAATTTTGTCATTTAGTGCCTACAATACTCATGAAATTCTTTCACTTCTAGTGTTGAGTTAAGTATACCACTGCAAAGAAGAAACAACTTTGTGACACATTTTAGAAGAAATAAAGGATGTGCTATGTAAAGCTAGGAAAACAATTGTTGACTTTGGTTGTGAAAGGTCATAAGATTTTGTGGAGTTCCAGATTGTTTTTAGAATGTTGTGGATGATCAAATTTAGCATTTATTGCTGGGACTATCATGAGTGGATTTTCCCCAATTTGCAAATTAATACAAACTTTTAGTGCAGTATTGTGTGAATGTGGTATTGAAAGGGGGTGGTGAGGTTATAATTACCTGAATTATTCTGATGAATTGTGGAAGGAGTGTTGTGAAGGCATTTAACTGATTGAGATATACAAAAATGCAGATTCACTACTGGAGATGCTTTATCTACAAGATGATGATTTCTTCAATCAGTGTGATTACCATCAAGTCTCTGAATGCAAAAAGCAACTATCTTATATTGACTACATCTTGGCCAGCAAGCTACAAATGTGTTTCTCCAAGAGTGAAGATACTTCCACTTTGTTTGATGCCATTTTAGCGATTGTGACAACAGAATTAATATACAGGCAGGTCATGTAACTTCAGATGCTGAAGTTACTGGGTCTATAACTTTTATGGAATTGATAATTTCTTGGAGCAGGAAGAAACTGTGCATCAACTGAATTTAAATGTCATTGCTTGTCCACTATCCAGTAGAAGCTGTTGAGAGATTTACATTCAATCTTATCTTCCTATTAATTGTATATATGGAAACTCAAAGATCAGAATTATTTGAATCTCTAAGATGATTCCATCAATCTATAGTTTATAACTGAAACTGAAAGCATTGCAGTCAGTAATCTTAAAAAGAAGTGACAATTTTAAATCGTGTTTGATCTCAGTTTTGAGAATTTTAGTGAGTATATTCTGTTGAGACTTTTTTGGATTTATTAAGAAAAACAAAGCAACATTGAATGTTCCAGCTTTGGCTCATTTGAATTGCATAAATCTAGTTATTTATTATGCAGCACTAAAGATGGATAAAGGAATGTACTTTTATCTAAAGCAGAAATTGATTAAGAATTTCCTGAAGTCATGGAATTATCAAGACAACATCCAGATGAAATTTAGTGAGAGAATTTTTCAAAAGATGATTGCTGTATGTCTGGCTGAAAGTTGGGTTGGGGACTTTTTGAATTTTGAAAGAAAGAAATGAGATGCTATTCTTACATGAGATTGCAATCAGTATCTTGCTCACTTTCACATCTACAGCATCGGTGAAACATTTTCAGTTGAGCTGTGATGATTCAAAATTAAGAGAGTAATGAGAAATTAAAAACTGAAGTTATGATTTCATTGAACGTGCATTATTTGAAACATGGATTTCATTAACTGAAGTACTTAGTTTATTTTCTCAACACTGGCATGTACTCTTACTCTCATTATTTTCTACTTCCATTAGAACTTAATGTTTACAGAGCTCCATCTTGCAGAACAACACATTTTCTTCCCGAATTTAGTCTCTAATTGATCACTGATACAGACTTCTATTAACTTTCACTTATTTAGGACGATGTTCCAAGTCTATCTGGTCTGGGTTCAGTAATACTGGTAAAGCCACCACCTAAAAAAGATGAGCACAAGGATGATAAAAAGGATTTTGAAGCAAAGCTTGTAAGTATTCATGATGGTGCTTTATAAGGGAAAAAAAATTAAGGGTAATAATAGATAATAGTTTAGTTAAATTAGAAAAAGCAAAACAAACTTTTGAATTTCTGAAAGGATAGATATGGAGCAAGTAGGTAAATATTTATGCTGCTGAACTTTGTATCATGAGTGTTCTAAACTAGCAACTGTATTTATCTACTTAAATATATTCTGTATGGGCTTTGACTACTATACCGAATACTAGAAAATGAGTTTTAAAAAGACTAGGAAGTGCAGATAAATTTGAACTACCACTGATCACTATATTACAAAAATAAATTTTAATTGCAGTCAGTTTCAAGAAGAATTTGAAAATATTGATTTTATTGCCATTTTCATACTTGGAATAATTTTTAAAATTTGTATTACTCTAAATTACTTATGTATGGAGATATGATAAACAGAGAAGAACTTGGATAATAGCAGTTATTGATAAACTTGCTGTGCTAGAATATAGTAAAAACTGGCATATGTCAATTTTGTCGTAATTCTTGCTGATCACTTCCATCAGTCTGTTAAACCAAGCCAGCAAGTGAGTGGATAAATTATCTTTAATTTGAATCAGCTCATGAATTTGAAATTGGTAATGGATTTAAGGTAATTTAATTACTAATCCTAATAGGATAAGTTTTACAAAGAAGAGAATGTTCTGATTTTAAGAAAATTAATTTTTTTTAAAAACTTGCAGTTTACAGTTCATGAAAATTGATTTTCATTTATTTCAATTAGGAAACTGATCGAAGCAACAGATTTAATTTCCTCCTCAAACAAACAGAGTTGTTTGCCCACTTTATGTCCACTGGTGGAGCGTATAGTGGTAAAGGGCCAACTAGCCCCCTGAAAATGAAACCAGGTCGGCCAAAGTTGAAAAAAAATGATGAGAAAGCTAAGCTGGCTGCTGTGGGAGAGTAAGTATTTATTGGATTTTCTTGTTTTGTTGTAGTTCTTAAAAGTTGATAATATATATGTAGAATGATTTAACATTACTTTTAGTTAAGAATTCTTAAGTTAAAGATGTTCTTAACAAAATGAAATCTTGGTAACATATTTCTGCAAAAACTAAACAAATCATTGTCTCATATTTATTAGAAAATTTTTTAAAAAGCACCTATTTTCTCCGTTTGCAGAAGGCAGTGTTTTATTTAGTAAAGTTAATTATGAAATCAGTTCATTATAAACAAGAATATTTCTGCAATACCTACCAAACCTGTATGCGTAGCATTTGGCCACGTGAACTGAGATTGAAGTCATTGAATAATGGTTCAGTTGGGCCAGTACATCTATAAACAAAAAAAAATTGCTGTAGAGAAATGATAAATTTATATATTGGTTAATTATAGTGTGCTTCATCTTAACTGTTTTCCATCTTTACTTTGTTTTTATGCATTTCCACTCTTGGACCCTTTGTTTCCTTCTAGCCAAAAAGAGGATAAAGCAGCCTTAATTGATGAGTAAGTAACATCTAGTGGAATTACTTTATTTTTTTGAAATTGATAATGACTAAGTCGGTCAAGATGGTGATTGCGATTACCAATCAAACCAGTGTGTATAAGCATGAGATATAACCCAGTTAAACATTCCTCATTACTGAGTGTTCTGCATGAAATCATCAAATGAAACTTCTACTGAAGGTGCATTAATTGGGCTTCCAAAAGAGGGTAGATAAAATTATAGTTTGCAGCTCTCATCAGACCCAAAGATACAGGACCTCAATCCTACTGTATTCTGGTAAAACTATGGTGCTACATATACACATGACAAAACCTACATTTCATTGATTAGTATCTGCAGGTATAAAACAGCTGATATAGATTCCAAAAATTGTCAAAATGGTCTGTGACAAAAATAAGTTGTAGACAATTCCTAACATGATTTAGAATTTAAAATATTGTTGAAATTCTACTTTCATGGAAACAGCTGTCTTTTGCTTGCAGATACTGATCAGTAAAGTGATACTTCATTTACCGACCAGAACACTCCACGGTTTGAGTTACATTTCTGCAAAAGTTGATAATTTGATGCAGAATGACCCATCACTATTATTATTATTATAACTGGTCCTGCAGCAACTGAAACCTTTGGTTTTTGACTATTTTAGACCAATTTTATCCAGTTGGAACATCATGTTCCAGCTAACAGAAACAGTCCGTGTGACCTGTTAGATACACTTTACAGGACTGGCTTTTAGTTTGGAAATAGTTTGTATTTTTTGAATTATAGTTAATAAGTAAGCTTGGTTTAATTAATTGGTTCTTTCTGTGATGGCAGATTAACCAACAGGATGATTTTTATAAGTATTTCTTTCAATACATTTTTTCTTGCAAATGAAGGACAAATCTAACCTATTTCCAGATAATAGAACATTGAACAACTTTTTTCAGAAACTTCCTAAGTGCTGATCTTTGTAGTCTCAATTTTCTTAACTATACAAGTTTAATGATGTAGAAAACTTTTTGAGAGACTTATGACAGCTAATATTTTATTTAATAGAGAAATTAGAAATCCACCTTCCTTATCTTTCTTTGATCTTAACCAATGCCATCAACTGCACCCGCCTTCCCCTCTGTTATCATTTCTTTTTTTTTCTATTGCTCTCCATGATATTACTTATCATCTGTTCCTTCCTTTTTATGCTTTCTTTTTTTGGGGGGGGGTTGCCAATCTAGAACTTATTTTGGCAATCTAATCACATGTCCAAACCATAGTTAACTTTTTGTATCTGTTCTGCAGGTGTCATCTATCTGCTTTGAAAATGCAGTATTAACAGAGTATAGAGCATAGTAGTGGATCTATGGCTTT
Source organism: Nautilus pompilius (assembly GCA_018389105.1). NCBI lineage: Eukaryota > Metazoa > Mollusca > Cephalopoda > Nautilida > Nautilidae > Nautilus > Nautilus pompilius. The sequence goes on along the minus strand of JACATO010000937.1, from coordinate 1,351,715 downwards.
ATCTGATCACAATGGAGCAATGAACCTTGGATATGGCTATATACTAGCTGTTGGATACTTCTGTTGAAGTACTAGTTTCTCCAATCTTTCAGTACGGCTATTTTCAATTGCCCTGTTTTTGTTAGTTGGTCCCTGAAGCTTTGTGCATGCTTTGACAATTCCAAGGAAACTTAGTATTTGTTTTCATTTTAGTGAAGTGTACTTTTGAAAAAGTTTGTTTAATGAAAAATCCAAATTCTATCAATACTTACCATTTTTGGTAAGCAAGGAGTCTTGATTAATATGCCCATTTTGGAACGAACCAGTTATAGAAAATAATTTCGTTTTTTATCTGTTTGTTCTTTCAAAATTAATTTCAGCTTCAAAGAGGACTCAAAATCATTAGAAGAGTGAGTATGCTGAATTTATTTAACATCTTTACTGTAAACCCCCCCCCCTTGGGATAACCTTTTGTCACATTTTAACCAACTATGAGTTGTAAAACTCTAAAACAGATAGACCAAGGATCTCAGTTTAGAGGCTCCAGGTTGGCTAGATTATCAAAATGCAATTAATTTATCCAGTCAGTTTTGCTATGTAAATGTCTGATCAGATTAGAATTTTTTAAAAGTCTACAACATGGTGGTTTACTGAATTCAGATTGGCATGACTTATGAACTGATAAAATTTATTATTGCCCAAATTATACTTAAAAACAAAACAAAATTAATAGTTCTTGCTACTAACTGAAAGCTTATGAGAGTTAAGGTAATTTAAATATTTCCTTTCCTGTCACTTGGATAAAAATGTTCCTAGAGAGAGGTTTGTATAGTATAAGTGTAATAGTTGGTTGGTGTAGTTAATCGTTGGTTCTTAACTAAAGGAAAAAAACCCAGTTTAGTTGCTTTGTTGATGACCTCTAATTTAAGATCTCGCTGAACCTTGATGATACATTGAAAACCAGAGGTACCAATTTTGTGCAGTTTTCATTTTAGGTGCTGGTTTAAGTAATGTGCCAACTGTCAAAATGTGTGTAACTTACAATGAAAACTTTAATGCATGGGAAGGTTTTCATTGACATGAGTATATGTAGTCTTTATGACTAACTTTAAAAATAGAAATAAGTAATGCATATTAGGGGATATCAAATGAAAATGGCACTTTTTTAGGTAATCCATTTGAAACTAAATTTGGGCTTTACATACTCTTGATGGGTCTTCTGTACACATCCATTCACAAACATTTCTTTCCAGATACCAGCTCCATTCTTTTGTAAATTTCTGCATCATGAGCATTTTTGTCACTCACTAGTCTGTGACAAACATTTTTACTTACGGAAACAGCTTGTAGTTAAAAATTTTGCCAGTGATGATAAGCAAAGATGACTGTGGAGGTTCATCTATTAGTTTCTCATTAGCATGTGCATTAATAGAGAAGAGGACTATGTAGAAATAAGTAAATTATATATTATATGAATATTGTTCGTATTTGTTTTAATGTTACAACCATTTTCCAGTTTTCATTTTATCTTTCCTTGTAATTTCATTTTAAAAAGGTTTGTCAACACCTTTGATACTTTAATTTCTTAAATAAAAATTGTTGATTAAAAACTGAATTAATATACTTTAATTTCTAAAATAATGAAGTGGCACTGTTGATGATCTGGAAAAATCAAATTCTCAAATTCATCTGGTTGACTGCTGCCTCAAGATTGATTTCCTTGTTGGCTTCTTTGTTACTGTTTGCTTTTTTATAAATTTTCTTACTGCTAGTTACTAGACAGGTGAATGACATACGACTGTGTAGATCTCAGATCTCTCAGGATGAATGTCAGTCAGGCTTGTACTACAGCTGAATAAAGTCCTGCCCTTAGGATTTAATCTAGTTAAAAAACCAGTCCTTGTTTTCTAAAATACTGTGGCTGCTGAAAATTGTTCCTATCCACAAGAAATCTTAGTTAGACAAAAGACATTGAGTGATTTAGACAATGACTCCTACTACCAAAAAACCCAACACTACTATTGGTGACAATCTCCATTAAAATCTGTTATTTATCTCCCTGATGAATTTCATAAATTTCAGAAAAGAAGAATGGAAGATGTTGGTTATCATTTATTATAATATAAAAGAAAGTATGTAGAGTTTTAAAGAGTTTTTGTACCATGCTTTTAAATGAGACTATTTTTCAGTTTTTGATGGATCATTCATTATAAGCATTGAATTCCCTTTTGCTTTTGTGCTTATTCTCCAGCTGTGTATCATTAGCTGGCAGCAATTTGGATGGTAATATAAAACGAAAAATAATCTACTTGAAAAGATTATTTTCTAAAAATAAATGAATTATTAACTATCAAAGTACATACTTTACTTATGTATCCATATGTAATATTCAGATGTGCATTAGTTGGCCTGTTTTTGTTACTTCTAGTCTTTTGTTCCACAGCTTTATTCATGATCTAAACCTGAGAGATTCAGTTATGAACAGTGCTGGGATGATAATGAGCGACTGTTTTTAAGTTTTTCTCCTGCTGCTATGAACTCTTGGTTGAAGCTGCTTGGAGTCTACTGTGGCTCATATCGTTGAGTGGTTTGCTTTTTAAAATTTTTTTCTTAATTTAATTTTCAAATAGTCATCGCCACCGAAGAACTGAACAAGAGGAAGATGAAGAGCTGCTTTCCGAGAGTAGAAAATCTCAGAGTATTGTGACTCGGTTTGAGTCATCGCCATCTTGTAAGTTTTCCCCATCATGTGTCACTTTCCTGAAAAGATTCTAGGAAAGAAAAGAAGAATAGCCAAGTCAACTAACAGACATTTTATATTAAGTGTGCAGATAATATGAAAAGACTTGTGGTAGGTGGGTGGGGAAAAGATTGGATTTGTCCGATAGCCAGTAAAGTGCTTTTGAGGAAATAATTCAAACCCAAAATATCCTGCACATTGTAGCTTCTTCTTTTTTTTTTTTTTTTTGTGATATTGGCAACAACATTTAGATCATTTCTTGTTAGTAGAAATATACCAGAAAACAACTGGTGAAACAAGATATTCTTGTGAAAAATGTTTATTGACAATAATGTTTGTAAAGACAAGATTACAAACTTTATCCTGAATTAGTTCAGTTTTTAAATTGTTTTTCATTTCTGGTTGGTTGTCTAGTGAGGTAAAGCTGTTCTCAGTTGCAGTGGAGTATTACATTTATGTAGGCATCCAACAATGAACTGTAGAAAGTTTGCACTTCATTCATAAAATATTCAAATTAAATCTGATGTAAAATTGCTTGTAAGGAAATAATTATAATAAAGAAATAAAATAAAAAAATAGTTATAATTTTGTTCTAATTTAGCAAGGATTAATCTACGGTGTTCTTGAATTAGACATACTATGAAAGGTTCTCCATCTCACTGCCATTTCTGATTAATTTCAGATGTAAAAAGTGGAGAATTAAGAGATTATCAAGTCCGTGGTCTGAACTGGATGATCTCCTTATATGAACATGGTATCAATGGAATTTTGGCTGATGAAATGGTAGGTTGAAAGCGAGTTTATTTGTTGTTCATCACAGGAGAGGGAGAGAGTGCGTGCGCTTGTTCGTTCTTTCAATATTCAGGATTGTTTTGGAAATAAAGTTTAGATCTGAAAAGTATAAGATATGTTCTAAATTTTATTTTATTATTTGTCTATTTTCTATATTAGCTCATTAAATTCCACCATGAAGTTTGTGTAATATATTGTGCATTTATTTTTAAGGGCTTGGGGAAAACCCTTCAGACTATTGCCTTGTTGGGTTACATGAAACACTACCGCAACATCTCTTCACCACACTTGATAATTGTACCAAAGTCTACTTTGGCCAACTGGATGAATGAATTCAAGCGCTGGGTTCCTACTCTAAAAGCTGTTGTTCTTATTGGTGACCAAGCAGAAAGAGTAAGTAAGCAGCTGTAACAATATACACCTGCCTTTTTAGATAGGACAGAATTATGTTTGAGAGGTTGATGGTTACATACTTAATGTAAATGTACCTTTTGAATTTTCCTCGTACAGAAGCTGATGGCAGTATTCGTATTTTTGAGGTGGCTCAAATTCGCTTTCTGATTCACTCTACTCATGTGCATTAATCTTTTTGGGATACTTTAAAATCTGTTACTTTGAGTTATGAGAAAAGAACATGGAAATTCAAAGTAATTTTTAGCAGATGAAATGTTTAGCAATAGAGCTTTCAACCCTGTTCACTGACTATTATGTTAGTGTTTAATGGAGTTTTTCACCTGTTTTCTCACTATAATTTTGTGTTTCTGTAGTCCTAATGTTATTTAGATGATGCTGGGGAAAGGAGTTTAGAGTTGCTCTAATAATTTTGAATTGTGTGTATTCAATTAGATTGCATTTATTCGAGATGTGTTAATGCCTGGTGACTGGGATGTGTGTATTACATCCTACGAAATGGTGATCAGAGAAAAGGCAGTGTTTAAAAAGTTCAACTGGAGATATTTGGTGATTGATGAGGCTCACAGGATCAAGAATGAGAAGTCCAAGGTAAGGAACAGGAAACCCAAAACCAGCTGTCACATGACAGTATTACAAATATGCTCTTCTTTTTTTTTTGCCAATTTTTATTCCAAAGTATAAAATTTGGTGGTTTGAAAAGCATCCTATTTTTTTATGGTATTTAATTAGCAGAGTAAACCATCTACAAGATAGTATGAAAGGAAAACTTTTGGAAAAAGGTATAATCTTATAGATTTTTTTTTTTTGTATATTTCCTACCGTATAAAGAATTTAAATCTTTTTAAAGTTATGACACTGAATTTAATTTACCCAGAAATTCAGGGATTTTTTTTTTTTTTAATTTGCTGTTTGTTTTTGTCGAAAATCTGACTCAGCTAAGGTTAGATGTTGAAATTGTATTGGAGTTTAAGAGAAGATTAACAATGAATAATTGAGTAATTCAATTCTGTGTGTTTGAAGAAACGTTTTCCTTGTTTCTTCAGCTGTCAGAAATTGTGAGAGAATTCAAATCTGCAAACCGCTTGCTGCTGACCGGAACTCCCCTTCAGAACAACCTCCATGAGTTGTGGTCCTTGCTAAACTTCTTATTGCCTGATGTCTTTAATTCTTCTGAGGTAGGTAGAAAGAAAATAAATCTGCTGTTGAAATTACTTGTTGTCATGCAGGTTGGCATGTTTTCTGACTTTCATAGTTTCTTTATGATTTCTTCCTTTCATGTGGTTATACTCTTGAATATTACAACTATTTTTGCATTAATATAACCAGTGCTGACTACTTGCCTATTTTTTTCTTTCTCATTCTTTAAAACAGGATTTTGATGCTTGGTTCAACACAAATACTTGCCTTGGTGACAATGAACTTGTAGAACGTCTGCATGCCGTAAGTGGATTTAAACCAAACTTTTAGGGATTCATCTACAGGTTTTGTTTTCTTAAATTAAATTTTTTCTTATTTTTTTACATTTAACTGGTAAGCTTTGTTTGTTTTCCTTTTTAAAAGCCTATGTTTATTTCATTGTATTTTTGTTCTTTGCTTTGGAAATGATTGACTAGAGGCAGTGGGTTTTAAATGTATTTGTGAGTCAGTGCTTGGTGGTTTCCATACTTCACAATAGACTTTAAATTATTTAATTTTCTATGGGAAGCAGCCATTTTCTTTAGACATTCAGTGCATAATGAACGATCACATTTATTTTAAGTACAGAAATTGTCTGCTTTATTTGTTGATTTCAGATTTTGATAGGCTTTCAAATATACATAGTGATAGCAAAATAAACATAAATTGAGGGGGTGAAATATGTAAAAAAAATATTCCAGTATGGGCAATACACTGGTAGAAAAGCAATTTGTTTTTTGTTTTTTTTTTATTGACATAACATAATCAGTTGTGGATATTTTGCATACAGTCACTTTTCTTACATTATAATGGAATTTCAAAGCGGCAAAAGTTTAAGAACGAATCAAACATCCAAAATTTTGTCAACAGAAAAAGGAAATATTATTTGGTTACATGGCTATAAACATCATTTACAGCCTGATGCTATGGAGTTCACAAGACTAATACACAGATTTATGCAAATATTGTCCTAAGTTGACTGATGAATACTTTGGAAGAATTGGTTCAAATTTTTGAGCTTTTTTCATTTCAATAGCTTCTGATCTGTGAGATACTACTTGATGGTGGCCAAAGGTTTCGGATTGTTATGTTGGAAAATCCAGTTGAGGTAGTATAGTTCCGATGTATAAAATGTTCAAGTAAACAACCCGATCAATAAGATCTGTCCTCACCTTTGAGCGTTAGTTTGTTACACTTAAGATAGAATGCTTCATCGAATCTTTGCTGCACTTAAGTCTGACCATCTGATCCAAACCTTTGGAATCATGATTCATCAATTTCAAATCATAAAGCTGTCTTTGTATGATTATTGCAGAGATGGGTCTTCCAAATTCTGAAAATGTCAATGGACATCTTGTGCCAATTCATTTCAGATGCTTGATTTTCTGATTGGTTCAGACATCAGTTTTTCAGGGTCTGCCACTTCTGTGGCATTTGATGTAGCTTTCTGTTTATTCATACAGCTTGTTTTACTGTGCTCAAACTGCTTTAGAATCTCGTGACATGAGATTGTGCAACTCCACGATTTAAGCTTGTTTAGTTGGACTTAGGATGGCTTTTTAACCCATTGTAAAATACTAGAAAGTTATGCATTAATTTACTATATTTTATCGGTTGTCTGAAAAAAAAAACTAATTATAAGTAGTTGATGTTCTTAAATGTTTTTTGCTATGAAATTATGTCATAATGTAAGGAAAATAAATGTATGCAAAATATTTACTCCAGATTGTATTTATGTCAATTGAAAAAACAAATTTCTTTTTATCCATGTAATGTCTATGCTGGATTGTTTGTTTTTACACATTTTGAGTGTCAGTTTGTTTTTTCTGCCATTTGTTTGCCAATAATATATAATGCAAATGCAAGTCAGAGATATCAACATTTACCTTAGAAAATAAGGATGCTCAAGCTCATGCTTATGCTTGGTTAAAGCAATTCCTGCTATAATTGGAGATTTTCTGTTACCTGTAAGTTTCTAAATACTTGACAGTGTCAATAAAATAATATGTAAATGTGACTTTCTGTGGATTCACACATTTTTGTTGTCTCATCTCAACAATTTGGCCAGAACAGCATGACCTATGCTCCAGTAATCTATCTTTTACTATCTGATACTACTATTTATATATGGATTATTGTTAGTAATTCTATAAATTCTATTCAAAGTTTTTTTGTTTTATCTCTTTCTTTTTCTGCCATCTCCTGCCTGTCTTTTGGCAGGAAAAACAAGATGACTGATAGTGGCAGCTTTAAATGCTGATTGATCAGTTAGCTATCCCATATTCTCTCTTTCTCTCTCAATTTATTAGTGCACACAGTTACTGTATATTGACAGATAGCTTAGAAAATCCATACATGTTGTAGAAAGTTTTTTTATTGAAATACCTTGGTTAATGTTTGATGATTTTATTGGAGAGTTCCTAACTAAGGCCATCATGCACGTGTGCATTTAGGTATAATATTAATATTTGCAGCTTGAAATAGTATAATTAATTTTTTACAGATATTTGGTATTTTTGAATAACTCATCAAATATTTCTATTAAAAATTTTGTTTGTTTTTTATTTGATATTTGTCAGGTCCTAAGACCTTTTCTTTTGAGAAGGATTAAGTCTGATGTGGAAAAGAAATTGCTGCCTAAGAAGGAGACCAAAATTTTTGTAGGTCTCAGCAAGATGCAGAGAGAATGGTGAGTGGTCTTTAAAGCTGGCTCACTCTGATGTTAAGGTTTTATTGCTAAACAGCTTCAAATTAATAAAATTCATCATAAATACAATTTCAAATGTTTTTTTAATCCACCTGTTCCATGTGACAAAAATTGCAACCCAAAATTTCTGTTTTTGAGACTAATTATGCTGTGGCTTTTTAAAAATTTATTTATTCAGTCTCAAATTTTAATATTTAATTTTATAATGCAAATTTACAGCGGGTTCATTAATGTGGAATGCCTTTGTGCTAGTATATGAGTTTAAATGTCTTAGGTTTATTTAATGATTAGCATAGAATTTGACACTGGGAGTATCTATTGTATTGTACAAAATGCTGCTTTCAGATTTGTCAAATACTAACATTTTTGCCACCAAGAAAAGAAAGCTCTTCACTTCCAAGATTTATCTCAGAAAAAATGAAGCTTGTAAACTAAGCTTTCTTTTCTTAGTCATTAATACTTCTATTTTGTTTTATGGTAAAAAGAATAAAACAATAAGTAGACACTTGCTCTTTGAAGAGGAAATTAACAGAAAATCATAGCCAAATATACCACATTTTAATATTTGTATATTAAACTGAAATGTTAATTTAGCTTAAATTTTTCATTGAGCAATTCAAAAATTTTAAGGTACACAAAGATTTTGATGAAAGACATTGATCTGGTGAATGGAGCAGGTAAAACGGACAAGATGAGGCTACTGAACATCCTGATGCAACTGAGGAAGTGCTGTAACCACCCTTACCTGTTTGATGGGGCAGAACCAGGCAAGTAAATGCTTATACTATCTGAGTTATGAGCTCATGGGAGAAGAGAGAATATCAGAGGACTGACTCTTCTGATTAAACCTCGCTGGTAGTGGTAGATTAGAGACTACCATGTAATATTTTGAATCTTACTAACAGTAATTTAAAGTGAAAAAGTAGCTGTAAATTTGTCTGTATACAAGAGGTTAAGCTTGAAGAATCCATTGGTATTTTTCTTTTATTTCTACAATTTTTTAAGTTCTCTTAGTGAAACATTTTCATTTTTGAATATCAGAAAAAGTTCTCTTTTTAAAATGACAATTATTTTCAACTGATGCATTCCATTAGTAATGTATTAACCCTTTGAACTCATTAGCACAATATTTTAGACTGGTGCCAACATTACTCTATCCCATAAGCCTGATATATTGAACTTTGAACACATCTATTTACAGTATTCAAAGCAAGGGAGCCAATCAGTGATTGTTTAACAACAGGACTTAAGGAAATGAAGTTTGCAAATGACAACTGCTGGTGTTTGTAAAAGGGTCAGGCTGTTGGTGTTCAAAGGGTTATGGAGTTCAGTTTTTTAATTGTTTTGATCTAGTTAGTGATCATTTAATAAGAAAAAAGCTAGATAATTTATGATGAATGTTAAAGTGTGATAATTTCTGCCTGCAGTACGAAACAAGTATGTAGGGCTCTTGTTTACTTTATTATTTTTTTTGAAGGTCCTCCTTACACCACAGACTTTCATCTTGTAGAGAACTGTGGGAAGATGGTTGTCCTGGATAAATTACTCCCCAGGTTAAAAGTGCAAGGTAAGTATGATCTCTTACATTGTATAATAATACAACAGTTCTCACATGATCTCTCTGGATGCTACTGAAGCATGTTCCCTAACCACCCAACTCAATCTGTGTTTCCTTTTCTCAAGGACCTTGTTTTCGCTGGCTCATCAATGTTAATTCTGTTTCTTGCTGTTAGCAGTTTGTTGATAGATAAACCACTTTTGAGTTTTATACAACAAAATTGTCTAATTGTTGGATCAGGATTGTTATTCAGCTTTTTTAAATGAATTGGCATTGAACAAATTTATTTAAAATGGTTTATAAACTTCAAGACAATGGCAATAAGAGTATAGTCTTGACAGTGGTAGGCTTTGAGGGTAAGGAATGTTCTGGTAATAAGTTCGAGTAGTCAGACTGATCAACAACTACACAGCATTCTTTTTAGAATTACATTATTTTTCACATTGAATCTAGTTTCATCAATAGTAATGGAGAAGTCTGTAAAGAAAAAAAATCAGGATCAGCCTGACACCAGTTTTGAATTATCAGCTTTTCCTTACAGTGATCAACCATGCTTGTTGAGAATTAAAGCTGTAGTTGTGATTTTCCACTCAGATAATGTAACCAGTGTAATATAATGGAGCTCCAGTCAGCAGGCCTGTGATTTCTTCCTCTCAACTACAGTCAGAGAACAGGTTAGAAATTGGCTTTTCAGTTTGCAAGTTACCGATAACTCTTACAATATTTTAGAGTATGAAATTAAATATGCACTGTTCTCTAGTATTAAATTACTTGTTGTGGTGATTTTTCTTCCGCAAACTTGTCTACAACTGTAGACAAATCTGATAAGGTTGTGTAGTGCCATGGTTACTGACTGTTCTGCTTCATGGCGCCTGGCACTTCCATCTTGAGCAGGAAATGGAAAGTCACTACTAGAACTCCTGTTGGCTGTGGGCGGAAATCGACAACTGGTACAGAAGAGTGAGAAGAAACCATGCTATGGTAGGCTTGCCAAACCAAGTCGGTTCCCCAGCAGGGATCAAAGTTTGGCCATCAGCCACATACACTGCCCCTTTGGAGTGAGCAGAATTTATTTGGTGCACGTGCTAAATAATTAGTAGTTAGTCTGTTTCAGCAGACATTAGTTTAAGTTCCATTACATTAAACATGTCAAAACAGCCTTAAAACAGCTCTGTCAGTGCTTGGACAGACTATTGCTTTCTCCAGAATGTTGTAGTATTGATGGTCTGCTGCCATCAGCAGTAAAGAGCTTATCTTGAGGGTTTTTGTTAGTTCAAAAAATGAACCCATAGGCTAGATTGTCTGGTTGGTGAAAGAAGAGCTCACCTGCAGTCATAAAATTTTTAGGTATGACAACCTCTGCACACAGATGGATATATTGTGCCTCCTTTCTTTTTCACTGAATAGTATGGTATATGTTTTCCACTTTGTCATTTCATGATGAACATAGGACTTGTACCTTTGCAGATATCTGGCAGCTGATGATGAGCACTCAACTCAGTCTCCACAATTTTTTCCACATTAACAATAATTCTGCCTTAACAGTGTATTTATTACCTGGCAGTGCCAAGTCCACTTATGCTGATTTGGTTCTGGCTAATCAGTAAACATGTTCCACATAAACCAACAAATTCTTCTATTTCTCTCACTTTATGTATTCCATCGTATGTGTGAGGGATGTGACGTTTTTACTTAAAGCAAGAAATGAACTATCAGATTCCTCTAAAGCGTCGGGTCCTGGAGCTTAGATGGGCTTCTTACATAGTAGGGCTGTTATGTCGCAAGCTGTGTTGACATGGAGCTATTAACTATCATTACCAATGTTGATAATGTGCAGCAAAACACTCTTTGTGCCACTGAAAACAAGGAAATTGTTGTTAATAATAACCTTTTTTAGTTTTTTTTTTTTATTTCAAATTTTTTGTCTGTTTAGGGTCAAGAGTGTTGGTGTTTAGCCAGATGACCAGAATGCTGGACATTTTGGAAGATTACAGTCTGTGGAAGCAGTATGATTACTGTCGGCTGGATGGCAAGACACCACACGAAGATAGACAGGTTTGGAAGATTTACTATTAGTTTAAAATCCAACCTATGATTTTCTGTAACTAATGATTGACTGACAGATTTGTAACTTTTTAAAAAAAATTTCCTGTATAAAAATGGGTCTGTACTTAGTTTGATTCTATTCAAAGTAAACAAATTAATAGTGATTGAATTTTCCTTGTTTTTGGAGATTTTAACAGTATACGGTTTATAAACAGAATTCAGATATCACATGACTGCTCTATCTTATTGTATGAATTATTTATTTAACCCTTAAATTGTGGCCATTGTCACATGACTAACTTTTTTTCTGCCTTTGTTTAAATTCCAAATTAATTTATGGTAACAACAGGAGCCTGTGAAAGTCACTACCATTGCCTGCCAGGTGCAGGAAAATTTCCCAGTCCTCAGTAGCTTGCTAATCATCACGGATGACATGTCCTTTGGCCTCTCAGGGTGATAACTCGCACGGCATGAAGCATACGTTGACTTTGTGGAAAATTTTGAGAATGTTGGATGGTCTGTGATGAGAAAGAATACTCATTATTACTGTAGATACCTCATCTGATGAGGAAAATGAAGAATATCAAATGAGAAGTGTTTTGACTGACTTGGAGTGACCACAAGGAGGGTGGTGGCTAACATGGGATGCTGTTGCCAGCTATGTCCTCTCCACCTACACATTCAGCCTTTGTATAGTCACATGGTGATGGTTTCAAATCAGTTTTGGCTGTTTTTGATAGAGGTAAACAAACAAACGACCTTCAGGCCCACCCACCCCTCTTATCATGAGGTCAAAAGATTGCTCCAGGCTTGTTGGTGTCACCTTCTACTATATCTTACTTTGCATTCCACCGAGCCAAAGCAGAAGTAGCTTGTTTTTTGTGTTTTTATCTTGATTTTTTCTGTGCACATGGTGATGGGGTTTTCAACCCTATACTGCCAGCTAAAGGTTAAGCTGCATGGATGTACATAAAGTTTCACTTTTATGCTCAGGCAGAAATCTCAGTAGAAATGAAGTACGGAAAAATTTTCCATTTCTTTCTCCACAATAAATACTCCAAACAGTACCGATGTGTGCGCATAAGTTGCAGATCTGAACAATCAATGACCATCACTCCATGAAGTATTTTGCTATTCATTTATTTTTGTTTGTTTTGAATTTCAAATTAATTGCAAAAAAAATGTTACATTATCTTGACAAAAAATTGTAACTGCATTTTTTAAATTTTTTTTTTTACATTTTGTTAAAAATGTGAAGCTGTCTTCTTCTTTACCCAGTTATTAAGCGAGAAGCTCCTTTAGTTTTTTCAGCATTTCGCACTCTGAACACTGCTGTCTGTAACAAGTGAATTGTTTATTTCAGAACTCCATTAACGAATTCAATTCTCCTGGCAGTTCAAAGTTTTTGTTTATGTTAAGCACACGAGCAGGTGGACTGGGAATCAACCTAGCTACTGCAGACATAGTTATCCTTTTTGATTCTGACTGGAATCCTCAGGTGGATCTTCAAGCTATGGTAAGTGGCCCTATATGCTGGACAGCAAGTTGTTAGATAACACAATTCTCTGCTACAGAGAAAATATACAAATCAGTATCTTAGATCTTCAGTAAACAGTGTTCCTATTATTAAGGGCATAACTAGAATCCCAAGTCACAGGAAAAACTTGTTTTCAGTGTCACTTCTCATCTTAAATAATTCAGAATTCAAAATTCATTTTTATCAAGACTGCTGTTTTGTCTCATTCACTCAAGCTGGTAAGAGTTAAGCATGCACTTAAAAAGATATAAGCCTCAACCATTTTATACTTTGTCTACAAATGTCCAGAGACCTAAGCTAGTTTTCTTTGTGCACAGTTGGTTTAATTTAGATTTTCTAGACTATCAGAATGGGCTGAAGGATATCTCTGTCTTGTCATACTGAAGCAGGGAAATAGTGCAATGGACCCTGTTTAGGTATTTTTAAGAAGCAGTTTTTGTTTCCCAGAACATTTGTCAAGCAGGAAAGATGTTTTTGTTACTATTCCTGTTCAGGACAGAGCTCACCGTATTGGCCAGACGAAGCAGGTGCGTGTGCTCAGGCTCATCACAGAAAACACCGTGGAGGAGCGGATTGTGGAGCGAGCAGAAATGAAGCTGCGCCTTGACAACATCGTCATCCAGCAAGGTAGGTACAGGTGCTTTCCATGGAGGTTGTGCAAATTAAGTGTTCACAAGGACCTTCTGTACAAGGAGAAAGAAGAAAATACTTCACAAATACCATCAATATAATTATTTGGTTTTAAAAGTAGAGACTGACCAGGTAATAAAAGTGTCTTGCTTCAGAATCGTGGCGGGTACAGAAACCTGCAGCCAGATAAGTTCTGGTCCGGCTCTGTGCTGGCAAACGAGCTACAGGTGTTGTCAGGGTGGAGCAGTCTGCACTTCCAACGTATTGGGTGGTGAGTTGTCTCTGTCCATAAATTGGTTCGTGTATTTGTGAGATTTCAAGGAACGTGCCATTGGATTTTGTGTTTGATGTTTTAATTTGCAGCAATGTTGTCCTAAATCAGTTTGTCTGGAGGTGGTGCCCTCTGTGCTGCTGGGATGGGAGGGAGGTAAGCAAACTGAAAAAAAAACCCCTAATGTTGACCATAAAACTTGTCAAGCAAATTGTTGTCTAAAAATTGGTTTATTTATTTAGATAAAATAAGGTTTATGCTACCAGAAATGAAATAAGACATGGAATTTCCTGCTCCTTTTCTGGTGTAGTGGTTATTTAGAGTTCTGGGAGCACCAGTTGACCATTGATGATGTTATGTTTAGGCCGACTGATTGACCAGCATACAAACAGGCTGGGGAAAGAAGAAGTGCTGAGTATGATCAGGCACGGCGCCAACCATGTGTTTGCTTCCAAGGACAGCTCGATCACAGAGGATGATGTTGAAGCTATTCTGGCCAAGGGTGAAAAAAAGGTAAGCTGTAAAACGTGCAAGACCGTCAGACGTTTCTTAAGCTCATTACCCACTAAACTGTTATAGTCCACTTATCTTTTGTTAAAGACTCAGATTCATTGTCTTTATATGGAATTAATCTGAATTATGTGAGTATTAATCAGAAATTTGAATTGTTTTGTGGCTTACAATACACATTTGATATGGAGGCCATCTTCGAGTGTGCTGTTAACTAAGGATGGATGCAGTAAATCAAAAGAAATAGATGAAAACCATTGATGTTTGGAAAGTGTTACAGCCTCAGTATTACATGAAGCTTGTACATGTTCTAACTGAATTTGCTATTCTAATATGCATGCAGTTTCGTCTTTATTTTTTAATAAAAGTTGTTTTAAAGGAGCATCTACCTATTATTTGTGGACTTCTCACTTGTTCTGAGTATCTCTTAATGTTTGTTTCTTGTTAATTAAATGATTCCAATTTAATTTATTTAATTTTTTATTCATTTTGTTTACCAGACTGAAGAAATCAGGAATAAATTAGACACAATTGGGGAGAATACCCTACGGACGTTCTCTCTTGACACCCACGAAAGTGTCTACCAGTTTGAGGGAGAGGATTATAGAGCTAAACAAAAGATTAGGCCTTTAGGAAACTGGATCGAGCCCCCAAAACGTGAGAGGAAAGCTAACTATGCTGTTGATGCCTATTTCAGAGAAGCCCTGCGGGTCAGTGAACCCAAGGCTCCAAAGGTAAAAATGAATTGTTAGGGAAGTTCCACCCAACTTTCTATTGTATCATGTGTGACACGTGGCAGAAAATAACTATGGTACAGCCTGCTCACATTAATAGCTTGACAAGAAGAGCAGCGTATCATTGCCTGGATCTGTTAACCCAGGGGCTTGGTTTAAGTAATTTTGTGGTAAATGTACATGTCCATCCCCTGATGGTAAATTTAAATATATCATGTCTTTGGAATTTTAAAATCCAAATACCACATTTGGTATTTTAGTTGTTTTTATTTTCACATTTTAATACGCACTTCCAATTTCTTTTAAATACAGTATATCTATTTCTGCTATTGTAATATAATTAGTATGGAGATTAATGGCTTCATACTAGTGATGATATGCCGTGTTTATATATATTTGTACATCTGTACAAATTTTGTTATGGTATTGATTTATTGATTGCAGGCCCCCAGACCACCAAAACAGCCAAATGTGCAAGATTTCCAATTCTTTCCTCCAAGACTCTTTGAACTACTTGACAAAGAAATTTACTACTACAGGAAGAGCATTGGTTATAAAGTGAGTTGGAAGCTTTTGTAAAAACTATAGTTGAGAGAGAGGGAGATAAACATTACTGATGTATGGATGGACATCATCATAGAAAAAATCTGTTTACACCACCTCATGTAGCTCAAAGTTGAGTTATTTAAGCAAAATAGTTGAGAAAATAAAATTGAACAATCATTAGGTCTATCTAGCCATTTGATGCAGATAGCTCATCAGAATTCTGTTTTTGTCTCCTGGAAAATCAGCTTCACTAAATTATGCTCATTTAGTGTGTGGATCTCTGCATAAGTTAAACAAAAACTGAACAACATTCTAAATAGTATTACTGAAAATAAACAAACACAAATGAACGGTTCTATAAAATTCTGTATTTGAATGTGGTTTAGAGATTTTAATTTTAGTTTTTACCCAGAATTATATTGTCTAATTTAAATATTTTTTTTGGTAGGATTAAAAATTTTCAGAAATACATAACTCCTAAACCGAGTGCTTGTTTGTTTTTTGTTTTTTTTTTTTTTGCAGATTTGACTGTGTTCGTTAAGATCTTCTATGATTGTAGATGCTATTCAGTAGTGATAACTTTTGTTTCTCTAATTTTATCTCAGTTTTATTGTTGTTTTTGTTCATTATTATTTTTTGTTTTTAGCAAAATCTTTTGTATAGTAAATAAGTTTGATTTAACAAAATTTACAACAATATTATAAAGTTCTAAAGTGCCATGCTCTCTTAGTTTGCCTTACTGTGAGAGATACTAACTCCTGAGTTGATGCTTGTGTTTTATTAGAACTTTTAGGTTTAATTTCCAGATTATATCAAAGAATTAAACAATTTTTGTTTAAGGAGAATTTTTTTTAGTTTATGCAAACAGTTTTGACCTTGCATTTGTTTAGAGATATTAATTGTAAATGATTGTTTTCAAAGCTAGTATGGTTTTGTTTATTTTTTTCTTTTAAATCAGGTACCAAAGAACATTGATCTTGGTGCTGATGCAGAGCGAGTCAGAAAAGAGGAACAGGCAAAAATAGATGAAGCAGAACCACTAGGGGAGGATGAGTTGGCAGAGAAAGAAGAGCTGTTAAAACAGGTAAATTTAATTGCAGTCCACTGTCATTTTTATGCAAGAACTGGAAGAATTTTTTTAAAGCATATTAGGGCTCAAAATAACAGCTGCACACCTGCACATTTATTTTCATTTCTACAGGTAAAGTTTGGGTCAGTCTAATTAGTTAAGATGATTTCTTCATGCTTATATCAGGAGCCATTGTTTGCTGTTGTAAGAAGTAAAGTTACAGAAATAGAATTTATTGCTGGCTTTTGTTGGTATGGTAGCTACAGTTGAGGGCTTGTTTAGTTTGGCATACCATCTTGCTCTTTTCCAGTCCGAAGTCTGCCATTTGTAGTGCGTGTTCAGCAATGCTTCCTCAACTGGGTTGTTTTTATTCCCAGTTTAACCACATTGAGGTAGCCATGTTGTTTGTTACAAGCTAAAATCAACTACTGTCATTTGATTGGCTGAATCTGGAAGCAACCTTATGCAATAATAAAATTGCGAAAATATACAATTGTACTGTCTGTCATCTGAAGTGCCAGATTTTTCTCAAGAGTGGACTTCTTAAAAAATATATTTCATTTTCTGATTTTGTTACACCTGATACTCCAGTTGAAGATTATAAAAGACATTACCTTATTTTTGTCAGTTGTGTTTTAAGCTCACTTGATGTTGGCAAGTGGGTGTATGACTATTAAATTTTAAATATTTTAATAATTTTTGGTTTATTTAGTGTACTTGTAACTTTCAGGGATTCACCAACTGGACCAAGAGAGATTTCAACCAGTTTGTCAAAGCCAATGAGAAGTATGGTCGGGATGACATTGAAAGCATTTCTAAAGAGGTGGAAGGAAAGACACCTGAGGAAGTAAGCAAAAGGCATTTTTAAAATGTTGCATCATCATTGTTTGGAAGACACATGGATGACTGCTGCAGTTTCCTTATTTTACAAAATAATTAGAGTAAATTAAGACTCCATTTCTTACCTCCTTTATGTCTGCACTGCTACGTTGTGCTTGGGGCTGTAATTTGGATGATGAAAAAACTGGATCCTGAATAGAAGGATGAAGAGGTGGGGCACTGTTTACATTTCTAACCAACCCAGAGTGAATTTAATTATCAAAATTAGTTTTAAAACTAATTAACTATTTAGATGTGCAAATTGTATCAGTAATGATCTTTAATCCAGAAATCAAAAAAAAAAAAAGGCTTTGGTAGATACTTTGTGATGGGTGTGTAGCCTGTTATCTTTTGCTTGGTTCAGGAAGCTGACACCAGGGATTTTCTCTGGTGGGTACTGTGTGGCATGCAGATGTTAGGAAGGAAGGAATAATCTTTGAATGAAATTTCCTTTCAGTAGCAAAAGCTACAAGCACCAATTTTTCTTTAAAACTACATTTATTAGTCTCAGTTGAATAAAGTTCAAACCAGAAGCTTTTTTTTTTTTAAGTTCATTTGCTGATTCTACTGGACTTCTGTCTGTCTGTCTCATAATTGTGGACTAACCAGTGAAATATTCCAGGAAAATTTTACTGTTATACATTTTCTTTCTGTGTATATTTTTTTAACAATCTTCCTTTTAGTATTTTGTCATAAAATTTTCCACTTTTGGTTTTATAATTAAAACTCAGTTAATAACAGTTTGTTTTTTTTTTTTTTTTTTTTTTTTACAATTGTCTACCCTATTCTTGACATTTTGATTGTTTTCTCAGGTCATTGACTACTCGGGGGTGTTCTGGGAACGCTGCAATGAACTTCAGGACATTGAGAGGATCATGGCCCAGATAGAGAGGGGCGAGGCCAAAATCCAGCGACGGATCAGTATAAAAAAAGCACTGGATTGCAAGGTACAGCTGATCAGTATCTGGTAGAAACCACCTTTTAGTTATTTGACCCCTAAACAGTGTACATATGAAATTGCAACCTTCACATGAAAGAAAACTAATTGATGTTGTGCCAGAAAATAAAAGAAAACAGTCAAATGTATTTTCAGATGTGCTTTTAGTTAATTTTTATTTTTTGTTATAGAACATGTTGACTAGATCAGCTTGAGTCTGTCTTTAAATGAGTATTTACTATTTTGTCAAGGATTTTTCACGTTGAAATACTTTCAGATGAACAGATATCGAGCTCCATTTCATCAAGTTCGGATTCAGTATGGAACCAATAAAGGGAAGAATTACACAGAGGAAGAAGATCGTTTTCTGGTTTGCATGCTGCATAAACTTGGCTTTGATAAGGAGAATGTTTATGATGAACTGCGGACAAGTGTGAGACTGGCTGCTCAGTTTCGATTTGATTGGTTCATCAAGTCAAGAACAGCTATGGTAGGCATTTTCACCTCTTACAATTTTTTTTTAGAATTAAGATTATCAGAAAAGAAATGCAGCAGATTTTTTGTTATTGTTGTGGAGTGGATTAAACTCTAGAATGAGTTTTATTTATTACGGTCAAGGTACTACTAGTTTTAAAATTTTTGATTAATGATGTCCCACCAAAAGAATAATTAACAGAAATAATGTACATTTTGGTTATGCTTGAGACTTGCATGCATTCATGGAGGTTGATGACTGATAGAGTTAGGAACCATGTAAATTTTTGAATCAGTTTATTGCAATTATATTATAGGAAAAGAGTTTGCTGTGTATATTGTTGCTTAAGTTGTCAACTAAACATTAACTAATGCCAACACCCAGGTAAGATATTTATCAGGGAGGTCCAGTGAACACTAAGTCAACCTGATATTTATCAAAACAGTTGTCAAATGATTCTGAATCCAGTGTCATGAAATTACTTTCATTTTTCACAAAAAAAAAACATGAAGTATCCACTTGTTTTGATTTAGGGAAGTATTTTATTCATTACAATCTGGAATAACTTTAGAGTTGCTGTAAAAGGGTTGTTGCTGGGATTTTGTTTCATCTGTGGTCAACTGCAGTGGGTGATGTCTACAAAGATGTAATGATAAATTGGAAGTTCTGCTCCCAGCACATTTAACTGCATCACAACTGTGACAAGTAACATTCTCCTTGATGATGCATTCAGATTTATTTTTCTTTAGTTCAAAGTGCTTCCAAATGTTGGATTTGGCCCTAATATTTTTCATGATCTCTTTTTCAGCTGCTATCTTTGCGTGCACGTGCATACACACACACACGAATAAATACTTAGAAGTGATGAGCATTAGGTAAAAATCGTAATTCTAAAGTCAAAGTTTCTAAGGCCTATTTACACTTACACTTCACAACCAACTCTACCTTTAAGGGAAACATTTTTCAGCCAACTTATTGCAGCCACCTGTGCTTTCAAAATCAAGTTTAATCATTCTGGGTGATCATATGGAGGAATAAGTCTCTCTAGTTGTATTTATTCTAGGTATACTAGCTTTAATTTACCCCCCCCCATCTATCTCAACTATGTAATTAGATTGCATAATTTTTTATACCCACTATGATCTATAATGAAACAGTCACTTATGGTAATTATTTATGTATGTTATTGTGTACTTGAAGTGTTAGTTAGTGGCATTTTAATTTTTGTTTTTAAATGGACATTTTTGTTTAGCTGCAACTGTGCAATTCTTTAGAATTATGTAAAATTAAAAATTGAATGATCTTAAACCTGAATTGTTTTTCTCCAAAAATGTTGGCTGCTTTCATTAATGTGTGCTGTAGATTCGGAAGCATCTTTGCTTTGGCTTAATTTTTGTTCTGGTTATATAATTTGTATAGGAACTTCAGCGACGGTGTAACACCCTGATAACATTAATAGAAAGAGAAAACATGGAATTAGAAGAAAAGGAAAAACAAGAAAAGAGACGGCGCGGACCAAAACCTGGCACACCAAAGGTACTACTTATTTTTGCTAAAATTATAATAAGATATATTTTGCTGTCACTTACTTTTCTGATGTATATATAAAAAATTTGGAAGGTATTGTTTTTATCTTAAGGAATTGATAAGTAAGTTTAGTGTGATATTGTTCTTTTCTTTAAATGTGCTGACATCTCTTAATATTCAACTTTGATTTGTGCTCATTCTGCTTGTTGGGATTTGGGTGATCCATCTTGTTTTATATTTAGTTGAAACATCGTATGGTAAATACACTTTGTAAAGCCATAGTCTAGTTAATGACACAGGAGTAAATTATCACAAACTTAAAAAAAAAAATGTTTCTTTCTTTCTTTCTTTTAAAACTGAATTAAAATAACTTTAATTCTATTCTTGCAGGGACAGAAACGGAAAGCAGATGGTACACCAGATGGCCGGGGACGACCAAAGAAGAAGAAATAACAGCAAGACACTATTATTAATTCAGCTACCTTCTCATTGCATCTAACTTTGTTTGTCATTGTGCACACACATTTGTTCATTGTCCATTTTAGACTCTTCGTTTTGACTGGTAGCAGCTGCAGTGTTGCTGTTGTGGTGGACAAAGAAATGTGTTTGGCTTTAATTGACTTGTGATGAGAATCAGAGCCCAGAGCTTGACACCACTGGACTGTATCACAGAACACAGACTCTGCTTAGAAGTCCTACTTTGATGTATAATGAAAAGAAAACAGTAAAAGAAATTTTAGTTTTAAGCTGTGACAACATTTACTTAATTCTGACTTCATTTATTTAACCTACATGTTTCCTCATAGACTCATATATTTCAATCTGGTATCCTGATAATGCTTTTGTATTTTGAGTAAGCAGGTGTGTGAAAGCATTTGAATAAAAGGTAATTAAAATAAATTAAAGGTGACCCATCACTAACAATATTTTAAAAAAAAAGAAGAAAGAAAATGACAAGTGTAGAGAGAAATTTTTTGAAGGCTTGCTAGATCTGTGATTGGAATTGTCTAGAAGTGAAAATTAATTGGCTAATTATAGACTTGACTGTTCACAGTTGGTTCAATTTCAAGCTGGTAAAGTAACGAAAAGTTTAACTTTGGCATTTCCACTGCTGATCTATATTTCAAAATATCAGCTAGGTAAATAATGCAAATATCATACTGTTAAATTGTTATCTGATACTTTGTAGACCCAAGAAAATGTATAGTATAATAATATTTAAATGAATTTTTTTCAAACTTTGATCCAAACAATCCAGATTTTGAAATGCATAGATTGTGAAAACGGGCACCCTCTGGCTTTAAGAAAATGTTGGGGTACTGGCTTCAGCTCATACTGCATCAATAGTTACAGATTACACACCTTCCATCATCTTGGTCTGACGGTATTATTTTTTTCTGGTATTTAGTTCAAATGTACTGCTCAGTTTTAAAAGAAAAATCCTGTTTAGATATCTCCACTATTGCTGCTTTTCTACTTCAATTTTTAACTTGTTTGTTATTTATCAAACAAATTATGGGATGAACAGCAGAAACTTGCATGATTTTTTAAAAAAAATTTTTTAGTGTTAAATTCTAGTAATACTAACCTGAATCCACTTAAACCTGTGTATGCATAACATGAAATAAGTGAATCTGACTAACAGATGCTGCTCAATTTAAACTGCTAGGGTATTAGTCTCTCTTTTTTTTTAAATCTACCAGATGAAACTGGTTAATTCCCATTACAGTTCTTGAGATTCCAAGCACCTGTCATCACTGCTAATTACTCTATAAATCTGGACTCAGCATAACTTTCTCAACATGAGCACATTTTTTTCCTCCAAGTAATGCTTCTATAAGGGGCCAAATTTTTAAAAACTAATTTTCAGATTAAAGTTTCTGACAAAAGTGAAATTTAATGGGTAGAAGACAAGAAATTAAATTATATCACTGATCTAATGTAAACTCTCATTTCTCAGCTTTAGAGAAATCAAGGCAAATTATGTATACCTTTTAAGGAAAAATGATTCTCTTAAAAAAAAAAAGTAGGGGGACAAAATTAAAATTAAATGGCTTCATCTTTTGTAATAATTGTCTGTCTGCCATATTAAATGGAAATTATAAATTAATGTGAATATCTGAATATTGTTTACTTCTCTCTCTAAACAATGAAGGTAAATCTCCAGCACAGACTTTAGATTATAGTCATGGACCTTTGCAGATCTGCATACTGAAATTCTACGTTTGTGTGCGTGTGGTACAGGGTTGGTTTGTGTTTTTTGTTGTTTTTATTTTCAAATCCCGCATTAGTGCTGATCTAGTGCAGTTTGCTTCAGTTTCACTGTCTCTGCTGATCAAGCCTCCCAAAGCTTCACATTTCAGCTGCTACTTGGACATGGGCTGGATGGTGGTTTGTTTTGTTTTTTTTTTTTTAAATTCATGCACTATCGTTGAAGTGACATCCTTTTAAGACACTTTTTATTCATTGTCATTTTTAAAAAAAAATAAACTAAACCCACCAGCTTCTAAAAGTCCCAACAACATGTGCCTAACTGAGAAAGAAACTAAATAGCCTCTTTTCCTTATCTACTGTTATGCCACCTGCTGGCTTGACTGAGTGATGTAGATTCTTAATGAAGTGTATTGATGGACTCCAGTAGACCAGAATGATTTAAGATGCAGCAGGAGCACTGTAGAGGCCCACTATCTGCATTGGGGTCTTACACAAAAAGTCTTTCTTTAACTTATTCTGTACCATTTTCAACACTTAGCACCCTAAATACACTTGACTGTGCTTTTTAGTGACACTTAGTGAAACAATATAATGTAATGCATACACCTTTACTTCAAGGAGACCTGTGGTGCATTGTATGATTTGTCTAATGTCACATTTGAACTACAGTAATGAAAAATAAATATATACTATAAGAATTAAAACTGATTATAATCATTTTATGTTTCTGGATTACTAAAAAATTTAAAAGAGCTGCCTGAAGATACTATTTTTCACACACAAATTATAAGTGGTTGCTTTCTGTGAACTCAAACTGCAGTTTTGTTTGTTTAATAAGTGATTGATTTCTAGTGTTTGCTGTTATCAGGTAAACTACTTATGGCATATCCATTCACCTTCTGTTTGTAAGATGTGTGAAGATGTAGTGAGTCAGCAAACTAAAAGAAAAATCTAGGTATCTTGCTTAAGTTAGATCCATTGTTTGTTTTTTATCAAAATTTACAAGTCTTGTAATAACCAGAACACTGTTAATCTGAGACTTAGAAAAATCTCACCTGTATAATTTCAGTTTCGGCTAGTGAAATCAAGAGGTCCATAATAAAATGAGTATTTGGCCTAGTAATGTGAAATATAAAACTAATGTCAAAATAAGTCATATAGCCTTTCTAAATTATCCCTATGCTGGAAATGCTGTTGTATGCTGGAGAGTAACTTTATAATTGTTTATATCTGAGTAATCTCTTTGCTAGTTTGGTTATTGTGTATACTGACAAGTAGCTTTAATGCAAATATGATGTAGTAGGTAGCTAGGCACCTTTCACACTATGGCCTTTTAAAATGATTTTTAGTAATCATGCAGCCATTTTTGCACCGTGAGGATCCTGAGGCAGATGATTGTCACTGTGAAAGCTAGGTGACCAGCTGTCTCGCAACAACAGCCAAATATGGAGCAGATCTAGCTACACCACAGACACTTCTCTAAACCGTGACACTTAGAACTTTTTAGAACGTATTTGTGGGAAAATTGCCTCAGGCTCTGGCCTATTTCTGCTCTCCCAAAAGACTTGGAAGGGTGTAATAACTTCATAATGTAAAACCTATTATTGTTCATTGGAAAAAATATCCATAAAATATGTGTTTGTTTTTTTTTTAAATTAAGTTTTCACTATTTACAAATTTGGTGTTTGTATGTATTGTGTAGTTATGGATTTGTTGCAAACCCTTCAAGCCTCCCTAGTGTTTATCAACATTTACTGTAAGACTGAGTCAGGAGGAGCGAGTTTTGTTAAGTCGAAGAGTCTTAGATTTTAGTTTTCTATTGTTTTTTTTATTATTATTAAAAAAATGGCAGAGATAAGTCGGCCATTCTTTTCGCACGTGAATCACCTTCAATTTCCGGTCGCGCCCAGCGCGGAACGAACGACACTTCCTGTTGAAGTGCGCATGCGTCAAAATGAATAAATATGGCGATTGCCAGGTTCGGTTTATAGTCGGATTTCGCGTCAGACTTTTGGAATTTTTCACTGCGGGGCTATGAACAGAGTCATGGATTCGACGGATTCCATAATCGGGGATCCTCACGCGGAGGTCCGCAAGCTCCAGGACTTGGTGAAGAAACTCGAACAGCAGAACGAGATACTGAGGAGCAAGCAGAAGAAGCCGCAGCCGGTGGTGGTGGTGGTGGACTCCTTGCAGAACGGAGACGTGGACTCGAACCGCAACGACAACAGAACCGCGACGGTTGTGGGGAACTCCCGAAAGCAGCTGCACTCCCTGGTGGGCAGGTCCCTGGACGATGTGGAAGTCATAGACATAGACAGCGAGTTTCCGAACGACGACGAAGATTCGTGGTAAGTGACCTCGAGCCGCCAGTGATGGAGATTGGGTTTCCTCCAGGGAGGGGGAGGGGAAAGGGGGCACCGAGTTCCGTCTCGTTCGCTTGTTGTAAGTGGCGGGGGGGAGGGGGTCACCGTCGAGTTTCTTAAGGTGTGTGTGTGTGTGTGTACTCAAAGTTCTGCGAGTGTCTCGGACTTTCTTAAAAATTGACAATCAGGGGTCTAGTTGATTAAAGGGGTTGGGGGGGGTGGGGTGGAAAGCTGCTGCTGTGCTCCGAGTGCTTGCTTATCCGAAGCACTCTTGGATCTAACCATTTACAGCCGAGTTATGCCTGCCGAACCAGTCGGGCATCGACTACTTGAAAGAAAGAACAACAACTTTGTGGTACTTTCTTTATTATCTGTCCCCATTTCCCTTCTCCCCACTTGATGCTGAATGAACTTAATCTCCTGGTTCTCGTACCGCGAATGTTATGCGCTCTGAAAGAGAACCCATTGTCTTGGCAGACACGCAGTGTACACCGCCATTTGAAAGCTGCTCTCTAGCTCTTGATCGTAGCAGTGGTACAAGGAATACGAAGCGGAGACAGACTTATATTGTTCTAAAATCGGCAGCTGTATATTGTATAATCTGGAACTACTTTGTGCTTTACTGCAGCAAATGCTAACACCACTAAGCTTTTCCATCTATTTATCAAGCATCAAATCAAAGTAAAAAAAAAAAACAACTTGTAGTTCCATTTTATTAAGAGGTTTCATATTTAGCTCATTGGGAGATGCTGACTGATGTCTGGTTAAGTTTAGCATTAAAAATATTCTGTTAGGATCATGAAACTCTAACTAACTATATTCTTGAATTTCCTTGTAAGTTAGTAGCAAATAAACCTAGGGCCTGTGGATTCTGTTTTTATCCTATGTCCTAGTAATGTGAGCATTTTAAAAACACAAAAATGACGGTCAGTATTTTCTAGAGCATTTTCATGCAATGTGAAAAAAGCAAAACAACCTTTACAATTCATTTAT
This sequence comes from Nautilus pompilius, assembly GCA_018389105.1. Classification (NCBI taxonomy): domain Eukaryota; kingdom Metazoa; phylum Mollusca; class Cephalopoda; order Nautilida; family Nautilidae; genus Nautilus; species Nautilus pompilius. The sequence goes on along the minus strand of JACATO010000937.1, from coordinate 1,325,615 downwards.
GGTTAGACATTAGAATTTAGATTTTCACTGATTACACACACAAATATACATGCACATCAATTCACTTGTCATAGTACTGTATTAATGATTAGTTAAGTGTTCATAATAAATAAAGGGACCATTTTGAGTTGGTTAATATATTCAGTAGTAACATTATACAGGTTTAGTGACTTTAATCTGATTTGATAAAATCAAGCTTTTGTTGGTGTTTTTTGTTTTTTTCTAAGTAATTGTGGGTTGCATTGTATCATCAGAAAGGCTGTACACACAGCACAGCAAGTTCCTTAGCTTATTAAAACTTAGTTCAATGAAGAGCGATGTATTGGTGATAATTGGTTAGTTCATAGTCTGGCAGTTTCCCCAGCATTAAATCATGCATAGTTGTGTGATTAGATTCAGCTACTAAGCTGCTTGACCTTCCAAATAGATTACATGAAGAAAACAGCATATTTTTTAAAAAGTGTATGTCTTGTTTATGGGGCTCCAAAGATCTAGTGTGGCTTTACTAATATGCATATTACTAGATATCTCTCTGGATGACTTATCAAGAGTGATATTAAATTTCAGAGTATATATCTTCATTTAAGGATTAAAAATTTTCACATGGCTTGACATATGTGGAAGTTGACAATTTAGGTTAGAACAGTATGCACCAATTAGACACTTGCTGCTATTGTACAAGAAATGGATAATTCATTATTTTAGCAGAAAGATGAATCAGTGACCTGTGATATTTAGCGTATGGTAGTACTGTGAATAACAAACTGTGGCTCTCCCTTTTTTATGCTACTATTTTTAAGTTCTCTAGCTTTAAAATGCACCACTTCACATCTAATTGTCATGGTAGACAGACATGTCCAGGACTTAAGGCTGACCTATACTGAATGTTTCCTATTTGAATTCTTGTTAAGCAGGTTTAGGGATGTGGCTTTAGCTTAAAATAATTTGCCAATCCTTGACAAGTAATGGGGAATGAATTAGCAAATTACTTTATATTGTTAGCAAATGCATCAAATTTGTTTAAAATCTTTTTTTTTTTTTTGTTTTGTTTTTTTCCTATGGGCCATTTAAAACATGATATAGATTTCCAAATTTTTCAAAGTAGCAATGGCTCTATTTAAAAACAGCATTTAGGGACCCATTTACAATTGAATAAAGTTCTTTGTCTCCTAAAGAAAATCCCCCAAAAAACCTTTATCAACTGTCAAAAGCAACAGTCACCTTTTTGGAGGCTGTGTGGAAAGATCTGCGGAATCAAACTGGCTTCTTGCTATGGATGTATGCCGATTGACTGCTTTTGACATTTTTAACTCTGTGAACCAATTTGGATCCATCTGCACCCCCTTAAAATCTATATTACTCAGCACAGTTTGGGCCATAGGAGCTGCAACTTATTGTGCCGCCTTCATTAATATCACTTTGAAATGATGCAAATCCTTATATTGTTCTGACCTATTGTTTTGCATTATGAGTGTGGTGCCTAAATATACATCCAGTTCACCACATGCTTGCTGGTGATTCTGAGCTGGTAGTGTAAGGAAGGTAAAAACTAATGTGGTATGCAGTGGGTTAAGTTACTTGAAAACACCACAAAGAAAATATGGGTTTTTTCTAGTGAAAAGCTTTGAGTTGCACTTCAAGAACATTCCATCTATGTTTTGTGGGATGCTTGTAATGGCAAAAAAACTAGAATATTTGTGAACATTATTAGTAAAGCTCAGTTTTAATAAAATAATTAAGAACTATAATGAATATTGATTAACTTTTATTTTTATGAACAGTATATAAAAATTAAATCAACCTTTTGTAGAACTTTGTGTTCATTTTGTCATTAGCATGGATTCATTGATAGGTTTTATTCACTTGTAAAATTAACTTTTGTTGTAGGACTATTGACATTACAACCTTCATGTAGCTTTTTACCTTTAGTTTGATCTGTCAGCGGAGTCTTTCATTGATTGTGCAATGTTATCAAATTATGATTACAAACTTATCCAAGATGCTAGAAATCAACATTTGAAAAAGTTTTCAAGCTTACGGGAAAATGGTTAGTCTTTGGTATTAATGTTTGCGTGCTGACATCTATCAGTTGAAAGGTTTTAACTCACCTGTATTTCCTTTCTTGTTAGGGTTCTCTGATGATGCAAATATGAAATGATGTGATTAGAGACCAGAAGTTATCATACAGGTGACAAATGTAAACAAACAGCAAAAATCTCATGAAAATAACTTATTATAAAGACTGGATTGACATTAGGAAAATAAGAGTAATTACTGACAGGTATAAAATTTAACAATGGCAGTAAAACTCTTAACACTTCAAACCAAAATTATACGGTTCTTTCCATTAGTTATTGTCTGTTAGTTTTCAGTGCTATCTCTAAATAGCGTGGTGGCATAAGCATTTAGTCTCTTTCATCTTCCTCTGCCCTTTTCATCAGTCCTTTGTGGAAGGATGCTGATTAGAAAATGTCATTCCTAGGTCACTGCAGCATCTTTGAAGTTTTTGGCTTTTATTCATTTGGGAGGGTACAGTGGGAATAACTTTTGTTAGGCGAGTATTGCATCAGATGGTGAGATGGTATAACTGTCTGGTTAATTATCTATCTAGATCGTATGATTCTTGCAGTAATCCCATGAGCCAGTTATATTTTATTTCTTCACAGGTTTAAAATTTAAAATATTTGTGTCAAAGCAGTTTACTCTATAATAATTTTTTAAAAAATGGGACTAAGCTCATTCATATTTTTATCTAGTCTTTAACAAACTGCTCAGTGGGTACTGGCAACATGTAAAATGTGGAATGATAGCAATCTCCTATTTACATTATTATCTCCAGTGTGATTAGATGTCTAACAACCACTCTACCCTCTATAGATAGTTTATACCTACAACTATAAATAATACTGATGTAAAGTAAGAAGCAGGAGAATGGTGCTGGCCATGATGGTTAGGGATTACATTTTTTCTGTCCTAGTAAATTGTATCTTTGTCAGTAGGCCAGCTGTCAAGATGTGTGGATTTAACATTTAATTTGAACTTTGACAAGCAGTAAATCTGTTTTTGTTTGGAGCAGTAACAGAATGGCTTCTGGCACACATCCAGAGTTTCTGTTGATGAGTTAATCCGAAACATCAGAACAGTACATGCATAGCTGGCAGCGATTAGTCGTGTGTTTGTATTCTGCACCAGTTTGGCGTGTGAGGGGAGAGAGATTTCTGACAATAATAAGAGATCAGTTAGCACTTTTTTAAGACTTGACGATTTTGGTTGGTTCATGCAAACAAAGCTTGGGGCAAAATCTGAGACTTACAAATAAACAATTCTTTGAATGCTTTCTGTAAAACCAGTTAAGTCTGTACTTCAATTTCATCATGATTTATTATTGACTGCAAATGTCTTTGGAAGATTTTCTTCAATGTGGATGGTTACTTATTTAAACAATCTGTAAAATAAATAATGCAAGTTTACACTTTATTTTAGAAATTCTATAACTCATATTGCACTGAAATATAAGAATGTCAGATGATCTGACAGTCTACAAAAGTTGACCAAAAGCACATTCTCTGGATGCTCTTTTCCTGTATTCACAGATTTCCCAAATCGGGCACATCTCAGTGTTATGCCCCTAGTGCTTATATATACTAAGGACATTCATTTGAAACCTAGCTGAAAATAGAATCATTGTAATCATATCCAGCCTGATTTCAGTGGTAAAATTACTTACTTGCATTTGATAATTTGTGATTAAGGAATAATTAGATATTTTTATATAGAGACACTTGAAACATAGACTTGTAGTTTGTGGTCTCACCAGGAGAGCTACGACATTATCCACACATTTGAAAAATGCTGAAAGTTTAATTTTGAAGGAATCTAAATAAAATTAATCATATTATTCATTTAGTACAAATGCTGGTTCTAGTTAGGAAGTAATACTTTTTAAATTAATGTTTCCTTAGCAGGAAGTCTGAACCTTGTGTGTTACACAGGAAGTTGCTGTTCTATGATCAGAAATGACTTGAAGGCTGATGAACTTTAGGTAACAAGAATATGATATCCTGTCAATGTGAAATTTATAGTAATTAAAGTTGTGGTTTTGGTATTCTATTTTTGTCATTGCCATTGAATGGAAGAGCCCATAACATAACACACATTATTGTAACATTACTCTGTTTAACTTTTCACATACACTGATGTCTACAGATTTTGAAACTTCCAGTCAAGAATGAACTTTAGTTGTATGCTCCAAAATTGTTATACATGTAGTTTACAATAATAGTTTTCCCTTTAATTTATAAGTAATTAAAGATATGTCACCCTCATTAATGTCATTACCATTTTGAATTTTAACGAGTAAGTAATAGTAATCAAGGTAAATGTGAATAAAAACTTACTACTACAAACACTGTCACGATGAAAAATTGAGATTTTTTGTTGTTTTCTTAAAAAATTCTCAAGTAAATGGGGGGAATTAAAACTTGTTTGCTCATATGTTGTGTGAGATTTTAAACTTGCAACTTCCGATGAAGCAGTGATGATGATTGCTAGCTATTAGGTGCTTTAGCCATGATTCAGACTGGAGAACTATGCATTTATGAGTTATACACAAGAAAAAACTGTCCTTAATTTTTCTGTTCTTGGTAAACCCAGTTCCATCCATGAAGGTCCCTAAAGGACAGACTGCTAATGTTGAGTTTGAAGCTTGGTCAGTGGCATACTCTCTTTCACCAGCTAGTTGTGTGGGTGCCCCTATCCACATCTAAAAACAAAAAAAAAAAATGCAGGGTTTTTTGTAAGGACTTTCTTAGGTTAGCCGCTTGCCTATCATTCTACCCTGTTCTTATCGACCTGGCTTAGGAAGCTGAAATGAGAGGATTTCCTCTAGTGAATATGCCTGTAGATCAAAATTTAAATCTAACTTCTGTAAGGGTTGCTTGTTCGTAAAATGGCTAGAGTAATCAGCTATCACGTGCTGAGCACCAAGCACTCGGCTGGGGTGATGACATTTCAGTGCTTTTCAATGACATGATGCACACAGATTGAAGAACTACTGGATTTTGAACTTGGTTAGATTTTACTCTGATTTAATAACCTCTTATTTTTAAACAAACTAATATGCAATGCTTTTTGTAGCAGTAATGTTCAATGAAATAGAATTCAGATTGTTTCTTGGTATGTATAAATTGTGCAACAAAATAATGCCTACATAACAAAGTGTTGTAACTGGTGGATGGAGGTGGCTGTGATGTGATTGTGTGTAGATTTCCAGTGACATCTACCTGAAGACGGTCTAAAAACAAATTAGATCTAGCAGAAAAAGTGTTTCTGGAAGACATTTCTTAGACTGATTAGGGTTGGCAGGTGAGTAATTGTCATATTCAAAACATTTGCTTGGATGTTGCAAAATTCAGATTGCTGAATCCTGGCTTTGAAATACAATGCCTGCTTGCTTTTCCCAAATGACGATGTTTTTTGTTCAAGGTCAGTTCTCAATGATACCTACAAACTAAGTGTTTCTGCCAGCTGGGAATTTAGCTAATAGTACAAATCAGAATTTGGGAGTTTACTGGAATCCTAAAATTAAAAAAAAGAATTATGGGTGATGCTTCAGAATTCTTCATTTTCTGCTAGTAGTTTTGAGTAATATGAGAATTCTTGGTTAACTTCCTAGGTAAACAGTAAGAGTTGAGATGCAGTCAATTTTAGCTTTGCCTATTAATTGGCTGCATTTCCCAACTTTGGAACAAGACCACCAACCTGTGATTTGTTTTTCTACTTGTGACACCATTGAAGACTAATTCTGTGAAGTAATTTGTTACAGTTTAACTCCCTTGTTGTGGATCTCTCTTGGAAGGAGGGGTCTTGAGCACCTTTTTTTGTTATCATGATAAACTTGAAGCCATGCAATCCTCTTCTAATTTACCAAGTTTGGCAGAACTGGTTAGAGATTTTGACTCGGTGATTTTGGGTGTGTTGAGGGTCATCTCTCTCCTGTCTCTGAAATTGTATTTTAGGGGGGGACCACTGTAAGTCTTTATCTGAGTCTAAGTCGGCCATCACATGATATCTGAAAGGTGTGCTGCTGTACTAATGATTCTCCACCAGGAAAAAAAAGTCTTGAATTAATAATATGCAGGTGGTGAGACATTTAATGTGCACAAAATTATTAGGAATCGTAATAATAAAATCATCATTGTAATTTACTTTAATCAACAATTTTGATTTAATAGAATTAAATTTACTCGTGTGTTTAGATGGGAAATAGGTTCTCTTAACTTCTTTGCATGATAGACTAAATGTGTAATTCAAGGGAGCAATTTGCAAAAGTTGATCAGCAGCTGTCACTAATCAGGTGATTAAATGCAGTAACAGTCGCTTCACTTGATTAGCACAGTTATTAAGTAATAAGTAAAATTAGATATATAGGGGGTTTCCTTTGAAATAATGGCAAAATTTTAAAGAAAAAGCAGCTGAATAATGCAGTAGATTAAAAGTATATTTTTCCAGTATGCTTAAAATTTGTTCTAGAGAGAAATCTGAAACAGAATGTAGCTCAGAAATGTGCCAGCGTGTATTATGGATCACTTCTTACACAACTTAAGTCTGATTGGCTTTATCGATCACCTTTTGTTTACCTTAACTGACCCCTGTTACAGTTGCCAGCTGTTACACTGGATGCCAACAATGCTAAACTTGTTCTTTGTATTTGGCATGAACCAACGTGGAGTCGCAATGTCGATAAGAGTAACGAGTAGTTGTAAAGTGTGGGATTTTTGGAAAAGTGCTGAACAGAGTCTTCTCTTTAATTTCTATTCAGTTTAGCTGTGCAGTTGCAAGAAGGCTTAGTGCCACCAAGGTTTATGAAAGGCCTCCAGGGAAGAGAAATGGAATGTTAATACGATTCTATAATCCTGCTATTACGAGATCTTGGTTACATCTGTTGTGTTTTGGGTCATAGACCTTACTTACAAGATCAGTACTAGAAAAACTAAGCATGTTGTCAAAGTTCCCTGTTCATGGCCCTAAACTAGGAAAAGTCAAAATATAGAATTTCTCTCCCCCCCCCATTTGCTCTTTAGTAACTATAGGTAGCTGAAAAAAGTCTGTATCAGTCCGAGCTTAAAACCCTTAATTATTTTGAAAACCTTTATCTGGCTTTCTCCTAGGTATCTAGTATTCTAATCAGTGTATTCAAAACAGGTAAGATATGGAGACACTCTAGTGAATCTAGATTGAATTTTCTCTATAAATCAATATCCTCTTTCAAATAAGGACTCCACGATGGCCTGCAGATGAACTAAAACTTTTTACTTTTATGTTTTATATTCTGGTTAATTGCCCCCTTGGGTTTGCTTTGTTTTCAGCTAAAATTCACTAATTCTTTACTGAATCCACATTTTCCAGTATCGCGTTACCCATTTAGTAATGATTATAAATATCTTTATTGCTTCAAAAATTTGCATGTTAGATTTCTGATTGTTATTTTTCAATTTTGAATGCAAATTCAGCAGGTTTAATTAACTTTATTAAACAAAATTAGATAATTGTATGGCAGTGCAAAATCTTTTGGCTATTGCTGTCCTACACGATCAATATCATTTATATAAGTCCAAAATCTAGGTGCAGTTCAAGTATTGGACCTAGATTGTAAGCAGTGGATAAGAGCCAAAAATCTAATAATAAAAAAAACCAAGATTAAAAAAATAGAAAAAGAAAGACATTGTTAAATTTTTCTATAAAATGCCTGAGAGAAGTTGATTTATTAACAGTTTCACTTGTAGGTTTTGTTAGTTTGATTTATGCTTAATGTGTATTTAACTGCGCTTTTCTGTTGAAAGTTAAAGATGGATGTTAGAAAAAACTGCTTTTTTTAATATGCATTTTATTTCCTACCTTAACATCATGGGAATTCTAAGTCATGTTTGCAGGAATGTGATGTATAATACTCATAAACAGGGTTCCAAAAATATGGCTGCCAGGTTGCCATTGGCAACTATTTTTTCATAACATCAATGACACCACAAACAAACTAATGAGGGTTTTAGCCCACATCCATACAGGTTTTAGTATCTTGCAAATGATGGAAAACTTAAAAATTCTGTATACTCTTGATTTATGATTTCAAATAGCAAGAAAACTGATTTTATGAGTCACATTGAGTCTAGTTTTAAGGAATTAGTGAGCGGAAGTGATGTGGACATGCCATGTAGAATAGGAGTGAAACAAAGGAAGTGAAAGGTTTACTTTTATAAGAAGAAAGGGATCTTTGCAATATGAGGACCTGTGGAACCTACTCCAACTTTTGATACAGACAGTTGTCACCCACTTGGTTCATCCCTCATAACAAAAAAAAAAAAAAAAAAAGGGTCGGTTGCCTTTTGAGCCTCCTGGTTTTTTCTGCTCAGCAGTATCTTGGAGTAGCTGTGGGTTTTTTTTAGAGGATGGCAAATCCCACTTCAACCAAAAGCATTTTTAAAGGATACAAAGGGCTTCACTTACAGAGAAAAATACACAACGATCAACTGACAAAGTAATTTTTGGATACTTGGGTAATTAGCCAAGCTTTGGTCCACTTAGAAGACAACAGAAGTCACTCGACCTTTCTTTTCATTTTTGTTGGCTACCAAATTTTCTGAAATTTTTGGAGCCCTGTTTATAATGACATTTACCTTTTCTATTTTAGCATTTCATGAACCCAAGTAAAGAGAAATCTGTCCTAAATGTTGCCATAAACATTGATTTTCATTACAGAAGGTATAAAGAGCATTTAATGGTTTTAACATTGTGCACGTGAGGTTCCTCCTAGATAACAAGGAATTGAGATGTGCTTTGTAGACATATATCTGGGTGAATTCATTAACAAACAAATTAACATATTTGAAAGGCTTACACAAATATTGCATAATAAATCATTTATTGTTTGCTGGACCTTCTGATAATCAACACAATTTTAAATTATTTGTATACTTTTTTCATGACCCTTGTTATCAGTTTATATGTGAAATAGCATCTGTCACAGGGAGGAACAAAATTTTTTTGTTTTTCATATCCAGGTGGTTATGTAGGTGTGTTTATTCGGTGTACACTGAAGTAAAGCATTTCCAGCAGTTCACACCATCTGGCTGGAATTTTTAAAGATTTACGCTTTCACAATATCGTTAGTGATTTTATTTATAAGGTTGGTTGTTTAGTCGCCATAGAATGACATAGCAGCAAGTCTGGGTACTAAACAGAGTCAGTAATGGCAAACAGATACATTTGTTTCTACTGTATATGAACACTTACTGAATCTGCACAAGACACATTTTTAATCTACCTAAGATGTTTACCTGGTAAATTCACCTAGGAGTGTTTATCCCCTCAGTAATAGGCTTGTTTGCAGTGCCAATTATGGATTGAAGCTTTGGGATTAAATGATGTAGGCATTTTAAACTATTTAACAGAGCTGGTGTATTTAAGATATGAATGCTTGTGGATGTTGCCACCTCTTGAACATCTCTCCAATGCAACAGAGATTTGTACAATTTTTGTTTTGCCAGGTTGTACAGTTCACCTAGGGCGCCTACTCCTGTACAGAGAAAAGTGAGTCCATACCGATGGATACGAGAGGAATTTGACCACCCCAAGCCTCATGTGGAGTCTGTCAGGAAGTCACTGGTGTTCAAACTTGAAGAAGTGGCCAGAAGTAAGCCATTTTGTCATTCTCTCACATGCACATCAGTTGTGTATCTTGGTTATTAAAGTCAGGAAATGTTAAAATTGATTGTCTTCATAAATGTCCTGGCAGGGTGATTTTTTAAAATACCTTTTAAATATTTCCCATGATCAATTACAAAGTTTGTTTCATCCTTAAACAAAATCTTGTTTTGTTGGAAGCATTTTATGGTAAATGTTTTTATTTCAGTGGTGGTTTCATTTTCTTATGTTTAAGAAACTTAGTGGAAGCTGTTGATTATTTTTAGTTTAAAAAAATGAAATTGTACCCTATTTTGTGTAAGATTCATTAATAGTTGGGTGGTCTGGGGTAGATTGCTTAAGATTGAGGGCCTAAGTTTGATCTCTCTCTGGTGAGGTTTCTTCTTGCTCTTCTTCACCAGCCGTCTGCCTGGGTTTGTGTGGGTTTTCTCCCACATCACAATGAGGGATTTTCTGACCCTAGCAGACGAGAGTCTGTAGATGGTGCAACACAAGCTATTATCTCTTTAAACAATTCATGCATTGTTGGCAATGCCATCTTTGGTCACAAGAGATGATGACATTGTGTTAATTTGTTCTCAATTTTGAGACAGACAAGCATTCTAATGTGTACTGTTATCTAATGGTAACATTCTTAGACCTGCAGGTTCAGACTAGACTTAAAATAAAAGCTTGATTATAACCTTCGCTAAAGGTGCTTTAACTTTCTGTGTTCTAGATAATCTCTCATTTCCTTTAACTCTAAATACAGGGATGTTATTCTGTATTTTTCTTTCAGTTCTCTTGCTCTTTCCTTAAATTGTAATGACTTGACTTTATTCTGAAAGTGTCTGGTAATTTTGATTTGTTTGTTTCTATCATTTTATAGTTTGCATGATTTTTAAGTCTAGTGGTACAATTATTTTCTTAAGTTTACGTTAATTAAAAGTTGAAGTTCTTACCACTGAGTAGTAATTTTGATTTTTCCTTTTTTTTTTTCCAGTGTCAAGAATGCCCAGTTCTCACAGCATGGTAGATGCATACAACTCCAGAGGATGTAACTCACCTGCTGCTGTCAGGGTGAAAAGCTCACTTCTGGTGAACTGTTCGCAAGAAAGACAGCCCCTTGTCTTATCCTCACTAGGTAAGTTGGCCATGGGTCTATCTGAAATCATGCTGTACATCAGTCAGACTTTTGCTTGATACGCCCTTTTAATTCAGATTTCATCCATTTCTTTGATGATACTTTATTACACAGGGCTCTCACACTGGGGCCACTTGATGTCTGTTGTCTGTAGTGGCACTGCTGGTTTAAAAAGATTTACAAATATATCAGGCTATCAACAGCACATTTCTGTGTGAGTTTGTCTTTGATGAGTCATGTCAGATGTTCTCCTGCTGTACTTCCCTAAAAAGATTTTTGAGAGGTAAATGAGTGTGTATTGTTGTTATGGATAATATTTAGAAATTGCATAAATGTGCATGTACACCATGTGAATTAACCAGTATCTCATCACAAAATGTGATATAAAATATAATGGCTATGATTTAGAATGCCGACTTAGGTAGCAACTGTTGCAAATCAATAATAATGCCTGTGTTTCATGTTAAAAAGATATTAATTTTAGACAAATCCAATTGTTCATTAGAATATACATTATACCATGTCCATTGTGATGATTAATAGACAATCATTGACCTGGGCCCTTGTTGTCTTTTAGCCTTAGCTTGTTCTTTGTGTGAAGCGAGAATTTTGTTGCTGCTTAGAGAACCATTGCAGCAGCATTTTTTTTTTTTATGTATCCACGACATCTATTGGTTCCTTTGTCCTCTTGATCTGTTGCGATGCTTCAACCCACAACTCCCTGCCACATCTATAAAGTTTGCCGGCAGCACCCAACTTCCAAGAAATATTAAAAGTTCTGAAGGTTTTAGAAAGAATTGTAGAGATGCAGATTTTAAGCGAGCAAATGAACATACAAATTTCCCTTTACTAATCAGAATGAAAATGAAAAAAAAAATTTGTTCTATTTACATTCTGATGTTTATGACCCTTCCTTTTAAGACCAGGACTTTCCCCACCATCTGGCTAATAGAACATTGTTCTTCCACTCAAATTGAAAAAGATACCTTTTCTAATCACATCAAACAGAAGAGTGCTTCATGAAGATTGCTTATTTAATTTTATTCTATGCATATATTTTCTTAAAACTTATTTTAAAGGTTTTGCTAAACATCCTTTTTCCTCTTGATGAATACATCAGAACCGTTTCATTTTGTTTTATTATTTATTGATCGTCCTGCTAACTGAGGAGAGAGAGAGAGTAAATTTTTTTGCCATGTTCGTTCAAATAAAACCTGGCTGGACACAATTACAGTGACCCTGTTTTCAGCTGGGTTTCATTTGAACAACATTCCTAATAACCGTAAAGGTCTTTCTTGTACACTGAGAAGATATGGGAAAATAAAAATACTACTTAGTGGATATTTTGAATTAGCTGGTTCATTCTCAACTACGATAAACAACACACACACACACACACACACACACACATACAAGCATTTTGGGCTTTGCTGAGCCGGTGCCATCAGATCAGATGGAGATTTCTGTATCTCTGGCAGTGTCGTGAGCTCTCTGATGAACTGATGGTGTCATAGAATTGAGCAACAAATTAAAAATAACCAAACTTTCCCATAAGTGAACCACAGGACGGTTTATCCAGTCAGTCTGTGAAACTTTCTCCTCCTGTGCCCTGGTCTGAGAAGGTAGAACAACAACAACAAAGTATCAGGGCCATTTTTGGCCAAGGTAAAGTTAAGAAGCACAACAATTCCTAATGTTTGGTAATGTCAGGGTAGATGGAGTTAAAACTCTCAAAATTAACAACAACAAAAAAACTACCCTAGACCAGCATTGTTAGATTATTGGTCCAGCAAGAGTGAAACCTTCATTCTGACAAATCCCTTTTAACTTGGCACAATAATTGGTGATGCCAGCCAAAATTAATGAAAACTTTGGTAATGGTATCATCCAAGGTCAGTCAGCCATCTTGGTGTTGTGGGAGAAAAGAGAAATACAAACAGGAATTTTAAATTTGGATGTCAACATCTTCATGCCTGAAGGTTGGCAGTTGCACAGGAGCTTAGTAGGTAGATGTGACAGGCTCACAGAGCTACCACTCTTCGTTCTTAGATGTGGAAGGTAGCCGGAGAGCTCAGAGGAAACCCCCACGAGGTCAGCCGGGAAAGGAGAGAGGAGTTACGAAGCCAAACTAAGTTGCTCGCAACTGTAGCATCCAGCACAAATGTGATGAAATTTAAGGGATTAATTTTTAAAACAAAAAGAAAAAATTTTTTTTTAAAACTTTCCTTTTTTTCTGGAAATATCCAGTTTTAGCCTATATATATTTGCAATTTTCTCTCTCCCATTCTCCTAATTTCTTTGGTATTTGTACAGATCAATCAACTTCTGGCCCCCATCTCCCAAAACAACACAAAGCGCTGCTGTGGTTCATTGTAGATTGAAAGTTTACACTCCCTCTCCCACAGAAGGAAAAGATGTTTTATATTTGAGTTTCAAACATCATTTGGGTACTGATTTGGTATGTGTTGGTTTGGTCAAAGGTAGGGCAAATAGGCATAATGGGTTGAGGTCAGGGTGTTGTGGAGGAGGGGCTATCTATAAACTAAAAAACCTTCATTTGTAATGTAGTTTTCTGACTGGGACTAATATATCTAGGTGGAGTTAAAAAACTCTGTAACCTGAGGAAAGTAAATAAACTGCTTGGCCTCTTCAGTAATGCTTTATGTCTAGTGTTTTTTGGTGGGTTAAATATGATGTATTTTTAGAATGGTTGCACATGTATGTACTTGAAGCAAATATATGGCACATGGGATGGTGGCAGGTGATCTGTTTGGTCTGTACACATCTTGAATGGATTTTTCCGTTGATGTCTTGTAGCCGAAATCTTCCCAACTATAAAACAGAGTATTATTTGGTTTCTTTCCTCTTTTTTTTTTTTTTTTAAAAGAAATTTGTATGTTTTTGCTCAGCAGCCTTCTCCGAGACCATATATTTATGAGGGCGGGCATCTATAATAGTGTTCATAAAAGTCTATGGATTAATGAGAATATAGGTAGACAGTCACTCATCCCTCTCAAACTGTTCACGTATTGTATCCTTAAATGTATCCTCTTATTTAACTGGCCCCTGTAGTGTTAATCCGAGGTTCACAATGAAATGCTTGCTGTAAGTCTATTTTACTGTTGGTCCAGAATGGGACACTTGCAGATTATCTTCGTGACCTGTTTTAATGATGGAGGTAATAATCTTGCCCAAGAAGTAAATATTGCTGTAACTATGCTGCATTCAGATTATTAGTCTAACAGTGTTTATGAATAGACAGATGTGCCCCCCCCCTGTCCTGTTACTAGCCAGCTAACTATCAGCAAACCATAGAATGGGTTTTATTGTGGGTACATTTGCATATATTTTATGGTCCCTTAACACAAGCGCAGTTCTGTTTGAATTATACATGATCATTTCAGAAATCTCAGGAAGATTGACAGAAGGCTACTTTGATTGAAGAAATATTCTATTAAATGTGCTCAAATTACCCAGGAAATATTTGAGAATAGGATGCAGGGTGATCTGGTTTTTTTTAAAAAAAAAAGTGAACAGAGAATGCTGTGGAAGACGTTGGCTTATAGTAAAAGGGAGCAGGCCCGGGTCTCTGGATCTCGGAGTAAGGGGGGGGGTTTGAGGACAGAGGCATTGAAACAATCATCACTATTTAGTTTTAAATGTCTTTTCTTGGTGGAGAGATGGTTGCATATGTATAAAAATTACTGACCAAAAAAAAAAAAGGAAGTCTGACTTCGTGAAAGTTTTACTTATTTGATGACTAAATCCTTATTTTACTTAGCACAAAAACACAGAAAGTAAAAAATGTCTTTGTGTTGTTTCTTACCTGTCCCTTTGACATTGTTCTATCACAAAGATGCTTAAAATCAGTTTTAATCTATAGTGAAAGACTTTGAGGTTGGGGGGGGGGGGACTTTAAATACTAACATTGTATAGTGTTTTTTTTCAACTTCTTTTTATTATGTGGTCCATTTCAGCTTTTCATAAACCAACCCTGAAAGGTAATTAACCATTGTTGGGCTCTCGCCTCTCTGCCATGTCATGCTTCCTCTTTCTTTTTATTTTGCATGTACTTTCTCTTTTGTGATGCTCTGTCTTTTACGTAATCCTATGAAAACTTAACCCTCTGTATACCGTGCCAGTTTCTGCCCTGAACCACAAGGAGTGCAAATGGTGTGCTAGTGTTTATTTAGTCGAGAGACTCATTTAAAAAAAGTTTTGGGTGATACAGATTTACTGTTGCAAAGGCTTGTTTTAACAAGAGAGGTTCCATGTGTTAGGGCTCTATCTGTGCTGAGTAACACAGATTTGAAGGTAGTGGAATGCGAATGCACCTCAGGTGGGCATACAGAGGATTAAACACAAGATACAATTATGCAGTGATTAATGATGCATGCTTGCCAGGTGTAGCAGGTCAGCTAATGCACGGAACCTCATTGTAAAACTTTAACATGGCGTATTCTGAAGAACTGGGGTTCTTAAAGGAACGCTACTAATAGAAAATTCTTGTAATAACTTATGTAAATTGTTAATTTTAGGGGGTTCGGTAGGCTTAAATTTACTAATGTTTTCACATTTGTACAGGCTCTTCGACTAAGAAGACTACAAACAGTCCTGTAAATGGCGTAGCTGTGCAAGATGGTTTTTCTACTCTCACTTCAGAAGAGCTGAAAAACAATGGTTTCAGTGTCACTCTATGGCGGATCTGAAAACTATAAATGCAAATTATCCGTCTCCATTAATCATTTATAGAGGTTAGTGCTGAAGGGTGGGGATTATGTTGTAGCATTCAGCTAGTTGCTGTTGTTGGGGAAAAGATGAGGTGATGTTGCTCAGAAATAACTTTTATGAAAATTATGTATTTTCTTGGTAGGGGCCTGTGGTCTTGTGTCCAGAGGTTATGGCTGCTCCATCCTGCTGTCACTTTTTCTCTTAGCCAGCCTCCTGATATTTACTTCATACATCATTGGTTGGTTCTTGGTGGGTTAGGGGTCAGTTTAGTGGAAGATCTGTTTTAGAAGGTGGTTTTAAAAATTGTTTCTAAATATGTACGTCATTTTAAAAATGAACCTTGTTTCTAAAAGCTGAAGGGGTATCATCTCGATGAGTTACTCACCAGGATATCCTCTGAGGCGTGGTGAAGACTTGTGTTTGTTAAACAGACACACACGTGGACGGCACCAGGGTACTGTCAGGGGTGGAGTGACTTGTGTTTAGGGAGTTTAGAATCTCTCGCTGGATTTTCCCTCTTGATATCTTGCTTTCTAGATGTGCAGTTTTACCGAGAGAGAGAGTGACACTTTTAGCTTTGGACAAAAACTTAAATCCTATTTTTACCCTAACCCTCCCCTCAAAAAACACAAAATGGCCGCCTTGATCTCTCCAAGGCCACCGTTCCTCGGGTTCCTCTGGAGCGATGTAAAAAAATCACATTACGAAAATGAATTTTTAGAGTTGGAGAAACTGTGTACTACGTTTTAGGAGAGAAAAAAGAAGAAATTGTTTACAAAAAATTCAGTTTTAAACTCTTCACGAAATACTGATACAAGGTTACAACGCTGAAATAGATTTTGCATATTTGTATCCTCATTCTTGGATTTTGTTTTGTGTTGTTTTCTTTTTTCCTGTGTAAACTTTTTTGTTTTGTTCTCCAACTGGTGTAACAAGGTGCTTGCTGTGTGTCAGCCAGTCTTAACTGTTGTTCTGCTCGGTGTGCATGCTTAGACTCGACCAGCGGTGATCTCCAGCCATCTGTTCTGTTCTAAACAACTAGAGAATCCCCCCCCCTTTTTTAAAAAATATTGCGGGTTAGAATTCTGTAACAGCATAGAGCATCTTTTTTTGTGGCTTTATTTAGAGCATTTCGGGGATCAGAGAAGATCTCATTTACACACCGGTGAACATCTTTATCATGCATAGGTGGACAGGTGTGATTGTGTTCGTTTAGACCTCTACTCAAAGGAAGAACAAAGGTATTATGTGTTCTTCTGTCACACACCAGCTGCATTGATAGCTCAGCCCAACAAGTAAGAGACAGAAGCCCTCAAGATGTATATTTTAGTCTTATAATATTCTTAAAAATCCCTGACTACACTTGACTGGCGTGGATGGAGTCCATAAAGGATATCGTGATGTTGAGAGCTGGGCAAAGTTCCTGAAGGGATATCCGATGGAAGTCTTCAAAATAATTAAGGTTTTGTGTGTGTCGTCAATGCTTATCTACAGTTAAAGATACCAGTAAATTTGTTAAAGTAAAATCATGGGTTGATAATAATAACAGAATATAAAATATAAACAGACAAAAATGATTTGTATTAGTTATGACATTTTTCATAATAATATTGTGTACACTAGGAACAGCTTGTAACATGGAGAAATATCAAAGGTTCTGTCTGTTTTCAGTATGGTGATAACCAGTGTGTACTATCTGCTCTGATAAACAGTCTGCATGTGCGCACAGAGAGAATGTGTGTGTGTGTGTTGGAAATAATTATGGAAACAGGAATGTCACATGAAAAGTGTAAAGAAACAGAATTCTTAGCTAGTGATTGATTTCATACAGCAGGTTGTAGCTTCACTTCATGTGTTTAGAAGGAGCTATGCTTTGAGCCGGTTTTCTGATTAAATGTGACTGATATCAGTTACACTCGTAACTGAGTTACTCATCAGATTTTCCAGATTAAGTTTTGCTAATGTTAAACTGATTGTTTGTTGAGAGTTTCAACGGCTTGTCTACCCAAGAAATATGGGAGGTCAGACATAGCTGTAACAGATAATTCAATTATGAGTCATTCAGAATTTTATAGATAGTGATTAACTAACATTAGATATTTCCCAGTAGTTCCTAATTCCCAGTTTTCTCGTGTGCTGTGAAAGAAGAAAAATTGGACGGCAGTCTTGAAACTTAATGAAGCAGAGAGATAAACATTAAGAAAGGGTAGAGAAACGGGGGTTTTAAAATTATGCAATATAAATGCTTATGTCACGCAGTATACCACATAAAATGATTTTTTCTTGTTGTTTATAAATTAAATGTCTTAACAGCTAACCTTATAGGTATTAAATACTGAACGAGAGTTTGATATCTGAACTAAGATCGTAGTTAGAAACAGGCTTCATGGAGAACACCTTGTTGAAAATGTCAACAAAGGTGCAGTTACAACTATTTTTTGTCATCTGATTTTTATGTCTTATTCAGCTGTTAGCCTTGTAGTGATTGCTTATTAATTTTAAAGATCCCTTAATATAATTTCGACTGTTCTGAAAAAGGAAGGCATGTCATCTAAACTGTTCTTCTGTCTACACAATGTTTTATGGTCGACAGCTCATTGGTCTATAAGCTGTTAATCTACTGTTCATCTTATCCTGAGAAGAGGTTGGCTTAACTTTTTAAATGTTCTAAAAAAAAAAAAAAATAATTGTAACCATTGGGATTACCTCCTAATTAATAGTTCTTAAAATGAAATTTTCGTAACGCCGATGCTCTGCTAGGGATGTGCTGTGTAAAACAGTCTCGTGGAGTGGCTTGTGGTACACAGCCATTGTGGTGAAGGTACCAGAGCCAAGTTTCCTTTGTTATTGAGGGCAGCAAAAAGACTGCTAGCCCACTAAATGCAAGGTTAGTTAACACTAACAAGGTGTGGATGTAATGTAAATTTCAACACCTGACATAACCGTAATTACTCTTTTTGTGCCTATTCCAGTAATGTTTTGGTATTAAATATCTGTAAGCATGGAACAGTTTATTTGCAACATTTTACTTTTTTGGGTTTCTCCTGTTCTAGGATCTCGTGTAGATACAAACACTTTTACCAGACCTCGGAAAAACAGGGAGCGGTTGAAGGTAGTGGGGATTTACAAAGCTGACCATAACATTTCTGATGATCCTGATGGCCAGAGAATCCCAGATGTGTCAGACATACAGAACAGAGCTAAGCAGCAAGAAGAAAGTAAGTGGGCCAAAGTTGATGTACCTGTGGTTCTAATGCATATCACTACTATGTATAATTTGGCTTCAGTGATGAAATTACTAATTACAAATTATCAAGTTCATTTAAATAATTAAATATTTGTCATATCAGTACTTTGGTGATGATTATCTTGTGTTTCTTGAGCTGTTTAAATGGGAGTATAAAGGCAGCAGAATGCCACACAGCTTTATGTACAACTGTGACATACAAAGATGTTTGTGGTCTTCTTGACAGGAGAACTATGGCTGCCATTTGCCCATTCGTTTTTTAAAAATATGTTGGAAGCTTAAATTGACTAAATTCTCTTAAAATTAGTTTCAGGATTTGCTCATTCAAGGAAATAATTTCCCTACTTTCAACTGTAGGGAAAATCCAAGTGTTAGCTGAAAATTGTATATGCAGTGTATATTTGAAACAAAACAAGTGAGGATTGCTGGATGAGTAGTGGTTATGCAGCTGCAAAAAAATGTCTTCTGACCTTTCATTTCCTTTTTTGAAATTTGAAATTGAGAATTGAAAAAAAGCTGTTTTACTATTAAATTATTTGGTGGTGAATTCCAATAAATTAGTACTCTGGTTTCTTCTGCTTGCAGGTTTACGGCAAAGTTTCTCGCCAATCTCTTCACCACGCAAAGGTGAGTAACGACATTGCTTCTACAGTCGCTTGTAGAATGCGCAACAGATATAATATTTGGTTTATCCCAGGTTTGGGACTGGCGTGTTTAACCACCTTTTAAAAATCTATTAAATATAAATATCTTACAGGTTTACGGTCAAGGCAGGTGGCGCCACCGCCACCGCCACCACCAAACCCAGCGCCAGGTGGCACTAGTGACACTGAGTTAAGTGGTTCCCCTGTTGGTTCAAACCGGTCCAGTCCAGGTCGCTTTGATGGTAAGTGATGCTGTTTTAGGGTGGTGTTAGTTAGGCTAGGTTTGTCTGTATCTTTTGTTGTGCTTCATACGTTACGTTCTGGTCAACAAGGTGAGTAAGATCACACCAGAACATCGAAATTGGTGTAGTGTAGAGTAGTAGCCCAATCTTAGCTGCGCTCGCAGGGTAAACAGTGTGTTACTAGAGTATCAAGCTTGAAGAAGTTTTAGCTATGTTGTATACATTTTTGATTCATCCATATCTTGAAGATGCTGTATGGGCCTTTAGCCCCCCATAGCTGAGAAAGTTTGGTATAGATTTACTAGTGTTTCCAGGTCTTCTGTATATGAATATGCTGAATGATTAACAATATCAAATCTACCAAGATTGAATTTTAGACATTTAAGAGACCTAAGAAAGGTCTTAGCATGTGGGCAGAGACAATGTTTTCAGCTATCTATAACTACTAGGTATCATAATTATAAAACCCTTTCTGCATGATTGAATATCAGAAAGTGTTTGTGTTTTTTTCCAGTAATAGAATTGTTAACGAGTGGAATAAACAACTGACAAGTGTAGTTAATATTAATAGTATTAATTAATTTAGAAAAATGTCCATCAGTAAGATTCTCTTCCACAGGTTCCCTTGCATAAGCTGTGTGAGATATTATTTTGTAATGTGCATTTCTATTTTGAAGTATCATACTGATAGGGACTTATGGTTTTAGGGGTTCAGTCATTGTGGGCTTGGAATGGTTTTCATGCATTTTTTTTTCCTTTTCAGAGGGAATTTCGAATAGGCGTCATAGCAACAGTATTCCATCGACCGGTTCAGACATCAGCAGTCCTCCAGAGAGTCCTCACAGTAGCCAGTATCTGAACACAAACTACGGAGCACAAGGTACCAGCTGTTTCAGCTTCATGTCTCACGTGTAACAAAATGTTCGTTTTGCCTTAATTAGATCAACTTTAACGCCGACAACAACCGAGTCGCTCTGCCCTTCAGTAGCACCTCGTGGTGGTACGTATGGCCATTAGCGATTGTTCTGTCCAAATCCAAAAGTAAGAGAGAAGATGATGAAAAACCTTATTACCTCCCATTCAGGGTTACCAAAGAAAAACACAGCCAGTGGAATTGTTTCAAGGGATTGTGGCTTCTATATCCAACCTAAGGTGTTGATGGAGAATTGATAGCACAAATTTCTGGCCGCCACATAAATGTAAATAAAAATTGTCAGGTGACACACGACTTGAAGATCTAAGGGGACTACACCTATATTGACTGCTCTAGGCAGTCATTGTTTGTAGCAGCTGTTAAAATGTCTACATTGCTATCTGTAACAAATATATTTAAAAGTTTACTTTTGCTATATTTTATATTTTGATACTTCTTGCTAGTATCATTGTTCAAATGAAACTCAGGGGTTGGATACTGTTTGGAACTTATGTTGCATTGCGGCTAGGGGATCAGATCTATTATATCAGTATTAGAATAAACCAGTTTATTTAGCTGTCCAACCAGGTGAAATCTGAATGAACATTTCCCTCCTACGATTAAGACCATTCACTCGCAAATGGGATGGACGTGCCACTAGAACATACAGTTGTCCCCCGGTATTCGCGGGGGTTACGTTCCTAGAGCACCCGCAAAGAGTGAAAAACCGTGAATATTGGACGTGGTCCATAAAAATGCCTATAAACGTCAAAATATAATGTAAAATATAAGTAAATATTTAATAATAATTTAATAAAAAATACAACATTCAGCAAAACACTCAAGATAGCTACACGCGGTAAACTGGGATGATGTTGGGCTGCATCTGCCTGAGATAGCGCCTTGTGGGCAGCAGCCAATCAGCAGCGAGGAGAAATGAATAACGCTCTCGGATTGGCTACTTTCAAACCTCCAACCAATAGCATTTATTTTATATTGATATTTTGCTGAATTTACGTTAGTATTTATATTACAAAATTAGTAAATTATATTGTTATTAATAATTTAGTGTTAAAAAGTGTGAAAAAATATATATTGCCATGAAAAAAGCCATTAAAAATCGCGGAAGATATTTGCGATTCTGCGAATATGAGGGGGTTTCCACGAACAATTAGTTAGGTTCTAAGGAAAATTTCACGAATAACCGGGGCTGCGAATGCTGAACCGCGATTATGCAGGGGTCGACTGTAATAGACATCTTGTGATGAAGTTTGGAGACAAGACTTAAAACCATCTCTTGAGAATGAGTTGTACCAAATCATTCATTTGCGTGTGGGCTAAAGAATATATTCTCATGATTTTCTATTTGGAACAAACAGTAGCGTCCACCTGCTATGTCTATTTACAAAATACATATTCATTTTTGTGTGTTTGCTTGTCTCTGCCTCATCTCTGCTGCTGCAGTATACGAGGTGTAGCGCTGTTTAAATATAAACTGTACAACCTTGCTTTCTTTTTCCATTGAGTGTAGAAAACCGTAAAAGTGTTGGAATACTGAATGTGTCCAAGCTGTGCAACTCACCTCCAGCCATGCACTCCAGTGACTCGAGCCTCGACACAGGTAGTGATGAGATGCCATACATGGCTCCAGAATCCAAACGACGGTCCCGATTACCAGGTCGCCCAATCTCACCATCAATAAGCCACTTGAAGCAGCCATCAATGGTGCGGAAGGGATCCTCTCCACAAAGGAGCAGTCTTCCACAACCCTCGCGACGATCTGTGCCCAAGCCTGCTTCTGGGGGTAAAAGAAGCATACCCACTCCAAAAAAGTGAGTAATGCTGCTGCTGCTGTCTTTGGAAATAGTTGCTTACTATAAATTAAGTAAGCATTCTCACAATATAACGCACGCTCTTAATATTATTATTATGACATTTGTTATTAGTTCAGTGCAGTTACATAATTATCAAAATATGTTATTGTACGTTAAATTATGATAATTTTATTTAATATTTTTTTAAATTCTGAATGTTATGGATGGAGGATGTTGCTGCATGTTTTTGAATAAATTTAAATTCTAATGACAAACCTTTTTAAAAAAAATTTTGAAAACTAATTTTTGTTAACCATCTGCTGACTTGTTCAGTGTTTTCTTTTTAGTTGAAAAAGGAAATGAACATTAATTGGTGCTTAGCAAGTGTAGTCTGAGAAGTCCCAGACCTGGTGATGCTGTGTTGAAGGCTGTCTGTCTGTTTGTAGCGACGGTCTGTGATGGATGGTTATTGTCTGTTTCAGGACAGGAATTGTGTGCAAACCCTTGGAAAGGAACATACAACTGGATGACAGTTGGAAGGAAGGATGCTTTTGAGAGAAATATTCAGCAACAGTGGAGAGAATAAAATAAACAAACAAACAAAAAAAGGACATGTTGTTGGCCTTTTAACAAGCAGCTCAAAATTATAGTATTGAGCAAAGAGTTGTCTCCACTTTAGCACACTCTTCTGATGTCTTCATTGTGCCAAAAGGAGATCAACGTATATGGAAAATCGGTCTACAGTTGTTGGCTGCTCATGGAAACGTTTCCCTCTTTTGTCATTTTCAGATAACGACTATTTTCAAGGTTGGTTTTGATGTAAACTCCTTACGGTAAACCAACGGGTAAATTCTGTTTTTTTTTTTTTTCCTTTATTTATGAATAGATAATTAAGATATAGGGAATCTGTTTCTCTCTTTTTTAATGAAGTATTTAATCAGCTAGTCATTTAGGAGCTGGGTCAGCAGTATCGCCTGTGATGGTCAGGTACCACCAACACACCCGCTGAGCCTATCGTTATTACCCTGTCTCGTGCCATTTTGTTTTCGCTTTCCTTTACTGGAAAACTTGTTACCTGTGTGACTACATCAAAGGGTTTGCTTTCTATTAACCGAAAGAAAAGAACAACAAACATTAACTGTGTTGTATGACAGGAGAAGAGTACAAGAAATCATTTTGATGATAGCTTTGTTATTTTTTCTGGAACTTTGTCTTTTGCTTTGTTTCTTTAAAAGGACCAAAAAACAACAACAAATTTGTTTGAAAAATGGAAAATGGTTCTGGTTTTGCTTTGATTAATCTGTATGCTCAGTGGTGCCAACTTTTGAAACAAAAACAGAACAGCAGCACCCTGTGTCTGGAATCTGAATGAAGGGGAAAATGGAGATGTATTTATTTTACCTTGGTACTTAGATACTGCCCGTCTATAACTAATAAACAAACCACCAGAGTTTGATATAATCTATTTTTGTTAGTCGGTCTTATACTAATGTAAACATACAAAATTGCTGTAGAAGGTGAGATGGCCCACAGCCTAAAGATAAACAGAACTTCAATGACAGCATACCCACACGTCCTCTGCATCAGCTGATTTTAACTGGACAAAAAACTAATTAGATGAGAAACGTGATGCATTGAAAACTAAGAAAAGGTTTTACAACAGAAAAGTAACTACATTGAGTAGGAAGAATCTTGAAGACTGGATTCAACTGAAGTGCCATGGATGGACCAATGGGAGTTAATAAAGTATATTAATAAAAAGATCAATATGATGATTTAGTTAAAAATGTACTGGTTAACAAATTTGGAAGAATCTGTTGCCTTAAAATTAGATGGGTGGCTAACCGGGGTAGTCAGGGGTGATGGGAAAGAGAGACTAAAATGATGGGTGTGTGTTAAGAGGATTTAGTGACTGGTGATGATGATTCTTTCTGGTGTTTGTTTGAGAGTTTCCTTTCATTGTTAAAGTGCACAGTGGTTTGTTGATGTGACCGCAGCAGTGGGCTCAGGCCAGATTAAGGAGAGCAACCCCGATGGAACTGATTGGTTTTGATACTAGCTTCCAGATCTTTCTCAAAATGTAAAATTAGCTAGGGTTATTTTCATTTAGAAGACACTTTTTCATTTTTGGCTTCGGGTCTATACTAATGGTGGTGGTGACCAAGCCGTACAGGCAAAAGTGATGATGTGGTAGTGTATTTGTTGGAAGATTGCTTCAGTTGCGGGCTCAAGCTTGATGCCTGGCCAGGTTGATTTGGCCTACCGCCGCAGCGTGGTTTCTTCTCCTCTTCACCAGCTGGTCTTGTTGATTTTCTCGGGGCTGCTTCAGTTCCCTCCCACATTTAGAAATAGAGTAGGGACTCAAATCCACTACACCTTTCTTTGCCCTGAATGAGGCAAACTGCAGTTTGTCGCATCAGTGGCTGATCATCGGTCACTGTGCTGAATGCCAGAGGAAAGAAAAGATGGCTTTCCACTCTATAAAATCCCTTATGTACTCTTTTAATAGGAAGAATGTTTGGTTAATAGACTATAACTGCCCCCTTTTCATTTTGATGATGATTAAAAACTTTACATGTATATTTAAGATTTGCAATAATATTGAACACAAACGTATATCTGGCTTGTGACCAACTAATCTGATGGTGCTTTGGTGTTTTTATAGATCTTGATAAATATGATAAGATTTTTATACTATTTATAACTGCAGTGGAATTATACTTTATATTGTCTTTAGACGCTTTTTGGACACTTTTTTTTGTATGTAAAAATAGATTGACAAAACTGGAAATACACACCTAACCACCCATTTAAGTTTACCAGACATTCACCATAACTGTATTTAGTGGGTAAAAGGTTAAAGTGGAAGGTATTCATTGACAGCATTGAACCAAAAACTAAGAGAGATATAGAAGTAATCATGCATCTCTAGTGTAAGTGGAAGATGCTGGAGGTGTAGATATTAGTAGTACCTGTCTTGACTTGATCTGAGAGCGAGCCATTGAAAGGTTAGTAGTTTAGATTGGATTTTTGTTTTGGTGTGATGGTGCCTTCCACGGTCTTGTGGCGACTAAAGACTCTTCTAACTGTGGGTAAAGCACCTGGTATTTATTGAAGGGGTTGAGAAATATTCCTAAGGATGCAGGGTGTTATTGTGAGCCATTACGAGGGAGCTAAAGATGATGGTTTTTTTTGTGAAGAAACTTAAGATAGCATACAGCCTGCTGCAAATCGCGGAAAGCCAAAATATCCAGTAAACAAAGAGAACCGCATTAATCTCTCATCCATGTTCTCCATAGTCTGGTTCTTTGGCCAAGTCTAATTGCAGTGTTCTATGGACAGATATGTTGTTCTTTTTCTTCACCTTAAATCCTCCTATGCTTTCAGAAGGCCAGATACTATCTGGTTTGTGTGTAGACTATTGCGATACCTAAAATTCTTAATACAGACACACACCTTCTTTTTACTTGAAATTAAACTTAATTTTTCAGAATCCATGTAGGTGGGAGGGGATACTCCATCTGCAGGCTATTGCAATTATATTGAGAACAACAGGAATGGCTTACAGACTTCACAAGTGACTAGTTTTTAATGGGTTAATTAAAGAATCTGAATGTTTTATTTGACAGCAAAATAAAATTGAGTGATTAACCCAAATTGGCTGTGGCTGAAACTAGATAATAGATTAATTTTGAACGTTATGTGGAGATTGTCAAGTGTTAACTGGCAAACACTGTCTTAGCATTGGCGTCCTCCCAATTGGCTCATTGTGCATCACTTTAAGCCTTATGTTTTTCTTTAAAACAAGCTAGAAAAAAGTGTGATATGCATTAGCAGCATCAGTGCTTGTACTTCATCTAATAGCCTGCAATGACCAATGGCTGCCTTACCTTGCCTAGTCCATCCTCCCTCTCTCGTTTCGGTTATATAACTCATTTAAAGGGAGACTGGTGGAGGCTTTTGGTTGATGGGGGGGGGAGAGCACAACAGACTAGTCCCAAGTTTTTGTCACTGCTGCTGTATGCTCTACGAATGGAGATAGTGTCCGAGAACCTTAACTTTCCACATCTGTGTGGCACGAGGAAGAGCTGAGGTGCATTTTGTCCGGAAACTTGCAAGAGTGACGAGTAAATAGTGAGAAATTGGTTTAGTGTAGGAGTGGGGAGGTAGTTCGCTGTGTAGATGTGGGTTCTTTAAACTTCCTGGATAACACCTGACAATCAGTCACGCAAACCACCTGAACTCGCCATAGCAGTTTTTGGCCTTTGTTTTTTTAAAGTCAGAAACTGTACCCTGTGTGATGTGCTTTTAGTTCTGACCGAAGTAAAGTACTGTATAATCTACCAGCTTTGTTCTATTGTGTCCCTGTGGGACGTCAAAGCCAGGGCTTTGTTTTTAAAGTGCCAGTGAGCCTTATTGCTGCTTTTTAAAAACTTTACTGAAAGGTTCCTTTAACTCTTGTTTATATTGAGAAAAACCAGAGCAATTTTAGTTGTCGGGGTTCGTACCTGCTCATCCACCTTAGGTCACCTTTCCTGATTAGCCTCTTCAAACCAAATGCTGATGTACCAAGGATGTTCAAATGGAACCAGGCTGAAATAGCATCTCTTTGTAAGAGTATCCAGACAGCTTTTACTCAAATGACCCCAGCACTTTACATTAGGCTTCTTTTTGAACCAGATGTTTATCCTATTGAATTCTTGTAAGGCTTAGTTAGCCCAGCTTATAGCTCAGTGATTACGTTAAAGTTGGAATGCTATCAAAACAATGTATGCAGGCTTAAACTCCTTCCACCCTGCTCTTATGCCTAGATGAGACAAGTTGTTTATTGGTTGCTTTTATTGATGATGACTTCAGCCAATTAAATGAAAATTCTTTGCCTCCAAATTTTTGTTTACATTTGCCGCCAGGGGTGAATGGGTTAAATTAATGACGCCACAGAGGCGTGGCATCAGAATTTTTGCGCAAACACGATTGGTTTCCTTTTGTGTGTTTATCTTTTATTTACTTCTCTGCTAATTAAAACTGAACAGGATATATATATATTTTTTAAATGGGGAAAATGAAGCTACTATCTTAAATCCAGTATGTAAAGCTATATTGCAATGGTAATGGCGGCTGTTTTTGCTTCTGTATTTTTCCTAGATCAAAAAAGAAACCCTGCCCACATTCATTTGGTCAAAATTTCCTGTTTTTGTACCAAGACTATGACCAGTCTGGTTTGGTGTTTCTG
This sequence comes from Nautilus pompilius, assembly GCA_018389105.1. Taxonomy (NCBI): domain Eukaryota; kingdom Metazoa; phylum Mollusca; class Cephalopoda; order Nautilida; family Nautilidae; genus Nautilus; species Nautilus pompilius. The sequence continues at coordinate 1,297,969 of JACATO010000937.1, read as the reverse complement.
TTTTATCAAGCCTGTTTCTGTAGTTCATTAGCTGAAAAAATGGGAGCATGTATTTTGTACACAAAACAGAACTTTGCACAGATGTTGGAAGAAAATTGTTTGCTTCAGAATGTATTGGTCTGATTGGGAAGCAGCAGGTGGCAGAAAGGGGACTGGAGTGGACAAGTTTATGGATATTACAATACTTGATAGCGTGCTTATGTTAAAAAAAGAATATATATATATATATATATTTATATATACGCTCTGTCTACCAGGAGGGGTATTTATTTGTACACCTGAGTTTGCAATATTATTTCTTGCATAAGTATACATACTTAAATGTTTATTTATTTTCTTTTTTTGTTTTTGCTTCCCATTGCATTTGTATAAGCTACAAAATGCATCTAGTCTTGTTATCTTGTTTTGCCTGGTGCAGCTGAAGTGCTTTGACAAACTGCTACGGAAGGTAACCTCTCAGATGCCATGTGAACTTTATACAAAATGGCTGGAATGCAGGGGAACTATTACATATGTGGGTAACATGATTTCTTTTGTGAGGTTGCCTATACTCAAGTTGTGTACTTTGTGTTTCTGACATTTTTTTTCTTTATTATGTTTCCAGGAATTTTCCTGTTATGTCGTCGTTGTTTTTTTCATGCTGTTGTACATACTGCCATGTGATTCTTTTTGGCCGCTGTGGCTCTGGTACATTTTTATTTATTGCAGAAAATAAAATTAAAAAAGTGGTTTGTCTTCGTCGGAAAATTTTTGAAAGGTCACCCAGTGGCGCTGTGACAATAATCTTTTGAATGAGACCTGCTAAACTGACCCTTCATCTCTGTCTGCAGAGACATGAAATTACATGGTGCCAGGTCCTGTGAGGCATCCTTCCAAACTGGGCTGGCTTGAACCAACTGTCACAGTTTCCTTTACATAGCCCCACAATAAAATGCTGCACAAGGGCGGATCTGGACTGCAGGGCAGCCACTTTAACAGAGCTAGTGACGTGTCAGATCCACAACAACACCATGTTTTTGGAAAGGTGTCATTTAAGAAGTCATGGACTGGAACCATGCCAATTGAACAAGATTGTGTTCTTCCAGTTGTAGAAGAAACCACTCCTTCAGCATACGCTGACGTGTTCCCTGTTTTATAGAACTGTATGTGCTGAATGTTCACATCGTGACAGGTGTGAAGGAACTTGTGGGCCACTGCATACAGCAGGATGTCATTAGTGTGTCCAGTTTGGTTCCAGAAAGATCCAGTATTGAAAGTCCTTGATCATCTCCTTTTAATTACCATCTGGTAGTATCTGTTGTTTACCAACTCTGACCACTGCAGTAGATGTAACAAGAGGAACAGAAACCAATTTGTTGGCTGTCAACAGTGACTTTTCTGAACCACTCGGATGTTGTACATTCTGCTCGTTCCCCCAGACCTGACAGGATTAAGACTTTGTGGTTGTCTGCCCAGTCACACGGGCATCGTGCCATGTTAGATCACACGGCTATATTTAAAGGGAGATGATCTTCAGTAAAATTGGGAGTTATTGTCTGCCAGCAATGTTGGCATATCTTGTGCTAATGTCTATTTGGCCGAAGTTGGTTCAAAATCAAAAATGTGTATGTTGTTTATGGTATATAGATAATGCAATTAAATTAACTGCCAGGATACATCTGTGTTACTGATTGCTTTAAGCCAAATAGACTGAAAGTTGGTGTGCTGCTGCGAGGAGGAATGTAGTCTCAGATTAATTCTTTGATATGCATCCTTAATTCACTGGCTGCTGCCTTATAATATATTAATCCACGTTCTGGCGTTAGCTGCAGTATGGACGTCTGTTCTTAACCCAGACAAGCCTATGTTCAATAACTAACTTGAAGTGGTTTTTTTTTAGTGTGTCCACCAGTGAGTCACACGGCACTCAATTAAAATGTTAACTTTTCTTCAGTTAAATAAAATCCAGGGGCATTTCTGTGAGTTTGCAGTCTTTAAAAATTGATAGAGGCAGTATGTTTTGTAGAAATGTAACTCTAAGATTGTTCAGGGGTTAACTTGGTGAAAATTCAAACCCTTAAACATAAAATTTAATAACAGTCACCAAATTTTCTATATAAAAGTTGGATGAGCCTTCAGCTGGTGAAGGTATTGGATTACACGTCAGCGGTATCTGGCTTTCAGTAGGTATAGCGTTAAATGTAATCATTGCAGAAGAGAACTTCTTTCAATAAATTTTACATCTCTATTGTAATCAAACCCCCGTAGATCTAATGAGGGGGTTAGTGATTGTAAATGCATCTGGTTAAGTTATGCAATTAATTTTATTTTAAAAAAAAAAAATCAACTTCTCACCAGGGTAGAATGGACGATAGGCTTTTCTCTCTCTCTCACATTCTGGATGGCGGTTTATCTCCGACATTGGATTTTATGTGACCATGAAACAAAAGTGTGTGACGTCTGCGTGAACTGGACTGTTTGACAGTATCCTTCAGGGCTTTTGCCCTTTCTTTCATTTCTGGATCTCTCTACATTCAGTGTGAAGAGGAAACTAGCGTTCAGGTGTAACTTAATGATGCATCTCGATCAGTCAGCTCAAGCGGCAGCGATGACAGATTACGCAAAAGCTTTGCAAAGAGAACAAAGGCTCCTGGTGCGTTGATAATTTAATAATGTACATTATTTTCTCTTAATGACTTGGAATTGGCAGGTGACTATATATAGAAAGAGCGCCACCAAAAACGCACGTACCTTTTCTGTAGAACTGATTGACGTTAGAGTGAATATGCACAAAGTTCCATTTTATGTGTAATAGTATCACTTTGTTGGTGACTGACTAGAGATGATGTTTACCATGGTTTGTTTTGCCTGGTGTCGCTTAATTTGCAGATGTTTGTAAATACTCAATAAAATAAGCTATAAGTTGTTTTGTTTTTTTTTTTTAATTGTTGTTTGGTGCATATCAACCAGGTTCTTGTGCATGCTGATTTATTTAGTTTTATTATTCCCTGTGAGAGGTGGTCCATCAACATAGTGAAACTGGCAGAACGAAGTTCGAGGATTTGTTGAAGAAGAAAACCAGCGGGTAGTTGGTATATTATCTCTCTCAGTATTAATAGGAAGGAGGAGTTTACTTGTACTTTAGTATAGATTCGTGGGAAATTTTATACTCTGGATCGATCTCTTTTTTTTTTTTGGTGTGGTGCTAAAGTTGGGGTGTATGTGTGTGTGAAGTTGCATGTGTTAGATTGCGAGCTGGGTCGGTTCCGCGACCGGCTGCCACAGCTGTTTACAAGTGAGGCCTTATTTCGACCTGTGTATTGTGTGAATGTTCCTCAGCCTAGCAAGAGCAGCGGGCTACCCAACTCCTCCGTATTGCACGGCATTGTAATTCCATAATTATCTAACAATGAGTCAGTGGAGAAATTGTTACATCAGTTTGATTCAGATTGGCATAATTTCATGAAAAAATATTCAGAAACCTATTAAAATTAGTGTTGCTAGAACACAAACACCCAACAAAGCTTAATGTCAGATTATTTTAATATCTCATTTACTGCTTCATGATATTGCTTGGCTGTTTAAGGATCCATAGTCCCATTTTGTTCCTGGACTCTGGTTAGATAAGGGTTAAATCACTTATTTTACAGGTGTGACTGGTTACCATGTACTAGAAATGTTTAAATGAGAGTAGTAGTGCTAGAAGGAGGATGAGGAGAGAGAGAGAGGTTTGACTGTCTCGGAAGCTTTGCTGTGGAGTTTTATAGAAAGACACTTCATGGTCCTCTACTGCAGCATAATAGGGTTTTCATGGATGGCTGCTTGTGGATTGCATGTTCTCTGACTGCGTGTCAAACAGGCAAACAGGCAAACAAGTAGGGAATGTAGCTAGCCTGTGAAATCCATATACTTTCCTTATTAGATTGCAGGAAATTAAAGCTTAAGCAGCACTTTAACCCTTTAATGAGAACCCAACCTCCCCTTATTTTTTTAACAAAAATAAAAATCGCAGGCACCAGCTCTTGGGTGGATGAGAGAGAGAGCCCATCCTGCCCCTTTGTGCGATGTGAGAGAGACCGTTTAATGCACCGCGCACTCTCTCAGTTCTTCAGCATACCCAGGAATCTTACAAGTGAAGAGACTTTGAGGAATCTCTTTAAAAAAAAAAAAGAAAGGGGGTGGAAAGGATGACAGTAAGTTAAAAACAGGGGTGTTTCTTGTGGCCCTGTATTGGGAACTGGCTTTGAGAGAGAGGAGTTATCTCCCTTGTACGTGATTTCTGTGAACAGAGAATTGAGAGATGAACCCGGGTAATTAATTATGGCCGTGGGTCCCCTCCCGCCCCGACTTGTTGCACCGGCAGTACTCGGGATGTACGGGGCTTGTGTGCCGGCCCCAGACGGGTCCCTGAGTCTGGTGTCCGACAGTAAATGGAGCCGGCGTTCCAATCCGTCGGTGGCGGCGGCGGCTTCTCCATCCGTGACATTTTACCGTAATTTAGATCGCTCGGGGTCTAGATCACGAGCTTTCGGTTCCCTCTGTTGGTGACCAGGGTTCGCATTAGTCCCCTTCCCCACCCCCCACGGAGAGGTCGGAATTTCGAGGTGCTCTTCGTTTGACGGGAATTTCGTTTCGGGTTTCCGGGCCGGGTATTTCTCCTTTTCGGAGTCACCGCCTCATGTGACGGTCGCCTTGTCCCGGATGACCGAGCGATTCTTCGGAACACCAAGGTAACGACACCGAAACCGGCCGCCCTCCGTCCGTCCGATCATCGGAACAACTGTAAAATAGTAGTAGAATGGCTCGTGTCAACCCTGACTAGAGTAGGATGGGGACGGGTGGGTGGGTGGCTCGTCCCCATCCTGACGAGGTTACATACCGTGTACAGGATGGAGACAGGTGGGTGGCTCATCCCCATCCTGACCAGGTTCTATACCGTGTACAGGATGGAGACAGGTGGGTGGCTCATCCCCATCCTGATGAGGTTCTATACCGTGTACAGGATGGAGACAGGTGGGTGGCTCATCCCCATCCTGACCAGGTTCTATACCGTGTACAGGATGGAGACAGGTGGGTGGCTCATCCCCATCCTGATGAGGTTTTATACCGCATATAGGATGGAGATGGGTGGGTGGCTCATCCCCATCCTGACGAGGTTCTATACCGCGTATAGGATGGAGACGGGTGGGTGGCTCATCCCCATCCTGACGAGGTTCTATACCGCGTATAGGATGGAGACAGGTGGGTGGCTCCTCCCCATCCGGACCAGGTTCTATACCGTGTATAGGATGGAGACAGGTGGGTGGCTCGTCCCCATCCTGACGAGGTTCTATACCGTGTACAGTATGGAGACAGGTGGGTGGCTCGTCCCCATCCTGACGAGGTTCTATACCGCGTATAGGATGGAGACGGGTGGGTGGCTCGTCCCCATCCTGACGAGGTTCTATACTGTGTACAGTATGGAGACGGGTGGGTGGCTCATCCCCATCCTGACGAGGTTCTATACCGCGTATAGGATGGAGACAGGTGGGTAGTTCATCTTCTCTAATGATACGCATTGTCAGTAAGTGGTGTTTGTTCTCTATGTGGTGATCTTTTATTTTGCATTCAGTAACAAAATGGATATTCTAACCCTGAAACTTGAACACTGGGGTCAGCTGGATATTCAGTCAGAGGTGAATATTGTACATTTATCTGCATCACATGGGATAAAAAGAGGGTACAAATGGTAAAATCTAGCCAAATGCTAATGGTGCTTCTGTCAGCATTAGGGAAGTTTATTTTTCTCACTCACCTGTCCTCCACCTTTCCAGGTGTGTCATTACTCTGATGGTCCTTATCTTTAAACGCCAAAATCTCCACTTTTGTAGTGTTTTTTTCCTCTCTAAACTGAAATCGTTGACTATTAATGTTCGTGCTGTAGTGCTATTTCATAAAAATTAAAGTTGGTGCTAATTTATAAACGTGAGCTGTCGGCGTTAAACAGCAGGGGAAAGAAGAAAAACTGAGCCCTAACAGAGATGTTCTGATATTTAGTTTTTTTGCAGACAGAATTGCAATGACTGTGTTTGGACTATTTTCTCTGCTGCTGTTGGTGTTGGACGTTGGAGGTCTTGACAATGGGCTGGCACGCACACCTCCGATGGGCTGGCTGTCCTGGGAGAGATTCCGGTGTATTGTTGACTGTGAAAACTATCCAGACTCCTGCATTAGGTTTGGCGAACTTTTTCAAAAAAAAAATGTTAATTTATATGTATCTATCTATTTTTTAAAATTTATCTAAATTAAGAGTGTTGAAATCAGTTTGTATGCTGAGCACATTATATTATTATTTGTTTTTTTATCTTTTGTGCTAGTACACAGTTTAATAGCGGAGATCTAAACTGTGAAGAGAGAGAGAGAGAGTCTGTGTTGAATGGTCACTGGTGGCTCCACTGTATCTCAGTACTGGTAGTGAGTGCTGTAATAGACAAGCAGTTACTAGAGCGACAATGCTCTTTAGACAGCTGCGTCTTATCTGTTTCATCTAAGCTAACAGTTGTGTATAAATCGGTGATATTAGATTTTGACCAATGAGACACGCCAACTGTTTAATGAAGCAAAGTTTGTGAACTTTGACCTCATAGTGCTGATAGTAAACAGAAGTATTTGTTTCACCTTACCGAGGTCAACGGTCTCCTGCTGAATGCTTTGAGAAATGGGAATCTTTTAGAATAGAGTTGAACATACTGGGAATTGGCTCAGATACCATTATTAAAAAACTTACGATTTTTTTTGATTTTTTTACCAAAGAAAGGGGTTAATATCTAGATTGGGAAGCTGACCAATAGTCAATAAGTTAAAAAAAAAAAAAAAATGCTGGGGAGAGCAGGTGAAAACCTGTTTGCTGAGTTCTGACAAGCTTCATTATCTCTAAGTCAGATCAGAGGAGTTCTTTAACCCAGATTTCTGCACACCTTTTCTCCCATTGTGTTGATCTACGATCCTGATCACACGACCGTCTGTTTACGAAAGTTGTTTTAGGTCTCGACATCACAGTTGTGAAAATCAGCAGTTCTCCCTAAAGCACCCTTTAGAATAGATTAAATGATCTTGTATAGGTTTAATTATTAATCTTGAACATCTGTGTAAAAACATCATTCAGACAGGTAAAGGGGACATAAAAAACATGTAGAAAGAAGCAAATTCTTCCAAACAGTCAAACGCTTAGCAAAACCTCTGGTTATAGCCCCTTATGGCATAAAACAGGCAGTGCGCTCTAGAGGATAACCTCAGCATCACACTTCTTCAGAGCTTTCTCCATTTGTCAAGGCTGGTGTGTGACACAATGATAACATTTAAGGGAAATAACTGGGTTTGTTTGCTTGGATTTGAAAGGATGTAACCTTATCAACAACTGTAAACATCGATTTTTTTCCCCCAGACTTATATTAATAACAGAATTTCATCAATATTGAGCTGCATTTAAGGATGATTATCACATTTTGTTTGACTCAGCTTATCAGCACTAGCTTTGGACACAGGTAGCTGCCATGCTTACGGAAAAGGTCCCTACCTTCCCAGGAAGAGAAATGGCCATTAATGTCACCCACCCACACTGGTAGTTTATTTTCAATCGTTAATAATTCCATTCTTAAAAATATTTTCTGATATCTAATTGTGCCAGAATCTTCACTGATGACCTTGTATTAGTAACTAGACAGCTGTGTCCCCTGTCCCTCATGTCCAAAAGCCCCTAATTGCTTTGAATGTCTCTATCAGGTTTCCTTTTGGTTGTCTCTCATTCAAACTTTTGGAAGTCTGATATTTTGAATTGTTCAGTGGATTCACAAGCTTCAGACGCCCCGAAACGTCCTGGTGGGTCTGTGCTGAACCGATTCCCTCTAATAAGCTAATATCTTTTCTCAAATAAGGACTGCACCTGTGTAGCATTTCCAGTCAGTCTTGTGACAGTTTTGCTGATTTTCAGCATTTAAAATTAAATTTGTGGGAAAATTTTTTTTTTTACTTTGTAAATCGGATTTTAAAATGTACAGATAACTTTTTTTTCGAGGATGACAGCTTTCTGTAATGACCTGACTCACTCCGATGGTAGCTTGGCACCGTATGATCTGGTGGTGGGAGCAAACCAGCGTCCAGCATAACTGTGAAAGAAAATCATTCTGTTGTAGTTTAACTGATTTAAAAAAATCCACAATTTATCTTTCCAAAGTAACTTTTCCCTCCAGTCTAAAATCCCTGTATTTTTCTGTGATGTTATCTTCTTTTTTTTTTTACTTCCAAATAACAAAGACAAGGCCTTGGTTTACAGAATTTGAGCAAATTGTTCATATGAAGTCTGTCGAAAAAGTATCCGACCTTAGGCTGGGGAAAAAAAAATTACATACTTGGTGGGGGTCAATTGCTAATCCCCTTCAAAGTAGGCCCCTTGTGCCTCCACACACTTAGCCCAGCGATCCTTCCACTGTTCAAAGCACGTCTGGAATGCTTCTTCCGGAATGGCTCTCAGCTCAGCCGTCGCATTCCGCATGATGTCCTCTCGGCTCTCAAAGTGGGAGCCTTTCAGTGGCATCTTCATTTTTGGGAACAACCAGAAGTCAGAAGGAGCCCTGTCTGGAGAGTAGGGAGCCTGGTGAATGAGCAAAATGCTTTTCTTTGCCAAGAAACCTTGGATCAGCTGTGACGAATGAGCCGGGGCATTGTCATGATGAAGCTGCCATTTTTGCGAGGCCCACAGATGCGGTCTCTTGCACTGAATTGCATCACAAAGATGTCGGACTTCCTGATAGTACTCCTTTGTAACTGTTTGTCCTTCTGGTGCATATTCGTGATGCACAATGCCTCGGTAGTCAAAGAAAACAGTCAGCATCACCTTGATTTTGCTCCAGACCTGACGTACTTTTTTGGGCCTTGGCGACATTGGGTGCTTCCACTGTGATGACTGAGCTTTGGTTTCTGGGTCATACCTGTACACCCACGTCTCATCTCCAGTTATCACGGTATTCTGGATCTCCGGATCCCTGTTGGCAGTATCCAGCAGGTCCTACACAACCTCAAGACAAAGTTGTTGTAGTTCTTGAGAAAGCAGCTTGGGCATAGCACAAGTCCAAATCCTTTAAAATTGCATGTGCAGAATCTTTACTGATCCCAACCTCGTCACCAATTTCCCGCACCGTCAAACGACAATCCTCCATTATCAAGGTCCACACTTTCTTGATAACTGCATTGCGGCTTGTTTACAGCCTCCCAGAACTCTGGTCACTCTCCACTGATGTGCGGCCATCTTTGAACCTGTTGTACCATTCTTTTATTTGGCTAACACCCATGGCATTGTCACCAAAAGCCTGTTTAATTTTGCGAATTGTTTCCGCTTGGGTATCTCCAAGCTTTTGGCAAAACTTGATGCAAGATCGTTGCTCCACACATTCCATCATCACGGGTGAAATGAAAATACGACAAGTAAGTAGTAGAACACCTCACATGATGGCTACCTGGCAGAAACTGGTGCATCCAGCAAGCCTGCCAAAAACCACGCAAGTGCATGAAGGCATGCGGCTCCACTATGCACACTTCTGCCCCCTTAACATCATTACTTCCCACGGGAAAAAATAAAGTCGGATACTTTTTCGACAGACCTCATATATTTTTAAAAGCAAGTCTACCTGCACTTTTGGGAAATTTGTAGCGCCATCTTTATGACAGCAGGAAACTCAAACTGATGAAAAAATGAAGGTTTTTGTGTAGGTCTTGGCCTTGTGGAGACATTGGACTTGATGAGGGCAGACTGCTGGGCTGAAGGACACTAAATGAATTAGGTGAATTCAATCTAAGGCTGCAGAAGCTTACAGTATGTGCTCTGGCTTGTTACATGAGACTGAAAAGCCAGAAAGTTCTGAAATGAGTCTGGAGCTTTCTTTCTAGAAGCTTTCCATTTGGAAAATGACTCATGTATACAAGTGAGTGTGGATGCTACTTTCTCAATAAGGGTAATTCTGAGTTCCATATGAACTTTGATCTAAATATTGTTTGTTCAGATTTTGAACAGAAGTTGAGACATTCTTGTTTGGTGAACTTGCAACATGTCAAGTTATGATTCTGAAGCTGAAATGTGGCACCATCGGGTGATATAGCATTTGTTCATAGGATTATGGTAATTACAAAAGCATTCCATGTGTTAGTTTTGGTGTTCATGCCCTTATTTCACCCAGGGATTTGTAACAAGTATCCACCATATGATTCAAGATGGCCACCATTACCTCGACAACGGTTTGGCACAGGTGAAAAATACCTTGTACTTTTTAATTTGTTGGATGGAACATATTCATATTTTTATGCTAATTTCTTCAAAAATAAATAAATAATTTTGTGTACCACCCTTCACTTAATATCTTGAAGGATGATTTTAAACATGAATATATAGTTTTATTTTTTTTTAATTTAATTTTTCTTTTTAAGTGAAAATCTGTACAAAGCTATGGCAGACAGAATGGTTGCTGATGGTTACAAAGATGTTGGCTATGAATATATAAATATTGATGACTGCTGGATGTCTAAGGAAAGAGATGCTAATGGCAGATTGCAGGCTGACCCAAAGAGATTCCCTAACGGAATCCGAGCTCTGGCTGACTATGTAAGCATAGATGGATCTCCATCTAAACAACTTTTCTATGTACCTGTATTCAGCTTCAGTGGTCTCTCACTTTACGGTATAGAAAAGAGAGAGCATTTAAATATTGAACGGGGTTAGGGAGATAAGCTTCTGTTTGTATAACCCCCATGCAGCAGCATTTTGTTCTCCATAGTGAGTTTTGTCCACTTTTGAATTTAACTGGACAGTTTTCCTTTTTATGTTCCTGGGTTATGTGGCCAGATGGAATGATCCTACTATGAGAATGAACTTTCTCTTTAGTCTGTCTTCAATCATGGATGATGATCTAGGGCTGTTGGCCCTCAAATTTGGGGATGGTAGATAATGATGATGATTGGTTTGTACCAGAAATTATTAAAAATACTACTGGTCAGTGGTGAACAAGAACTGGAGGTAACACTATTGACATAATATTGATTTGTTTGGATATGCTTGCTTTTCTATTATGTATTTAATACATTGTAAAAAGAAATCTACTTTCTTCTCCCTCTCAGTAAAACAATGCCCATCTCTCTCTCTCTCTCTCTGTTCAATAAACTAAACTGTTAGATACATTACTGTACAGGGGCTTGAAGGATGTACAGACTGACTTAACATTTTATGAGTTCTGGCAGAGAGCTAGTTTAAAAATAAACAACAGTTTGCCTCTTGTTTGAGTATATTTTTCCCTTTATTTTCCACTATAATTATGTATTAAGGGTTGTATTCAACGCTGGCAAGTGAGTCTGAAGTAAAGCAGGTGTTTTATAAAATAAACTCGTTCTTTGAAAATAGTTGATGATAGTTTTGTAAAATGATTTGTTCTAACTTGGTGATTGAGAACTGTACCTGCCGCATGCTGGGTGGTGGTTCACTGTTAAATATGGAAGTTTGGATGAGAGCTGAGATGTGGTCAGAAGATGGACTCTGCCCAGATCATGCATGCGATACCTGAAAATGTGCAGTTGCTTTTTTAAAACAAGTAAGATGTTATTTTTTTCATCGTGTATCCAATCCTTGATTGGAAGAGGCATGTCCAGCTCCGCAAAGAAATCTCTACTGGAGCTTGTGGGAGGAAACTGATGCGGTTGAGAAGAAACCAAGGCCAGGGAGGTGAACAGAACAGAACAACTGTTCTTGATCAGGATTGGACCTCATCCTTAGCGGATCAGTAGTGTAACCACCGCTATCCTGTTTTTAGTTAATTACCATTTTGTAAAACTTCGAAATTATCCTTTATTCAGTGTTTATGAAAGAGAGAATAATTTCAAATAAAAATACCGACAGGGATACTACTTTTAAATGATGTGCTGCAGCTCAGGAACTGTGATAGCCGCTGTTCTGTTCTCTGAAGAGTTCTTATTAACAGCTGTACTTTCCCTGTCCTCATTCTCCAGAGTAGCTGACCTTAGAATCCTACCGTGCAGTAACCTCTCTCACGTCCAAATCAGCAGCACTTTCCATCTGTGAAGTTTCCAGGTGTTTGCGGTCACACATCACCAAGCTCATGCTTCTGTTCTTAAGACATTAAAATAAATATAAAATATTTCGTTTACAGTTCCATTTATGGGACAACTAAGGTAAAGAATAGATTCCCCTGTTCTCAGTGGCTCTATCACTGACTACATTGTGCCAGGTTCACAGTAAGGGACTGAAGTTGGGGATTTACGAAGATTTTGGCAAAACTACTTGTGGCGGTTACCCTGGCAGTGAGTTCTACATGCCTTTGGATGCTCAGACTTTTGCAGACTGGCAAATAGACATGCTGAAGTTGGATGGCTGCAACTCAGCCACAAGCGATATGCCGTATGGTAAGTGCTGCAAATTTTTCTTATAAGCTTTAGAACAAAAGATGTACTGAGAAGATAAGTGATGATAACGTGGGGTAGTTATGGCCCTATTACGGAATAACTGCATGAAAACAAGTAGCTACATTTGGGTGCATGCTTTTTTTAAATAATCTGTCTCTAAGTTTCTAACCGCAGTAATATTTCCAGCTGTTATCTTTGGTTAAAAGTTATTTTGAATTCCAGCTTGAGAAGAGACCAGACAGACAATGAATCAGGGTTGTTCACAAAGGTATATCAGTAATTCATTGCATGCACTAAGTGTACAAAACAAGACAGTTTCTATCTAAATGTTTGTAAAAGAGTTTATTTCTCCTGACCATTTCACCAGGGGATAACCTAAAAAAGAGTGAACTAGATCTGATTTTATCAGGAACTCTCAATGTCTTGTGTCAACAAGCTTTCAGAAGTATCTTTTTTATTGTACATTCTGTTTCTGAAGACATTTTTACACCTGCTGAAGGTAAACAACAACAACTTTTTTTTGTTTGTTTGTTTTTAAAAGGCATCTTTATTTATGTTAAAAATGTATCACATTATCCAAACGGTAGAATTTTTACTGATTTCCATAATTATCTGCTTTACCACAGGTAACAGCACACAATCCACACCTGTGAGATGATGCTGGCAGAGGCCGGCACACCTGGCTGTCACAACAGCTGAATCTCTGTTGATATTTTTACTACTGAAGCTTTAGTTAGCTGTTTTTTTTATAAAATCTTTATTCTTTACATTTATATTATTCCTTGTTGTTCTAAAGATTTTCTTTTAAAAACTCTATTGAATTTTTTTTTTGTTTTTCAAATCTAGGATATCCTATCATGGAGAAATTCTTGAAACATGCTGGTCGCCCAATCCTTTATTCTTGTGAATGGCCTCTGTACTATAATAAAAAGGTTGGTTGTGGTTAGCGGTGACGTAGTGCCACAAAATACCTTAACACTGCTTTTCTTTTCTCTTTTAACAATGAATGTTTCTGATTTTCTGGTAACACATTACTGCCATTGCTTCTCTCTTGGTGCTTCACATTACTGTCTGCTTCAATACCTGCTGCCAGGAGATAGTTAATGGGAGGCCTGCCCCCCCTTAGAACCGGAGTCATTGGTGATTCTTTCGAGAGAGTAGCAAGTTCTTTATTCTAAGTTACAGTTCCAAAATGTTGATTTTCTAACCAGTTGGCCCAACTTCCACCTGATCGTCTATATTTTCCATTCTTACATTTTTGGTTTTATTTTATTAAATCTTGTGGGTATTTTGAATGGCAGGTGCTCTCCCTCATTGACCTGTATATATACACCACATTCTCTCTGTCTTTCTGGAACCTTGGTGGCAGAGTAGTGTTCATGCCAGGGTTCTCCTGAATAGACATTGTACCTATTTCCCTCATCAAGATGTCATTGGAATAGCATTGCTTGTACTCCTGGCCCTACATGTCTCACAGGTGCTGCTACAGAGGACTGAGCACCTGTGGGTGTATCCGGTGTTGTGACATCATCCCATGACAGGAACTTTAGTTGGACTATCTACAAACTTACAAGGATTCTGCGAATTGATGCGTTTGTTGTGGTTGTTGTCAGAAGTTATTTATCAGCCTACTTCCAGGTGAACATTCCTCAGACTCTAGAAACTTTCCTAAGGCTTGTATAAGCCACATTGATGGCACTTCATCTGGTACTTACCACCACAGATGTACTCTGATTCGTATTGTAAATCATTTTCTTCCAACATTATTCCTTGTATAAAATCTTCAGTTTCCTACCTTTGAACCTGTGTACCAACATCGACACAAGGCATCCACTAGAGGAAAACCTCCATGGTTTCACTTTCCTCAACCCAGCAAAGGAGAACAGGTGCGAAGGTTAGCCACATGCCTCAGTTTTCTATAGTGAGAGTTATTTGGATGTTTGTTCCAATTTAGTCACTGACCAATCACCGTCTTTTGTCCCTAGGGTATCCATTGATGGAGTTCTGGCTAAATAAGACTGGTCGACCCATGCTTTACTCCTGTAGCTGGCCTGCCTATGTGTCTCAGGTTGGTTCCTCGTTTTTGTCCTTTTTGTCTTTGATCGTTTCCAGTGGACCTTTTTTTTTTTAAAACCACAAGCTAAAGACAATGCATTCTGGATTGTTATGCTTGTTCTGTGTACTTCACATATTATACACTTCTGGTTCTGATGACAAGCTAACATGGTTCCATCGTTAGCTGATCTATGTGAGTTCTTAAGAATGGAAATTGATGGAAGTCTGTGAAAAGGAAGAAAACGATGATGGACCCCTGAAAACCCATTGCTGGATATTTAACTCTAACTACTAACTTGGTTTAGATAATCAACTTGGATTCTTGTAGCATTCAGCCATTAATAGATTAGCTACTCACCAAGCGATTTTCTTTCTTGTTACTTTTCCCATTATGAAATTTTCAGCTTCATTAGCTTTTCTATGCCAAACTTTAACCGAACTTCTGATCCTCTCTCCCGCTATCCTAGGACAGAATCACATAATGACCACAAAATTTGTAGAGAAAATGGGGTTCACAAAGCCTTGAAAGGTCCTTGAGTTTCCTTACCTTCTCATTTCCCAACACTGGTTTTAGAAAATTGGATCTTTTTAAAATGTTGGTAAATGCATCTTCAGTCAGAAATGTGGCTGATCCAACTTGTTTCATTGGGCCAGGGATGGATAAACGGCACACTGTTCATCTATTGGTCAGTGCCGACAGTCCTCCAATATAAAACAACTATTAAAATTGTGATTAAGACTAAAGATAATTTTATAGTGTGACTGTAAGCATTTTGTGGTCATCATGGTAGGGATAGACAGGAGGCCATTTGTGGCAGAGGGTCATGAAGATGAGGTCGCTTGTGTTTGCAGCCTTGTGTGATGTTGGATGCTATCTTATAAGACACGGGCTGTTATACCAACTGCTCCAGTGCAATTACTGATGAGATTCTTGTTAATAGTAGGAAGATTGGCAGTGCTTCCCTTGTACTGTCTGACATCATGATTTTATTTCCATTGATTTTGAGTGCACTAAAGTGATGCTCATCTTTTTAAATTTACACACTAAAGTGCCAAAGACGTGTAATAAAGACTCATTTAAAGTGCTAAAACGTAGCAGTAACATGGTGGGTGAATTGAGTCTGATGCACTGATGCCAGCTACAGCCGTAGGATGCTTTCTAATCTGTCTGCATCACCAGTTAAAGTCTCTCTATCTTCTTTTAATGCCCAGTTCACGAGACAGTCGGGAATGGTTTAATGCAGAACTCCCTGGCACCGGATTTTTTCTAATAGCGTTCCCGCTAACTTTTCTGATTGGCTTATTGTCTGAAAAGCCCAAAACTGAACTCGCTTATAGTTTCTTTGTTTTTGCTCACAAGAAGCATAGAAAAGGTATAAATATATATATTGAAATAGCATGGGAATTGCAAAGATAACGTAGAAATGTAAAACCCTTGTTATAATAGATGTTATGCTTGCAGTTGGTGGTGGTGTTGAAAGCCCAGGGTGGGAGGCTGGAGAATTATTTCTCAACAAGGTGGTACCATACTAGGAAAGCTGTCTCACAAACTGGGTGTTGATGTGGTTGGCATAGATAAAGAGTATACTGCATGTTTGTTTACTAGTGTGTAGTATTTTGTTGCTTCTCTCTCTCTATAAACCTACAAAATCATCTTGTGCAAATTAAAGTATACTATTTGATTTTAGTGGTATGAAATAATTTACTTTGAAATGCTAGTCAGATTTCAAAAGATACTAATGCAAAGTGTCTGATCAGTATAATATTTTCACACCAAAATTGGCTGCTCTAAGGTTTAAATGTTTAAAGTATCTACATATAATGTAAAGTTACTTACCTATCATCTTCATTTTGAAATTTTGTTAATGTTCAGTAGAGGGGATCTCTACAGAGACTCCCAAATTTACCTTTTATAGAGTGAGGGACATGGGGAAGGCCTTAGCTGACTTTTAATAGATCAACTGCCTTCCCAAGATGTTTGTGAGAGCGGTAGACTAAAACTCTTCGTGATTGTCGGCCCGTGCCCAGGTAAGTGTTTGGGTAGAGAGAGCGGTAAACTAAGACTCTTCGTGATTGTCCACCCGTGCCCAGGTAAGTGTTTGGGTAGAGAGAGCGGTAAACTAAGACTCTTCGTGATTGTCCACCCGTGCCCAGGTAAGTGTTTGGGTAGAGAGAGCGGTAAACTAAGACTCTTCGTGATTGTCCACCTGTGCCCAGGTAAGTGTTTGGGTAGAGAGAGCGGTAAACTAAGACTCTTCGTGATTGTCGGCCCGTGCCCAGGTAAGTGTTTGGGTAGAGAGAGCGGTAAACTAAGACCCTTCGTGATTGTCGGCCCGTGCCCAGGTAAGTGTTTGGGTAGAGAGAGCGGTAAACTAAGACTCTTCATGATTGTCGGCCCGTGTCCAGGTGTTTGGGTAGAGAGAGCGGTAAACTAAGACTCTTCATGATTGTCCACCTGTGCCCAGGTAAGTGTTTGGGTAGAGAGAGCGGTAAACTAAGACTCTTCATGATTGTCCACCTGTGCCCAGGTAAGTGTTTGGGTAGAGAGAGCGGTAGACTAAGACTCTTCGTGATTGTCCACCTGTGCCCAGGTAAGTGTTTGGGTAGAGAGAGCGGTAAACTAAGACTCTTCGTGATTGTCCACCTGTGCCCAGGTAAGTGTTTGGGTAGAGAGAGCGGTAAACTAAGACTCTTCGTGATTGTCGGCCCGTGCCCAGGTAAGTGTTTGGGTAGAGAGAGCGGTAAACTAAGACTCTTCGTGATTGTCCACCTGTGCCCAGGTAAGTGTTTGGGTAGAGAGAGCGGTAAACTAAAACTCTTCGTGATTGTCCACCTGTGCCCAGGTAAGTGTTTGGGTAGAGAGAGCGGTAAACTAAGACTCTTCATGATTGTCGGCCCGTGCCCAGGTAAGTGTTTGGGTAGAGAGAGCGGTAAACTAAGACTCTTCGTGATTGTCCACCTGTGCCCAGGTAAGTGTTTGGTTAGATCTATGCTAAGAGAAAACAGAAAATTTGTATGATTTAATAGATGGCTACTGTCTGTCTGTAGTGATCCAAGATGACTTGTTGATGTTTTGTTTTTGTTTTTTATTATCAGTCTTAGTTTAGTATAAAAGGCCTGATATACATATATATATATATTGTGAATTTATCTTTTTATGAGGTGATTTTTATAGATTGTAAATACAGGAAATCCCTTTGGGATTATACTGGTGTTAATCTTTTTGGGAAAGCTGCCCCTTGAATATAAGCTATTTGAGGTGAGATGGTTTTTGTTGGTGTTATCAGGATGTTCTTGTTTGTAGCCAAACTACACAGCCATTGCTGAATCCTGCAACATCTGGAGGAACTTTCATGACATCCAGGACTCATGGGTCAGTGTAAGCAGCATCATTAATTTCTATGGTGCTAACGAGCAGAACTTTTCACAGATTGCCAGACCGGGACAGTTCAATGATCCAGACATGGTAGGTACATGGAGTTTCCTGACAGTGAAGTTGTTTTAGATGAATTGATTGCCCGTTTCTCATCAGTTTGCTCCGCTGGAGGCTGGTAACTGCTGTACTCGGGATGGTTAAACAGCAGGCATCGGGAGAAACTGGATGCATCACTTGAAGGTTTATCCAGGTTAAGATTTTCTATTATCAGTTTAGTTGAAATTACTAATCCAGCAGGTTAGGGCCATTTGAATTATGACAGCAGTTTGTCAAATCTAGAAAACCGAACACTGTGCAGCATAAATTAATGTAAACTTTTTTTTATAATGTGTGGTCTATTAATTTCAAATGATGTAGAATTTCTTTCGTCATCCTGCATGATGCATATAGCATACAGAAAATAGGAAATTAATGGAGACTGAGCTACTGTTTTCATTGCAGCTGATTGTAGGAGATTTTGGGTTGAGTTACGACCAGCAGCGGACGCAGATGGGCATGTGGGCGATCATGGCATCACCCCTCTTTATGTCAGTGGATCTCCGAAAAATCCCAGAGGAATCTAAAGCTCTCCTGCAGAATCGCCATGTTCTGGCCATTAACCAAGACCCAATGGGAGTTCAGGGGCTGAGAAAATGGATGGTAAGGAGCGTTTCCTCACCAAGACTTTGGTAAAGAAGGGGAAAACCTATTCTTCACCGATAACTTGTCTTTTGACCACAAATCCGTATTTAAAGGTCTGCAAAATCTTTTCTCGAACATTCTTTCAAAAAGCTGGGGAAAAAACCCCTTTTGTGATATCAAAGGTAAATGTTGGCAGATTTGAATTGTCCAAGTTTAAAAGGTTTTGTTTGTTTGAAGGATTCCCTGTCGATGCCGTGAAGAATACAGCTGTGTTAATTTTTTTTCAGGTCAGCAACCTGTCACTATGGACGAAGCCAATCCTGCCAAAGGGCAGCTTTGCATTTGCTCTGGTAAACTTTAACACGGGTGGAACTCCACTCATGGTGAAGACCACACTAAAGGACATGGGTCTGACTGATGAGGTTGGCTACAATGTCACGGAAACGTTTGAAGGAAAATTCCTGGGAATCTTCAAGCCCTCCTCCCTGTTGAACACCACTGTTAATCCAACAGGTATATTTCTAGCCACTGCCACGCCTCTGTCCAGCTTCATGGGCAATTTGTAAAATAGTGACAACCATCAACCACCACTCGCAACATTCCGGTCTGTATCCCACAGACAATCAGCTTTTTGTATCATAATAATTAATTTTTTTTTTAAAAAAAGGGAGATTTCTTTTGGTGAATTAAGAAATGGGCTTATATTATTTTCCCTTTGGTTCCAACCGAATACCATCTAATCTATAAGGGAACTTATTTTTATATACTAATAGCAAATAAAGATAATTTACACACAACTTCCAGCACCCAGAACCTAGGTCTTATAGCTGTAAATCAGGTCTTAATCAGTGCAGATCTGTAGCGCAAGTTTGGAATTGTCTGCTACACCACCAGCAGACCAGTGTACAGGTGTCCGCTGTATTCTCTCGGAGAGGGATGGAGATCTTGGATACTGCTTGCTCTTCAGTTTTGTTGCCCCCATAAAAGTGTGATTTTTGTTGTTGTTGTTTTTTTTATTTGCATCCTACCTCAGTCAAAAATTTAATTTATTGCAAGATCTCATGCATACTGGCATTTTATGTGGCTAACCCTTTTAAGAAGAGAGATAACTTGTCACGTTGCTCGCTCAGTGATTTCCGTTGTTGGAAGAACGCAGAAGGGGAGAGTTGCCATGTCTGGGTGAATTATGGAGGGAAGACCCTCTGCCATGCCGGGTTTAAGCCAGCAACAAGAGAGAAATCTGTTGCAAACAAAAGGAGAAAAGGAAAGCAAATGGCTACTTATCGTTTCTGATCGGGCTGATGCTGGAAATGTACTTGATTAAGGTGACCACTGAGAAAAAAATCTGTAATTTTTACCCCCCAGTCCCCATCCTCGAGAAGAACCAATACAGATGGAAGTTTTCTTTATCTGGCAGGTGGGCTCTTTAGTATCTAATGCCAGAAACGAATTATCAACGGACACTGTAAGTGACCGTGTTGCTACTTGATTGTCAAAATGTCTTAGGCACAACTCTTACAGCAGACGTATGGCTGGCATCTTCCCTTAGACTTAAGTGAAAGTTTTGCACAGCGATATTTGTAAACTTTGTTGAACACCACCATAATAAAGTATACTCTGTTGTTCATATTTGGCTTGTAGTCGTCTCTATACATTAAGAATTTATTTTGTCTGCCACATTTATTCTAAAAAGTCCAAGGAGCTGAGGGAAATGAATCGGGAAGATTTACTACATCAAACGAGTAAATCTAAATGTACGAGCTACAGGGCTGCTCAATTGATCATTAAAGACACAAGAACATAAAACCACGCAAGCCGCTGATGGCTCCAGTGCTGAGCAGAATTCTGATCAGCTGATGCTGAACCTTTTTGGTTTTCTGTCACATCCAAATGAAATTGTTCTCCTCAAAAGATCTTTAAGAGATTTTTGTAAGTCAGTTGCTACTTTGAATGGTAGGGAATTTGCTAATAAGTTTTGCTATTATTCTGTCTACCTTTTCTTATGGTCTCTGTTGTTTAGTGAAACTAAACTTTCTGCCTGGTTACAAATTTTTCCTCTTCAATATGAAATACACTCAGCCTGCAAATGTTCTCATTCTAGTAGCATCGTTTCCCTTGGATATGAAGCTGTATTGTTATGCTTTACGCCAGTCTCTACGCGGCCCTTGTGGTGTTGGTGGATGGAGGCGGGTGCTGGCACTTCCAACTTCAGCAGGTGGTGTTGACGTTCCATCAGTGCGAGACGTGTGTGAAGCATGTTTTGTCTTGGTGCTTTCAAATAAACTCTAATCAGAC
Source organism: Nautilus pompilius (assembly GCA_018389105.1). Taxonomy (NCBI): domain Eukaryota; kingdom Metazoa; phylum Mollusca; class Cephalopoda; order Nautilida; family Nautilidae; genus Nautilus; species Nautilus pompilius. Next base: position 1,277,145 of record JACATO010000937.1, on the reverse strand, counting down.
GGGAATGTTTTTATTTACTTTTGCCACCTTCAGGACAGGTATATCACCAGAGAGTGGTTTGAAAGAACACCTGTAATTACAAGTCCACGTGGAAAAGGAGTTTTTCGCTTTTTCTAAAAATGCTAATGACACTGTTACTGGGTTCTTAAATGGTGGAAGAAAAGGTCAGCCAATCCAGGTGAAATCTAGCTAACATTGAAATTATTTCCTTTATAATATAAACAGGCTGCTGGTCTGGTTAGTAATGACGTTGAGCATGGAAAGTGAAACAACTGTAAAATAATTAATTTTTTTTAAAATCCAACTACAATTCTTGTGAATTTAATAAACGCGGAGCAGCAAATACATAAACTCTGGTTGCTAGCAAACAAGAACTAGAGCTAAAATCACACGTTTGATTGGCAGGACCACGAATTTGCTGCCCAAACTGCGGTGAAAGACCAGAATCTAGGTTTAAGAGAGAGGGAATCTGAAAGCAGAAGGGAATTATTTGGCTATGATGGTTAAATAGAAAAAAGAAGTTTAAATACAAGGGCTATAGTGAAGTATTGGGCGCTAATCGACGGCGACAAATTCTGGCAAACCCGTGATGCTATTCACAGAACACCAGAGTAAGCCTAGAAGCATTGGAGGGTTTGAATTGGGTCAGTGTCTCATAGTTTGTCGTCAGGCGTCAGAGCACTGCCTGAACATGGCTGGTCTTCAAATGTCAGTGTGTCTGCCGTTTGTGAAATATTCTGTAGATAAATGTTTCCAGTTTCTCACAGAGGGAGGGAGCCTTATCACAGCTCTCGGGTTAGACTACCACATTTTCAATGTCTGCTGCTTTTGCCACTGAAGTAAAATGATACTACTGACATCAAACGTAGAGAGAATACTACATTTATGAGTTTGAAGTCACCTCTTGGGGGTGCATACTTAAGAGCTTCTGTAGCCGGTGATGATTCAGAAATTAATTCCATTGTACGCTTTCCACCTGTCTGAGGTATATTTACTAGTCTTCACCTAAACGTAGTTCAGAGTGCTCATGTTAGAGCCTGGAATCTGGGGGAAACAAAATTAAATCAGCTGATATTTAACCTCTACCTAGTGCTAATACGCAACTATGTCCTCAATACCAGCATCTGTAGATGTTCCTCTTCCCACGAGATTTTTCCCCGCCCAAACCCACCTATTTGGTCTCTGTCTAATATTTTTAATTGTTCGGTGTGTGACATTGTAATTGTGTCAGACTGGCTGTATGCCTGACACTGCTGTTACGTAGCCAGGTACTTCTGCATTGATCTGACTGATTTTGGGTGACAAGACAATGGAAGCTAAATTAGGTCTGTGGCGTTTGCGATCATTTCCACTCTTTAATGTTTTGTCGCTGAAAACTGCATCTCTGTCCAATTTAGTTAATGGCGATAAATGGTTGGTTTGAATGTTGCTCTGGTGTTTCCTTCTGAGTGCTGACAAAACAATTGTCGGCTTCCACAATGGAAAACGCTCGACTGTTGCTAACTGGTTGTTCTCTGATTAGCCATTTACAAGATTCATTCAACTTCACAGCCAAACAAGGGAATGAATGAGAAAATTAAAAATTTAAACAGTAAATATTTGAACTCATTTTTCCAAAAAAACGTTTTTAATGTACAATTTTTTTCATCTAGTATACAATACTAATTGTATATATTGTAATAGATGTAGCAGTAAATAAGTGTACACTGGTAACATTTCATTAAGGGAAATTACAAATCTATCAAAATCTTTAATAAAGTGGATACAAATTATACCATGCACTGATTAAAGACGGAGATGGCTAGACAATAAAGCTGGAACCATTTAATAAGAATTGCATGACAGTCATTTACATACGTGACTACAGTAATGATATCTCAGGTGGTAAATGCTTGATAGATATCTTGTGTAAATCACAGAATGATGAATCGAAGACTAAATTTCCCATTTATAAACATTAGGTGTGTCTCAGGGTTTTGATGGTATGCATAATTTCTTGAACTACCTGTACTTTTAATCTCTCAATCCTGATGCAAGAGTAAATGTGTCGATAGTTGTTGCAGCTCTCAATGTAAAAATAAAGATGCTCTTTGTTAGCCTCATCCTCCCAGGTCTCCATGTCGGGTCTACGTATTCATCACACTTTATCTGATCACAACGAACAGAGGGGTTTCATCTGCTCACTCGCTCTCTGCTCCAGTTACCGTGGTTCATCTTACTGCCAGCACCATCGTAGCCGTGTTGTACTCCAACAAGTTCCAGAATGCAGTTTAAAAACATCTTTAACGTTAATTTATGTAAGACCACAGCGTAACAGAGCGCGTTGTGATTATTCGGTGTCTGTGTTGGGGATCAGTGTGAACTAAAGCGGGGAAATAAGAACGCCATTACAAAACATGGCCTACAAATGCTTATTAAGAGAAGTATTGTAAGCAAAACGTTTAAACAGGTTATGAAACAACAACAGTACGAGATGAGCAACCTGTCATTGTCAAATTCAATCTGGAGAGGAATAGTTATGTAGTTGGTTTTACTCATAATTTTTTGTACCAACGACAAAAATTCAGATGGGCAGAGAATTATTCCAATTGAATGGCGGTGATATAAGCAAATATGATAACAGTAATAATGGCAGTCGTCGTGATGGAGATTACTGTGATTGGAGATTTTTTCCAGGTCCTAGCATCTGGAATGTGTTGGATGATTGGAATGTTAGCACCAATTCTAATTTTGAACACAAAAGAGAGCAGGTGAGAGCTTATCGAAAATAGCAAATCATTTCAAAGTAATTGGCGGGTTTGAACTTTTTGACCGGGACAAATATTTCCAGCAGTCTGTAAAGACAGATACACTAGGGTTCCAGCCCAGTTCGATATCAAAAAGTATATATTTTTTTGGAAACAGAAATGTAAATGTTCTTAACAGAACTAGTGTTGATCAGCTGTATGATGTATTGCATTGATGGCATTTTCACACCTGGGGGGGGGGAACCCTTGCATACATCACGATGGCTTCCTGCCTCCCCATTAAGTTAACGTTGTCCACAGATATAGTATAGCGTGAGCCGCTATCTATTCTGTTGGTCTAAAATACTAATTAACTCGTCTAATAAATACAGGATGAAGAAACTTGCACATTTCCCCCTCGTCTTACAGTTTTAAAAAGATGAGAGTTTAGTCAATGTACTCAATCTGCTTTACATGGTGTTAACGCTCTCCATACCTTATATCAAACATGGCTGCTGCGGACTTTTACTATTTGCAACGAATTTACATCTATCTTTTTTAGGCAGAGGAGAATCTTAAATTACAGATGTGGTGGGACTTGTTTGTTGTTTCCTGATCCAGCTGCCATTTTGGTTCTGGATTTAGAAACAAGCAAACAAAATGACTGCTAATTAAAAACAGGTTCAGTCAGCATTCAGTTGGAAAAAAACAACAACAAAACAAACCACAGTAACATTTTTCGAAACAGAAATTGTACTAATTAAATGATGTACCAGGGATGTTCAGGAAGCCAGACGCCAATAAGGCAGCAGTTCTGTTTTGAACAATGTGCCTAGTATGTGTAATGAATGCAAAATATTTTTGAGGAGGAGAACAGCCTTAAATTAAAACATTTCGATTAGGGTTGTTAGAAGAGCAAGACAGACACCGTGCAGGGATGAAAACTATATTTGCTACTGAGTTAAAAAGCTGAAGGTCCTGAATTCAAAAGAAACTGGTCTGCCTGTACAGTATGGCTGCTTGGTGCTTGTTTTCTCACCACCTGTAGATTTGATTAATAAAATGCCGGCTGTTAAAGTCAACTATTTTAGGAACATTTGTCTGCCATCATCATGAATAAAATATGCAATCATAAGGCAGAAAGGAGATGCTACAAACGGTGTATGAGAGGGAGTAAAATATTTGGTTCTTTTATATACTAAAAAAGCAAACAAGCAAACATTAGTAAAGTTCAGAATATTGAGTTTGAATGGGTTAGACATGCAGTTGTGATACAGTTTTTCTTAAAAGCAACTATTTTTAGCAGTGGCATATTTGATAAGCTTAATGTATCTTTGGTCCCCCATAACAATGATATTGATTTAGAGATCTGCTACAGAGGAAACATGCACGTACAGGAAATGGACTGCATAGTGTACGGAGCTTGCTTTTATTTTCTATTTTCAAGAGATGCTTTAGTTTTGGGGGAAAATTCTACAGAAAGTACAATAAACTACAGTCCTAGAAGGTAGGTTTACCTGTTTTCTAACATTTTCCACTTCCCATTGGCTGTGTGACAGGAGAGCAGAGAGAGAGAGATGTACTGTAACACATGGTAACAAAATGGAAGACGTATATCAAAAGTCTTTTAGAAACTAAAAAAAAAATATATATATATAAATAAGTAGAATTCTGAAAACAAATATAGTTTTACTTATTTATATTTGTCTTTATCAAACATTTGGACACAGGGCAGTGGATGGCAGGGTGTATAGTGTACCGGCCTTCCAGAACTGAGGGATTTCCTCACACATCTAAGCAGAGACTTTTGTTAGTTTGGTCACATCTGTGTTGGCGGGTGTTTCCAACGCCATGCAATTCCATTCTCCCATCCTGTGCTAGAGTTCCAGGCCCAGACCTAAACAGTTGGGAGAATTAGGGGATGCAACAGAAATTGGACAAATAACTTGTGGCATAATATCTGGGGCACAGTGACCTCTCTCTCTCTCGCTCTAAATGCAAAATAGGCCACCTTTAAGCTTGGGGGTTTTTAGAAATATTTCTTCTATTTAGCAAATGAACACTAAATGATGGAATACTTGAGAAATAATCAGTGATTTCATCTGCTCATTCCAAAGATATTTTAGGGAACTTAGACCTTTAATTCTTTTAAGACAGCAACAGTGATTCACATCTATGGCTGTGCTGATATTGCATCACATCTGTGCAAAATGATTGGTGTTCACGTGTGTTCCTCCCTTCCAACGCTCCATGCAAATGAGCTCAACAACACAGCATAAGGTCCTTCCAAAATGTGAATACAAAGCATCTGATTAGCATTGAGAGCCTTGCAGCAAAATTCTAAACAGAGTGATATCTGTTCTGACTTTCAAGGTCTAAAAACATCTGAGACCGGTGAACTAAAAGGGGAAGCCCTGGTGACCAAACAAGTTATCCTGGGTACAGTTGGAGGCTCTTTTGGATATTCCTAGGCAGGCAAAGTTTGCAGTTCTATCCGATAGCATTTTTCTGATTGGCTGAGTAGAATCTAAAAAAGAAAAGGGGGGGCAGGGTTAACCTACTGCAGTGGATATCTCGGTTATAGCAAACTTCACTACTCAACTAGTGTCGTTTCAAGATGGCTTACGGTGTCCCCCGTTTTATTTTCATAAAGTAGTTAATGGATAATAAATGTTCTCTAGTTATTTGATATTGCAGATAACGCTTCTTGTTGGGTAAACTTTGTCCAAAGAAAGTATCCATGGCAATGACTTGGCACTGCAGTAGTGCGCTGAAATAATGCAGTGAGAGAGAGATGTGGACAGTGGAATGTACGGATGTTTGCACAGATGTCAGACTATTTTCCTAGACTGACAAATGAACAAATAGGGCTGTTGCAGACTGTATCCAGATGGACTGCATTGCCCCAGTATGTTGTTCATCCTGTGGCACTAATGCAATTCAATTGATTTGTCAATAAACAATCATCTTCCTCGAATGGAGACAGGGAAAGAAAATGATACTGTCAGCCATTTAATTAATTTTCACATATAATGGTAACCTACTTCCCTTAATTACTTACTTCAGCCATCTCTGGATTAGCTCGGGAAAAAGCTGATTTAGTATTTAGAAAGAAACTTCTAGGATAAAAACAAAATTTAAATCTTGCAGTCGATAGAAACAAAAACAACGAGAATTTGGTAATCTGTGGTGTAGATTTATGAAAGGGATCAGGGTATATCACCAGCAGATGATGGAATTACTCTCTTGGGAGTCAATGACCTTTAGTCCAGTAAGATGGAGGCAGTACTGCATTTATGGTTAAGCAAAATGGCATCTTATAAACTAAATAGTTTACAATTTAAATTAAAAAAAAAATTAAATTTTGAGAAAATACTGTGTGTTTACTAAATCAGAACAGGAACCCTAAAGCAAAAATCAGTGAGACCATACAAAGAAATTATTTGCCTGCTTCCTTAGAAAGCACAAAAATAATTAAAAGTGAAAGTAGAGGTCAGGGTAAATTTTAGAAATATTTCTAGATAAATGAATGAGCTGAAAACCATTGCCATGATTTTTTGTATTTTTAAAAAAAATATAAACTAAGTCTCCTCCTAACAGTATTGTGGGGGGGGGGGGTGCTCAAAATACTGTTCTCTCTTTTGAATGTTTATTTGATGACTGCAGACCCAAAACATCTTGGAATTGTGGGTCTGTCCCCTGACCAGAGCAGCTTTACCACCAATCAATCATAATAAACCACTTCCCTTCTCTTTATTAAGTGTCCCCCATATTCAACAACCAGTCTGATGGCCAGGGACAGATGTTCCCACTAGCCTAACCTTGATGTCATCCAGTCCCATTTGAGCATCTCTTGTATATTTGGAGTCTGATTTGCAAATACAAGCAACAACAAAAAAAAGCGATGAAGGAAGTCAGAGTAAGCACTTTAAGGATATTATGGCACGAGATGGAGGGGTGAGTAGGTCTGTTGTTCAGTGGCTCTGCTATAGGGAATTACAATCGCATGCTAGAAATGATCAATTATGAAATCAATACAAGAATCTCCTCAGAGAAAACAAAAAGCACAACCTGTTCTACCGGAGTCGTGTGGCCAATGATGGAGTGTGTGTCAAACTACATGCGCAAAAAAACTGGAAACCAAAATTAAATTTTTTGTTAACTGTGAATATTTTTAAAATTCTACACTGCATTAAAAGTTAATTTTAGTATCTTTTTTTAAAAAAAAAAATTATTTCAGAACAGATTTCATCTCGTCCGTGTTGCAGCAATATGACAAACGCCATCTCCCGCCAAATTCTGAAGGTAAAGTTTCTTGAAATGTTCATGAATTTGCACAAAACTTCATTTTTTTTTCCATTATATCTCCTCACCTTGCTAAACATCAACAGATGAATGAGGAAAGTTACTTGTCTACAACATCCCCTGGTTGTTGGGTTCTCTATATCCCTTTGTTGTTTTGTTAATGCGATAAAATCATCTCTTCCAGTTCTCTCTCCTTTGATGACTCTTTCCCCAACTAAACAAATGGAATTTAAAAACCTTTTTTTTTTAGGAAATGAAAATAATAAACGAAATATGAAAAGCGTCAGTAAAGCCTATTGAGGCGGCAAGATAAGGGCCACCAGGGAAGAAGTATCAATACAATTCTCGAATTAAGTAATACTACTAATTGCATTTGCTAGTAATTTATTCCATTTATTAACAATTCTATTAGTAGATATTATTTTCTGGTATCTAAAATAAAACAAAAATCTTTTAATTTGTAATTACGACCCCTAGTTACTGTAGCTAGCCAAAATGATTTTTCCCTGTCCACAAGCTCAAATCCATCGATTTCTTTTGAAAACTGACATTACGTTTTCTCTGAAATGTCTAAGATTAAAACTTGGTATATCTAATGCTTTTAACATGTAGTGTATTCCAATTACTTAAGACTCTGAAACATTCCAGTAAATCTTTGCTGAACACTCTCAAATAAGGACTCTGCTACACCTGGACAGAATCTTTAAGGTGTAGACAAATCAGAGATTTCATACAACAGAACTTTACTTTTAGGTTGGATACTTTGGTTAATTACTCGTTTCCCTTTAACTGACACATGAATAAACTGACAGCATTTCTTAGTGAAACTGATAACCCTAAATATTAGTCACCAGCTCTGGACATCGTAAACTAGTGTACATCTTCTAATAGCAAAACCCACATCTCCAGAAATTATTGAGTTGCAATTTAAATGTTTTCTTTCCTCTATAATGTGTGTGGAATTAGCCTGGTCACTGACCAGGTTCTGATATGACTATTCCTCTGTTCATCACTGGGGAGTGACATTGTTACTGTTCCTTGCTACCTAAAACTCTCTCTTGCTAACTCAGTTTTAAATGCTTCTTGTCTACATAAGAGTAGACTAAGACAGAAATATCCGTTATTGTTTAACTATATTGGGTGTTCTTTTTAGTTATTGTACTGTAGATGTTCAAATTGGGCCAGGAATCATCCTACCGACTGACAAATTTCAAACTACTCAGGAATTTTACAGTCTTCTTGATACACACATCAGAAACTGAGAACACTGCAAGCAATGTAAGAGACACCAATAATTCCTCCACTCAAAGTTGCAGCAAATTACTGGTATCTATTTAAACTAAGCTAATCACGATATTGAATAATCGGTGTATGATCTGAATTACATTTACTTAGAGGTACCACAACTCACTCCTCGTTTCTCCGAATGCAGGATCTGTTTACCACCATGACTCCCTCTCTACAAGACAAGACATGGCGAATGTGCTCCCTTCTCATCTTACATTAGTTTCCTGTTGCTTATCTGCTATTAGATTTCTAGATCAGTTAAATAGAAAAAGGGGTCTGTGCACTCACCTGCTGTGTAGGGGCTTCAATGACAAATCTGTTTGGGTTGTTAGAATTGTAGTACTGACAATAATATCCTTTCTGTAATCTAATGTGTGTTATTCAATAGCATACCTGAAAAAACATATTAGCACCTGTACCCTAGCTCCATAGGTGATCAAAAGAAACATTCTGCTGTAAAATGACTTACCAATTCTAACCTTTATATCATCTCACAGGCAATAAACACTAGACTTTATGAACACAGATATTCTCTTCTTCAATCAACCATTTCCAGGCTAATTATTTTGTATCCATTTTTCAGGTCAGTTTAAATACAAGGTTATTTCCTAGACAATCATCTGTCCATGACTCAGGTATGGTGGGGAAATCGCAGACAGATGGGAGCTTTAGTTGGTCTAAACAAAGGAGATGAGCAGCAGCAGCCACGCATTACACTGCCAAAATAAATACGGCATTACCTCATTAGTTAATCTCAACAACCAATGACATTTTACGCGATCAGATCCTCAAATTACTGCTTTCTCTTGTTTGTACCAAATTATTCAATACAAATATCCGAGGTGTCAATGAAGGATTAAACTAGGAGTCTTCCTTCTCTTCTTATAGAACAGATTTTCCTGTATTTTTCCAAAGGTCATCAAAGCTTTTCTGTTGTCAGACGGGCGCCAGAGACAAAAATGTCAAACCCGCAGCTCGGAATGTGAATTTTCAAAGTCGATCTTCACTTGCAGGGTCCAATTTGTTTTATGTTAAAGTTGCCACACCTATGCCAAATGAATCGCTGATGGTTTGCTTAACACTTTTGCAGACAGCCCCATCACTGTCAACGTGTCCTTAGACATCACAGCTTTTGATGCCATAGACGAGACAAATATGGTGAGTTTAGTGATCAATAATCAATAACTTCCTTTTCAGAAAAAAAAACAATGATAAAAACTCATTAGTAATCTGAGGCCATCTGATACATGGGAGGCCACTGCAGGGATTAAATGGGATTTTCAGATAGATCCAGGTGTTTGGCAACAAAAGTTTCAATCGTTAAATTTGTGCCTGCTGGCCCTTTGACTAAATGTCAGTAATACACCACAGGATGGAGTCTGTTGCAGGCAGTAACATGTACCGTCAGCCCCGTGATGTTTACAGAGCAGCAGACTGCTCGCCAGGTATCATCGCCGGCTCCAGCTGACTCACAACATAGAATGCGATAGCTAGGATGTGCGGGCAATGAGCATCACACGGGAAGGATTCCAGGTCTGTGTCCTGGCAGTGGAAAGATCGGGTTCAAAAGTTAGATCAGTGTTTCTACGGCGATGGCGGATAACAAGCCACCCATATTTTCTGACTGACTGAAAATGAGAATAAAAACTATTGGTGATGTGGCTTTCAGAGAAATTAGGGGAAGACTAAAGCGTTTTATATCGCCTTAGTAACTAAACTTATATAATTAGACTGCCAAGATTAAGGGCCCAAGTCCCATTTGAGACTGGTTTGGTTCCTTCTTTTTCTTCACCATTTGGGCGCATAAGTTTTCTCCAATATCTAAAACTGAAGGGTCCTGCTAGGGATTTGCCAAAGTTGCAAGTTCCTCCCCTACTAAGGTGCAGGATAGACAGTGCTCTGTGGATAATTGTAGCATTACAGTCCCTCACTAGAGTTGCCCCCCTTGCAGAGATTATCCCCATTGTAGGGACTGCTGTACAACACAACTAAACATGTATTTTGGTAATGTTTATCCAGAAATGTGTGTTCATTATTTGATTGTTATGGCTTCTAAGTTAATGGAAAATGAGCCAAAGCAAATAATCTACTTTCTAACTGAAAATAGTTTGATTTCTACCCCTTCTCTTGAAGAAAAGGGAAGGAATTTCAGGCATTGTTCAATGGGGCAGTATTTCGGAAGTTCATTAAGCAGTGCCCTATCACTCAAAATATCACGGACTAATGTTTTAAAAAATGGTAAGACTGCATAATAAATGAGTGGTTTACTGTGTGTGTGTGTGAGAGAGAGAGAGAGAGTTGGCCTGATGATCACACGATCTGCTACAATGAAAATGAGTGATCCCAATGAACCTGGACCAACATGGCGAGCTTAGGACAATGGTTTAAATGTTCCCAGAAGGCTTGGCAGATACTCTGAAGTGTTGGATGAGTTACAGCCTCCAAGAACCGAGCAGCCAACAGGATTTTGTGGGTTCAAGACGAACTCTAGCCATCTGAAGACACCAAAGGTAAAAACATCTGCTGCACACACCAAATCATTGCAAACTGAAAGTGTCTTTCTGAGGACGGCACCCTGACGACGGTAATGGAGAAATTTTTTTCCAGAACAAAATGTCATCAGTAAATAACAAATTATCAACAACTTTCCACTCACAGCTACAGTAAGGGTTGTCTTTTTAAAATCAGTTTTTATTCCTGATTAAAAATTAATAAGACGACAAAATCTTGAATGTTCAATGGAAAGGAATAAAGGTAGACTAATCACAGCCAATAGATGGTTTTCATCAGACATTAACTGCATCAGAGTAATTTCTTCTCCAAAAATTAGTTTAAAACAGTAAAGCTGCAGTTTTTTCCTGGTTTTTCACGAGTCTCTAGGAGGAAGACAACTCTGGTGAGGGAGCGCAGTGCCACAGTCATCCGCCAGAAGGCGCTGCTTTCCCCGTGCCACGAGGTCGGAGTACTGCTGACTTTGGCAGGGAAATTCCTATTAACACCCTCTGTTTTTAGATGTGGGAGGAAACTGGAGAAGATCCAGTGGTGAAACCTTGTCTCGTTCCAGACTTTAAAATATGTCCCAGAAAAGATGGCAATCATCTGTGGCAATAGACAGATAGATTGTGAAGTTTATTGCTCCCATCTCCCCCAAAGGAGTACTCCACCCCTCCCCATGGTCTAAGGGTGTGGTAGGTAACAAATGCTCGGAAATTGAATTAGTTCATGATGCAGGAGTAGGGGCTCACAGACAGGAAATCCCTAAACTTTTGATGCCTGATGCGAAGAAATTTAGCAGTTATTAGCAGACTTCAAGCAAACTGTTTATCTTCACTCTCATGTTAAAATACATAATCGATCTGAAGTTTTCAGGTGTCCCTGTAAATCCAGAATTGTTTCTGTTTTAACCCTAACCCAGCTGGCCTTAGTCAGCACCAAGAATAGACTTTTGCTCGTTCTGTTGCAAATATTTAAAAAAAATTTCAGGACTTTACCATCCATACCATGATCATCCAAGAATGGCACGATCAGCGGCTCATGTTTTATGATCTAACTGAGTCGGCGACGATCGAGCTAGGTGCAACACCGATCAACGAGATCTGGGTTCCAGATCTCTATGTGACCAACGAGAAGACAGCCAAGCTTCACGATATCACCATGCCAAACAGGATGATACACTTACACCGGGATGGAACTGTACTGTATCGAATGCGGTAAGAACAGAAAACTATTCAGTGCTTATTTATTCTCCCTTACCAATCACTGTCGCTGCTGTAAAATGCATTAAGGATTTTTAGTGAAACTTTTATAAAATGTTTGTGGATATGCACTAATTCCAGCCTTTCTACTGGAGTGATAACAATTACAACTGGCTACATGCAGACCTATACTAGTTACCTGGCTATTAGTATATAGGTTATGTTAGAAGATTGGATGTTTGCATTACTATAGTAATAATACTAATGATATCAAGAACTTGTGTATGTATAGCAATAACATTAAAAAAACAAACACATTTACTTATTTTCCTAGTTCCTTACACACAAAACAGGAGGAGTGGGTGTTCAGGAGGGGAACTCGCTCTGATATTGTAATTTTGTGTACAGATTTGTTAGGCATAATTGGTTTATTTTACCACACTACTGAAACACTGCAGCAAATCATTTCTCATTACGTTTGGCACAAAAATGATGTCTAAAAGGAAATGAAGCAAAACCTGGACAAAGACGTCCAAAGTCAAGCCATTAAAGATCACATACATCACCATCACTCTCCCTCTTTATCATCTGAGGAAAGAGCTATACTGATATTTAAAGCACCCATTAATAACCAACCTACTACAGTAACTTAAATAGTTCAGAACAGCAGCAAGGTAGTGTGTATGTCCAATTACAAAAAGAATAGTTTTGTCCCACTGGCAAAGCACAGCAGTCAGGATCAGCAAGGTGTCAGCATCTTTAGCTGTGTTGTATTTCATATACCACTTTCTGATATACTCTGTAAATGTCAAAATAAGGCTTAGACCGAGCCATTATCGCAGGAAATGTCAGGATGACTTTCATTCTTACAAGGCTAAAAACATCTTTTTGGTTAACATGTAGTTAAAACGAAGAAGAAATGTCGAGTGCTTCACCAGGCTATGGCAGCAGTATCCAGATGTAACTCATTTTCAAAACTCTATATAATATACTGCATTGGTTCTAATTGTCACTCATTCCCCCTAAGCTATGAAAAATTAATTTGATGTGGACAGAATTCAAGTTGATGTCAGAAAACTGATCATGGACCCGCCCAAGATGACAAAGTGGTAATGTGGAGGTGATCAAAAACTGCAAGATGATGAAATCAATCAACCCTTTTGACCAGTTTTCCAAACATCACGATTGTGGCATATACTGGAAAACTTCACATACAAATGGAATTGTGGTGAGACAAAAAAAACACCTGTTCAACAAAACCTGCCTCAAAACAAAGGAAAAAGGTGGAAACATTCTATTATTGCATCATTACAATGACTACTCAACAAATACCTAGCTGCTGATATTGGAAACATGGATGGAGCAGCTGCCTATTTTGAAATGTCAGGCAATGTGAACATGCACCTCTCCAGGGAGATAGATCTTAATCAAAACAACTGAGCATTGAAAAAAATGATCAATTCCTACAGGAGTTTGAGTCAGAATAAGCCAAAAATGTTGGGTGAATGAAGATATCATTCTCCACTTGCCTGGGGTCACCATGCCCAATAAGTGTTCTCTTATTGTGGACCATACATTCTAATTCAAAATACCAGGAATTGGAGTTTCCAGGTGATATAAAAAGTGACTTGAAGAAGTTAGATTCGTGTCTTATTTACATTACCCCACCCCCCCCATTTCTAGAAGAACAAAACGGTTTATTTTTTTTCAGGTATGTGCCCGCATTGTCATTTTCTTTTCTTCCTGTGTCACTGACAAAGCAACAAAGTACAATAGCCCTGATGGTGTTTTCAGTGTTATTCTTGTCCACTCTTTCATTGCACATAGATCTATGCTGTGTCTGTCGTGTCAGGTCAGAGTCACCCGGCTCGTATCGCCATTTGGAGATATTATTCGCTAATTTAGATCCCACGTGGCAATGCACAGAATGTAGTTGGGCGATAGAAAAGTTTGAAAACATTTTAAGTACAATAGCTTAGACCCAATGATATCAGATACACAGTGGATTGTTCTCTTCTTAATGAGAAAGAACTACTACCATCCTCATCTGAAAAATTTCACCTAAGTGTTTATACAGTCTAAAGTTCTGCTGCTTGGTAAAAAGGTGGAAGATAAGTTCATCACCTTATTAGTGATAGATAATGGACCTAATTGAGCAGATACCCCAATGGCACAGTAGGCTAAAGAATTGGTAAAAAATACATAAAATCCTTGGCGACCACCAGTTGAAGCCGATGGTACAATTTGAAAATAAAAAAAAAAAGTATCTACCAGGGACATTCAAATAAAATCCAGGGGACCAGATACCATCAGGCCAATGTTTCTTCAGCTGGGTTTCATTTAAACCACCCTAATATTATCAAAACCGCCCTGGACCCCAATAAGTCCATTAGTTACTAACCTCTTGATGGAAATGCCAGGACTTACCCCTCTTCTTTCTGTAAATAACACTCCAATAACTTTCCATTGTACTTGTTACGTTTCTTTCTCTTTTTCTTCAGGGTGACAATGACAGCGTCCTGTCCCCTGAAACTCAACCGGTACCCACACGATGCGCAGATATGCTCCCTCTACCTACAGAGCTGTATGCGGTTGTTTTTTTTTTCCTTTTCTTTATTCTTCACACAAATCCGAATTTTGCTTCCTTCCTTTTAAGGGAGTCGCCATCTTTTGGATGATGGCCAATGAACCGTCCAACAGTCAGCGGTGAAAGTCAGTATTTGCTGACATTTTTCAAGCTGCAGTAACCCAGTTCCCAAGGTATTTTAAGTAATACAATAATTTTGAGCCAGTACAGTACTTCTGTAGTTATTTTTTTTATTATAGTCATAAATGACCCCTTCAGTGCGGCTTTCAGCACAAACATTCACGAGTGATGGATAGACGACGATATTCTTGTACCTAAGCAGTATTTAGACTCTGCCACCGCAGGGAGGGGTTAGCAAGCCAGACGGCTCTACCGTGGTTTGATGTTCTGCTTGTTTTCTCTCTCCCACCCAGTTTCGTATACCAAGAACAGACTGCAGCTGCGATGGAACAGCAAGAAAGTTAAATTGGACAAAGCCTGCCACACGCTATCTCAGTTTGAGGTGACCCACTGGATTGCAGACACCTGTGGGAATGGCCACAATGCAAGTTACATAGATGGTACTTTTTCTTCTTCTATGTACACCCAGAGACATCGGTATTTTTAAAATCATGTACATGCTTCAGTTTAAAAGCTAGTGCATCTTTATGAATAAAATGAAGACCTGGGGTAGATCCAAATGTACTGTAGATAACCTATAAATAGCAGCAGAGTAGATTATGTACATATTAAGCATCAGCAGTCGTAATACATCCCAAAAATTGTGTCTACATCAGAAATGTCATTTTGGGTGGTGCATATGTGGATCTTATAGAAAATCTCTCCACCCAAGCAGATGCTGGTGTTGACCAGGACTGAACTAGTATTCAAATCCTCATCTACAATAGTACATGATTATTTGGTAGCCAACTATAGCACTAGGGATATCATGCAAGAGGTGACCAAAGTCTTAGAAGATACCCTAAGGAATATGCACCACTTTGCATTTAATGATTGAAAAAGAGACCTCCTCAGTGTTTTCCCTAAGGTTGGGATGCCAGACATCAAGGATGTGCCACCTCTGTTGTTGGATGTCTTTACTAAAGTGAGAAAATACAAATTCTCGGTTCTTGAGAGTAAAGGAAATTTTAGAGAGAGAGATTATTGAGTTTTACCAACCATGTTGTCTGTCCTATCAGACAGCATTCCCATCTCTCTCGGCTGGCCAATCATTTTTATAAGATGATAGAAAGGGAAAACAAACGCAGGAATAACACAGAATTCCAGTAGCCGGCCCGACTCTCACATACAGCAGCTGACACTCAGCCTAAAGCAGCTACTCAAGGGATTCAGGTCTAGATTTTATCTGCCAGTAATTTAGAAAACCTTCCCACAAAGGCAACACTACAAAAACTCACCATTAGACTGCTGGCTGCTTCTAAACATTTATTGCAGATGGAGTAAAAAAAATTTAAAAAATAAAAAAGGAAAGGAAAGGAAAATGAAAAAAAATTTGCTGCAAAAAATTTAACCCAAAAGTTTGCCACTTGAAGGTGGCAGTAATGAGCTTTCATAGCATTGCATTATGGGAAGGTTCTATAAATTATCAGACAGAAAGCACAGCTGCTTTAACTGAAATAAAAGGCATAGGATATAAATATTCATATTTGCCATCTATTTGTCAAACTCGGTTCCAAATCATCAAGATAAGAGACATTCTACTGCAAGAACAACAGAAGCATGGTGACATCATTTACAAAGCTTTATGTTGCTAAATCTACTTTTTGTTTTTCTTTATTTTCTTGAAAATGCATGAAATTTATTAAATCCAGTGGCAGTAAACACCTAAAAATATTGCGGAGTATGTAATTCATCGATGACCAAACTAAAAAATATAATTAAAACACTAACAAATTCAGCCGACACACTCGCGAGATGACGACGATGCTGCACTTTACATTTTCTCTAATTACTTGTGGTGAATATTTTCAGATGCTTTCTCCTGTATAAAGGTAGACTTCTACCTTGAGAGAAACATGGGGTTCCACATGCTGCACATCTACATTCCCAGCGTCCTCACCGTCTTCATCTCATGGGTATCCTTCTGGCTGAATGTGGATGCGATCCCTGCACGCATCTCTCTTGGAGTGGTTACTGTCCTCACGATGACCACCCACACCACGACCACAATCTCCTCCCTGCCCAGCGTGTCCTACATCAAGGCCATTGATATCTGGATGGCAACCTGTCTCATCTTTGTCTTCTCTGCTCTCCTAGAGTTTGCCTTTGTCAACGTGTTTGAACGGCAGGAGGTGGAGCGCAAGAACCCTGCCCGGCAAGCTGGAGTCAAGGCCAAACAGAACACCAGCTTCATTGTAAGTAAATCTAAGTTAAAGCTACAGGCCAGTGATCCAGTATGTCACGCACTCTTCTCACAGGATTAGTGCACCATCATCAGCAGATTATACCTATACCAGTAGTACTGTAGCTCCTCCATGCCAATGTAAAAACAACAGAGTTTTCATTTCTTTAATACAAAATACAGAAACCATTTTTTTTGGTTAAAAAAAGCAGCAGTTTTGATACTGACTGTATCGGAGTGGACCTAAATGCTCTCTCTCTCTCTCTCAAAGTTGAGAACTTAACAGTACTGCCAAATTTTCCATATGACAGCAAATATGCAATCCTTTTAGCGCAATCAGTCCAGCAAGACTCTTGCGGAGCAGAGATGAAACTGTTGTTCTGAATATACCAGGGGTGCTGGGGCCTAACTGTATCCTTCTAGACTAAACCGAACTTCATATTTCCTCTAAAACCAATTAAGAATTTTGATCAGAAATTTTTTTTATTTTTTTTTTTTTTAAAGCTGTACAACTGCAGTAGTGGCGAGAAAATTTAGTCATTCATTATCTGACTGCAGGCCAGCTGCTGGATAAACTGAACTTTCTGGGCCGGTGGTTTTCTTTCACCACTGAGCATCACTTTATTAGCTAACAACAGGACCAGTAGACCGTGACCATTAAACAACACGCACTGTACAGATTTTATAGCCTAAAAATTGATTTCTATTTGTTGCCGTGTCCAATGAACTAAAGTTACGCACGCAGGGCCTAAAACAATCCTTTGTTCAGATTGCCCATGAAAGGCGGCATGTGGCAATACAATGTGGCTTTACTTTCCACCGGGTGGTGCCACCCGTCCGTTAAAGTCAAACCAGCTGCTTACACGCGAAAATACAGACCACCCAAGAAAAAATTAACCACACACCTTTTGCTGCTCTTGTTACAGTAAACTGAAGCTAAAAAAAATTTATCTTTCAGAAAAATGATGCGGGTGAGAAAACTGGTCCGAAGTATGTCCAAGGCTCCTTTGGAAAGGGAAGAGCACACAACCTAGACAAAGCTTCAAGAGTTTTATTTCCACTCATTTTCATATTATTTTGTGCCACATATTGGATAATTTACAGTCTGTGAACAAAGCAACAAAAATGGAAGTTCTCTCAGTTTGTCCCCCAATTAATCTCAAACCCAAACCAGTTTTGTTGTTGTTTAATAGCAAACAAATCTTCACAATCCATGTCATCACTGTATAATGGAACATTTTGACCTCCCATAGCCTGGATTATGCACCATTTCTCAAAAATATTTTTTTGACTTTAAGCAGAAAGCATCAAACCTCAAGTATTCCCTAGCATTTGTCAGTAAAATTCTCTTTTTCCTGAATAAAAAATTTTAAAAAATCATTGTATTACATAAAGTTTCCCATCCCTAAATCAGTCATCGCGGAGAACAGTGTCATTGTATACAAGTATCCAAAAAAGACCTCAAACGGAGAACAACGTTTAATTTGGAAATGAAGCGGTAAGTAATATTAACAATTTTCAAAAAACGATTACAGGGTTGTATTATTAACAGCAACAAATGGCCCTGTTAGCTCAAGAGCTCATTATAACCAACAAGAACATTGTTCCCACAAGAATTCCTATCAGCAACTGGTGTGTGGTCTCTAGGTAAAACAGAATAAATATGGATGTGCTCACTAACCCTGCCACTACAATAAAATCTTAATAGTATTCACTAAACATATGGACAAAGAGCTCACAGCTGCAGTATTCCATTAATTAGACCCAGTGACTGATTAGTACTAAAAAAATCTCCCAAAGCCTCTGAAACTTTACTATAATTTATCATTACACTGTTTACTAATACATCAATCCCCAAATCTGATTTTTATACCCTTTAATAACACATTGACCTGTAAACCCAGGCTAAGTGGTTAAAGGCAGTACATAGTCTTTAAAAATGGGAGTTAGTTATTACAGAGTAATTAAAATGAATTACTGGTAAGGTGTCCATACATATAGACAATACAGGTGACAGTAAAGACATCGATGTCTGTAAAATGTATACCAAAGGGATCGAGACTACAGCTGGAGAGTGATAATTATTGACATTAGTGGTGCATTTTACTGCTGTGCCAAAGAAATTTACAAGCGTATCTCATTTATCTGTTCATAAATATTAGAAGAAAAACAATAGTGGGCATTTTTTAAATCTGCTATCATACAGGAACCAAAAACAGACAAATCATTGCTTGATAAAAGTTGGCTAGAATGTCACATCAGGATTGGACCAGTTGGTCAGCTGTGTTTATTCAAGGGCATACTGCTGATATACTGAATAGTATTTGATGCGGGCTGTGTAGAAGGGCCGTGGAGCTGAGTTTTAAAGCATACATAAAGCAAATATTTTGTAAATCACGCCTCGTACCTGTACCTTACACCTTTAAAGCCGGAGATGAGAAAGAGTTAAATGGTTTAGTACAGCAAGGTATTTATTCAAGTTTTACCCATAAAAAAGTTCGGAAATGTGAGACCATTAATAGATTATTTAAGGGGTGTTTTAAATTGATTATTGGCAAAAAGAAAAGAAAAGAATTATTCTTTGATAATGTGAATTAGACACTTAGGAAAACATGGTACTTCAAGCTAATCAAAACAGATGAAAGACTGTCACAGTCTGTCAGATATACATATTTAAAAAAAGAAAATCTAATTAACAAAATCACTAATGCTCCTAAAAATGAAGGAGACTGGACGTCATGGTTATATTTAATCAGTTGCATAAAAACCTTATGAAGAGTTAGAGCTATTAAATAGTTTATTTCAGTAGTGTGTAGACTGTAATTACATGGCTGGACCAGGTAAGTAAGATGTTGATGACCGTTCATCATCTGCAGGAGGTGCATGACGGGGGAATGAAACAGATTAACCAATAAAATGGTAAATTCCAGTGAATAAAATTATTCAGCTTGAGAAAAAAGCTGTTGCTTGGAAGAAACAAATTACAATATGGTAAACCATTTACCTGCACCATGTGAGACTTCAATTTGTGCAAGAAACACATGCAGGTAATTGGATACTCCTGCAATTAAAGACACACACACAAAAAAAATGTAAAGTACTGTAATAAAACAAACAGATATGCAGTGTAGTTAATGTAAATATTTCCCTTTCTATTTTAATCATTGTGCTGTAGGGTTTGATCCCCAGTTTCAGACAGCTCGGTTTGGCATACCTCTCTCTCTCTCTCTCTCTTCTTCACCAGCTGATCATCTCTCCTACATCTGAAAATGGAGGGTTCTAGTAGGGCCTTTCTGCATACTAACCAAAGCTGGTCGCCCTGCACATGCCCACCGCTAGAGCAGAGAGGAGTGAGAGTGCACAGATAGTGCAGCAGTGTAGGCCATCATCACCAAAAAACAATTCATGTGTGACTTCTGCCGCTGAAGGGGCATTGCTGTGAGTGTTGTCGTCTTTGGTTGCATAGGACAGTGGCACTTACTGGTTACCATAATGTGCAGAAAATAAAAGGTCACCTAGCATCTCATGGGAATGAAGTCATGCTGACCAGTTTACTCAAAGGAAATGCTGAATTTGCATCAGATAGTTAACATATTTGCAAATGCAAAATCTCAGGGTATATTACAAAAATTGTTAGTTTCTAGAAATTAAGAAATGCTGCATTCCAGCCAGCACATAGACCATATTATTATGGGCAGAACCATTTGCTGTGTGCTCTATATACACTTTGTTAGAATAAAGGAAAATTCAAATGTATTGTAGTGATGTATATGCTTTTAATTGACGCATGCATGTGATCTTGAAATTTAATTGATTTGCTTGGTTTTCTGGTGATTAAATACAATTTAAAAAAACAGAAAAACAGGCTACATTTAAAATGTTACAGTACAAGAAAAATGTAACTCAGATCTTAGTGTTGTTGCTCATAGGTTAATTAGTAAGCACAGAACTTCTAGTTGGGGGGACGGATAACTGATGGCAAGAGGGCCCAAGTCTGATCCCCCCACTAAGCATTGGTCAAGTTTTGAAAACTCACCAATAGCATGCTTTCTTCTTGTACCAGTTTAATGTCGAGTTTCCTCCTATGACTAAATAGAGGAGTTCTGTTAGGGAGTTCCTATTTCCTGTTAAAGACAGAAGTGCTAGATCCCACAAAGTGCAAGAATGGCAATGCTTAGTTAATGGTAACCATGGCACTATGCAACCAGAGAGAGAGAGAGACCCTCTCAAGTTCCCTTTATTAAGAAGAAATCGTTTAGTGTGATTACCAAACATTCATGATAAAAAGTAACTCTGTAATGCATTGTGGGCTCCTCCTCCTCTCCAGATGTTACTTTTGTCAAGAAAACACTGAAATATATTCAATAGTTTTCAATCTGTTTTCGTGAAGACTCTACTGAGTGAAAGTGAAAATACGACCAAAGGGGGGCTGAGCTCATGACAGACAAAGTTGTTTATTATACACTTCCTGCCAATAAAACATTACAAAAAAAAAAAGAAACTGCGTAAATACCATCCTCAGTCGTCATCTTGGTCGTCAGATTCTTCCTCAGTCTCTTCAAGCCATTTTGCCAGTGGTGCCACCTGCAGAACCAAACAATCATGTTTTAATGCATCAAATTAAATAACAGTCTACAAAAGGCTCTTTTTTCCATTCTTGTCTCAAAACCATGTTTTCTGGTAAGGGGCCAGCAACAGATTGCATCTTCCACTCCATGGGTGATTCCAGGTGCCAAACTAATTTTCGTCCCCATTATCAAGTGATCTGGCACCATGCACAAAACCGACTTTTATCTATTGATAAAATAACTGGTTGGTTTGTTTGAGCACTGGCTGAAAAATCTCGACCTTCTGTGATCTGTATACTTAGTCCAGTAGTTACAAGGAAGCAGGAGGGCAAAGCCCCTAGAATCATTCAACAACACTATTTTAAAACTGATTTAAACCATCATCATCGAAAATTTGAAGGTAATTCATTACATTCATTTACAAAAACAATTTTCTAATGTGGGGCTGGGCTGAAATGTTAGGTAATTCGCAATTAAGACCCCATACAGATGGCTTTCATGATTTGGCATGAGGTTAGAAAATTAGAATGCATAAAATAGCGTGATGGATTACATTCTTAAAGTTGCTGTGTATGAACTCTGAATGTGGATTTTGTTTGCTAATAATTTTAAAAAAAGAAAACCTTCCCACAATGCAATGGTAGCCGTCAGCTGCTTACAAGCATTTAGCTATTAAGTCAATATGACAGATGAGGTAAAATTTTTGAAGAAAAGAATACAAAACTTTGACTGCCCCCAAAAAAATCATGGTAAAAGTTAGTAAAACAAATAATAATAATAATAATACAAATTATAAATGCAAAAGATTTAAACACAGATCTGCTTCAGACCCCTGACAGGCATTTTACCGATTTCTAATCGTGGATTGCGCCACAAGGCTCCCTGATTATCAGAGGCAGGCTCCGATTGCATAAACGTGGCCACTTTAGCCATAGCCAGCATAAACCAGTGGGAATATTTCTCAAAGGTTTTACCAGTTAAATCAGGGGGGGGGGAGCAAACTTTGTTTTATACACAATGTATATTTATAAACGAGCAAGCAGAGAGGAATTGTGTCTTTTGGGTGACCTAGGTCCGGTGAAGGGAGCCATCTTCTTAATGGCTTGTAGGTATATTCTCTCTTTTTTTTACCTGTTTTCTAATGGCATCTTGTAAAGCTGGATCTTCAAGTGTTGGTGGGTTGTGAAACCATTTCAAGATGGGAGCTTCTTCAAGAACATCTGTTTCATACAAGATGTGGAGCAGCTTGGCCAACACCACGATAAACTTTGGGTAGGCCAGCCCGAAGTCCTGCAACAGAACATCATGCTAATTACAACAACAAATTGTCTAAGTATTGTGCGAAAAATCCATTTAAGGAAATATTCCACTAAAAAAACTCAGAAAAACAAAAAGGGAAAAAGAACTGAAAAAGACCACAGTAAATATTTGATAACCCTCTCACCTCCAATGCCACCAGGCAGTCGTGTTGAGACTCGGCACTTTTTATATAGTTCCTGAGCAAAGGTTTGTACTTGATTAAATTCTGAAAAGCAAAACCACAGAACAAATATAATTAATTTCTTCAGAATTACCAGTTACTCATCAAACAGTTAGTGATGTTTGTTAAAAAAGTAAATATATCAAAGATGAAAATTGAATTTAACTCCTCACCATTTCAATGCATGAATCTGTATGCCACAAAACCCACCAAAGGTTGAATCACAGGGGCTGTGACCTTCCTCGTTAATATAATAACCCTTTGTGGCAATAAATCTGTACAACACCAAGTGCTGCATGTGCTATGTGGATGGAATATACAACCAGCTCAGCACTTCTAGGCTGGGCCACAGGTTATACAAGGGAGATAATAAAACTGATGCAGCATATGAAAGGTTTAACAAAAGCACAAAACATACACTTTTCAGTGCTACCACTGTTAAATCTAACAATTATTCTTTTTAATTTCAGCATGACAAAAGTAAAGTAACAAATGACAGCGTAAAGACTCACAGCTTTAACCACAGCTAGCAACTGGATCCCCTCTATGTGAGGATGCTCAGTCAGCGGCAGTTCCAGCAGCGATTTTGTTACCAACATGTTCACATCTGTGATGGCGATGTTATAGGCATGTCTGGAAAAGAAACTCCAATCAAAACTGGTCAGGTGCGTGTTGGCGGGTCGAGATGGGTAGGGTTCAGTTACACACATTAGGGGAGATAATTAACATCGAAGAAAGATGGTGAGGTTATCAGTAAATACGTTAATTAAAAGTGTATCGTGGTCAAGATAACCACGTTCCACTTCCCTCTCACCACATGAAGCATGGAAATTTAAGAAACTCCAAAGTTCCAGTTGTGTCCCTTTCCAGGTAAATGGGGAAAGTGGGTAGGGCAAGCATCGTAGCATAAGTATGCCTCTCAGAACTCTGGCAGATGTGACGAAAGTCCCCACTAAAGCTCTTTGTTTTTAGACGTAGAAGACGACTCACGTGGCCAGCTGGTGAGGAAGAATGAGAAGGAACAGATGTCAGAGAGGTAACGATGCCAATCTGAACTGAGAACATGAACTCAGGATTCCAACCACGCAGCCACCTGAAAACAAAGCTTCCTTCCTGATGGGTGCAGGGTTAAGGAAGGAACACGTGTAGCTTTTAAGAGACCAACAAAAACTTCTATGAAGCTTTCTGTGCAGTTGTTAACTTACTTCAGAGAGTTTATCTCAAGGATTAGATTATCTATGCTGATATGTTCTTCTCTTGCTCGAGTCATCGTATCCACCATTTCTCCATAAAACACTAAAGAAAATCAGAAAAAAAACAACAAAAAAACATTTTACAATGATTAGAACGCCAATGGGAAAATGTAAATAATTTAAAATATTTATTAACATTTCTTTTCCACCAAGTCTATCAGCTCCCTCGTCTACAAGGCGAGTTAAAATCTTAATCTACATAAAAGCATCAGTAAAATAATGGTGAAGGTATCACATCTGCAATATAGTTTAATGGGTCAGAGGATATCAATGTTTTAGTCCCACTGTTTCAGGAATATTGTAAGTCATTATTAAATTATGCATTCTGAAAAGTAACACAAGTATGAAAGCAATTTCTCCTTCATCAACACAAATCCTAAAATATCAACCATCTTTAATAGTGTTCTTTTTCACTGAACTTCAGAAATAGACCTACTGCAGCCAATTAAGAATTATCCACGTTTCTTCATCTCTCTTAATTTTAGTTTATAATATTTTAGAATGAAAAATTTGAAACCAAAAAGAAAAAGCTTGACACTGCAATGTTGCTGAGTGAACAAGGTAACCAGTCACATTGGACATGCTGTAAGAATTGTACACCATCATGGGTAGGTGTACATCATTTAAATCTTTCCATGGTGACTCAAAACAAAGAAAAGACAACTGAGCTTTCTCCTGATGTCTGTGTATAGTCAAGAGATCCAGGTCAGAATATTTGACACAACTGCTTCATTTAATAGCTAGCTACCAGAATAAAGCAGAGGTGGTTAGTTGGTATTTATTCAATTACATTGTACATATGATTTTTTAGGATGATTACTGAATTATACACAGCACAATTTTACCGATATAGCAAGTTCACAAACAAACTGCTGCTCATTAATATTCTGCAAGTTTATAGCAGCTCCTTTGGATAAAATGTCAACATTACCTTTCAGTATGAACAAACTTATTTAAACAGATTTATTCCTGCAAAGTTATGTAGATGACTACAAATCAACTCTATGCAACTGTCAAGGTCTGGAGCAAATTAATAGCTAAGGTGTGGATTTATCAATAAATTCAAGATTTTAAATCTGGTTGCCACCAGGAAAAATTCCTTCTAAATAAACATCCAAATTCCTTCAAATAGATGGTGGTACTTTCCAGAGTTCCCTAAAATCAGTCTGTTCTGCAGCCAAGTTTCTTCCCAGTGAGATAACCGGAATCAGAAGTTTCTGCTCACTCAGATAATCGTGATATTATTTATTCATGCCAGACAATTTTTTTTCCTTCTCATTTTACCACAAGAAAGAATGTTTGTTGTTCTGGGACAATGTACTTACTGTCCATCATGGTTAACCAAAGGTGTAAATCCTATTCATTAGAGAGAAAAAAATAATATATCAAACTGATGGCGCTTTATCTAGGCACAGGAAGAGCTGTGAGGGAATGAAATCTGGAGAAAGTGTAGGCCGGATAGCACTAGGGCAAGCCCTGGACCCAAGCTCCAATTGACTGGTGAGGTGGAAGATCAACATGAGTGGGGCACAGAAAAGCCACCCTGTGCCCATGAAGCTTGTCAGACACTGCAAAATCTCACAGACCAGATAAATGAGTCCAAAGATGATTCCCTGGCCGCCTGACTAGTTCAGTTTACATGGCCAACAGTTTCACCACGTTGTGGCAGGAAGGCCGAGTGGGCTGAAAACAACAGGTACTAGACCATCGAACAGCAGAAAACTTCCTTCTTCACCGACAAGTCCCACGTTTGACCTGTTTGGAAAGGAGAGAGGCCTTTGTGTGGAAACGACTGGAACTGTGGTGTTCCTACTAACAAACAGGGTAGGGTGAAAATCAATTCTGGGGGCTA
This sequence comes from Nautilus pompilius, assembly GCA_018389105.1. Classification (NCBI taxonomy): domain Eukaryota; kingdom Metazoa; phylum Mollusca; class Cephalopoda; order Nautilida; family Nautilidae; genus Nautilus; species Nautilus pompilius. The sequence goes on along the minus strand of JACATO010000937.1, from coordinate 1,251,051 downwards.
CATCTATTATGGTTTGGAAATTTAAAAATTAAACAAGACACTGGACAAGAAAGTCTTATTCACCATGTTGCCCTCAATGATAGGTGAGAGCTGTACACATCAAGATGACGACAACTCAAAAAAAAATCTGTGCAGGGGTTACCTGGCCAGAAAGATGACACCTTATCAGTGATGAAGTGGCCTTCCAGGACCCCAGATCAAAATCAAATTGATAATACTGAGACTACTTGGTCACCAAAATGAAAGATGTGGATGTCAGTAATAAAATAACAATGTGGATGTTGTTGCAGGAAAAGTAAAAAATTCTGAACTGAAACTACACAAGACAAGCTGTCGAGACAATTCCAGAGTGGTGAGCTGCAGTAATTTTCAATAAAAGATGGCTTACTGAATACTGATTTTTGATTCCACGTTTTTTCCACTTTCTTCAAGATAGGTTTAATATAAAAATTAATTAGCTGCTGTTTTTGGTAAACAGCAGAAATTTATCACAACCATTGAAATATTTGTTGTTGTTTTTTTTTTAAAATAGTTAGCAGCTATGCCTCACTTCACTGCTGGACCAGAGCCAACAATTTGGCCACCAGTCTAATAATTCTGACAAGCAGGATGCTGCATTAAAGAGAGAGATTTTTCCAAACAATGGAAGACCAGCGAGTTCCAGTATTTCGAGAACAGGAACTTACTGGTGCTAAATCCTAATGATGGCAACATGGAAAAAACTTACTTTTCATATCATCAGGTGGAGGACTCTCTGTGGGAGATGTTTGCTCAGTTCTCCCACTGCTTGTGCTGCTGCTGCAGCTATCCCCATCATCACCTTTGGCTGATGCATGTCCTAACCGCCACATTTCATGAGCCAGCCACCTTTCTTCCTCATCCTCACTGTCCACCTCCTCACAAAACAAAATCGTTTCACTTGTTGGTCCAAATTGGACCTTTTCTAAATAAAATAAATTAAACTGTGGCTACCCTCTGATGAAGATGCAATGAAATTTAACAAAAAGTTTATCCCTAAAATCTGCATAAATAATAAGCAGCACTAATAATAAAAAAAGGTTTTCTTTACTTCATGGCAAAACTTTTTCACATCCAGTCTGCACAGACAAAATGCTACCAGCCAAACAGCACAAAGAATACACAGTTCATAATTAATTCTGTTTCAAATTTCGCTTTTCTCCTCTCACAATATGCTGACTGTCAAGATGTAGTAATGGCTCCAAAGAATCCTTCACTTTAATAGGAACCACCAAGGAATACTGTCCCTCTATATGTTCCTCACACCCACAGACATTATTCTAAGGGGGATGTCAACCTAAAATTTTAACCAGATTCAGAGGCTCTTCAGTATTTTTAATTTCATTTTTCTACATGTATACTGCAATGAAGGGCCACAGAGGAGACATATTATGAAGTGGATACTAACTTCTCTGACTACAGCAGCAAAGAAATGAACTCAACAACTAAGGGCTTATACTGCATGAAGACAAGAAGCCAATTAGCTCAACTCACCGCCAGCTTGGTCTGGTTCCTCCGACTCTCCAAATCCATCATCCATGGGTTCCCTGGTCAGTTTACTGCCAGGTTTCACACAGACATCAATACCCACATTCACCTGCCCCAAAAAGAAAACACTTGTCAGTGTAGCTCTCACAAACAAAGTGGGAATATTTTTTGACCCTGAACAATGGTCATTCAAAAAAGAAGAGGAGGAGAACTTGCAACATTTCAGTCTGTATTCTCCAATTGATTCCAATGTTTGTGGCTGAAGTAATTTTGAATTTTCCATAAACAATTATTACAATTTTTTTCCTCAAAAGGTAAAGCAAATTACAATTGCAAGGATATAAATAATAAATAAATTACTTAATTAATAACTATTTTCTTAAGCATAAGACATCAATGTTAAAAATGAGATGGGAGAAATAACGAAAATTCCCTGAAACTGTATGATCTGAAATACAAAACTCTGATGGTTATGATGAGTTCAGATGATACCATCAGTGACATAGCAACAATATGATGATCAGTCAATCATCATAACATCGCACTGCAGTAAGATTACACAGTCAGAGAGAAATTTGTTTGGCAAACCAAATTTTAAAGACCCATTTTTTTGTATCTAATAATTCTTGTAGTCCTAATTTTTTGGTGGGGTTGGGAATGCCAGAGTCATTCTGAGGTAAAATCTACTGCCTTTACCTGCCATGACAGCACGGAGTGAGGCCCGACCTGAACACCATCCTGAAGGATCACTCCATCACAGAGTATGGACGAACAAATTGTACAGCCATCTCCAACCACAATGTCATCCCATAAATAGGCATCCTCAATTTTCACATTTTCACCTTTAATTAGAAACAAAACCACCAATTTAAAGATACATTGTTTGTGGTTTGGTATCAGGTAAGGCTGCATATTTAAAAATGTGCCATACATGAGACAGAAATGCACACCCAGTAGATTATCATCCACAACTTCTATAGAAATTCACTTGTAGATGCTTCATCCTGATACCATGCAGCAGATTTCATGTTTTTAAAAGATGCACACTTAACCATCTGCATACCACATTAGTTTTTACCTACCTTGACTGGACTCTATATTTAATCCAAACATTCATAATGCAAAACATGCAGGATTGGATGCTACGCTAATGAGGAAGGTCCCAGGCCCAATGGCTCAAACTGTGCCAAGTAAAACAGGTTTGAAGGGTAACCCAGGTCGCACACACGGCTTCTAAAGACGACTGTTTTTCTAACAGAGATATGAAATACACATAAAACTTCAAGATAGGATGTGTATCATCAAAAATGACTTTGCACAAACCAATCAGAAACCCTGTAACAGAATGGCTGCAGATAAATGCTGTGCTGTTTTGTTACAACTTACCAATCTTACAGTGCCTTCCTATAACAGACTGGCTTATCACTGTTCCACTCCCAACTGAACTTCCGTGACCAATCAGAACATTTTCTTTCAAAATACAGCCCCTAGAAATATACCATAGACAGGGTCTGCTGTGAGGGACATTTCCAGGTTCCAGAAAGAAAACAAAACAATTTTCCAATAAATGTATACAAGCTTTATACAAAACAGTGCACATAGATCTGTGTGAACTGATTACAATCAGTTTCATACCTGCTAATCAGCTGAGATGTAAGCAGGTCATTTCCAACACAGCACTCAATTTGTACACGTGAATGTCGTAACGTTTTTTTTCCTTATTATCAGATGGAATTTTAATTAAATAAAGGAGATTAAAATGACCTCATACTAAGTAGCCATTTCAGTCTATGGTAAAATTCTGTATTAGTTTGTCTCCTCTGTTTAAGCTGGAGTTGTGTTAAAGTAATAAGCTCACTATAAACATTTCAAAAGTTGCCAAGTACCTTTCCTCTAAATTTCAGAAAAATAACTGTAGTTCTACTGTATGAAAATGCTTATATTCACGCTACACTTTGTGCACATTAGAGACGGTGGAAAATGAGTGTAAACGAGAGATATGAGAGATGTTTGATTAAAGCTCAGAAAACAATGTGTCATAAGGTGGATGAAGTTTTGGGTATGCTAAAGCATTCTGTAAATACTGAAAATTTGGAATTCCGTTTTCTCTTCATAAATCATTAGGAGAGTTCTTTTCGAGGATGACTGGTGGTCCAGCAGTAGACCGTCTCCAAGTTCCTGTTAGAAATAGTTTGGTTCAACTTACCTCCCAGCCATGGTTCTTCCTCACTTTTCTTTACTGTCCAGCCTTAATGGATTTCCTCCAGGCATTCCAGCTTTTATGAGGAGCTCTAGCAGGGGTTTTGGATACAGGTGGTAATGCTTAACTGGCTCAGCCTGGCCACTGCTCAAGAGCCCCCAACCACACCTAGGCAACTACTTGCTTGGTCACAAAGCTGATACTCCCCTTTCTAGCTCATTACTGCAAGAGACCTCAAAAGCTAAGACAGGGGTTCACCAAGAAGTGTATTTTGTTTCTGATATAATCATTTAGTTTGTTAGTTAAAGTCTTCAGTCAAAATATTATTGAAAATGTGCACTTGAACAAGTTTACAACAATGCTCTACAATCTCCACACAAGATGACGACACTAAACACGTGGGGTACACTGGTCCTGTGGTTATACCCAAACAAATGGCTTTGTGTTAAGCTAAAAATGGATTCACACACACACACACACAATGAAGACTGAAATATTTGTTTAAGAACAAGGTGATGCAACACCACTGTAGGTGAACCCACCCAGGCCAGTTTGTATTTATACTGTACAGTGTGATCGGGCTTTATATAAGCAAGTGGGTTTCACTGAATATAAATCAATGCAATTGTGCAATCACTTTACAAAATGTTCATCTATTTACCTGTGAGAAAGAAAGAACAAATCTATTTTCAAATTTTCCCCGAGTTGCAGATTGTAGCTGCTAAAACAACCCAGAGTTTGGCTGAATTATATTCTAAAGATGTCTCGCTTAGAAACCTGTTTACCTTTCTTTCAAAAAGCTTCTCATTTCAAAAGGAAACTAATACTTAGAGAAAAAACTTTTTAAAATGTTTTTAAATATGAAAATTGTATTTAAACACAGTAAATACAGATCATACCATCTTGATGAAGGTGGAACTCAATTTCAACAGCATTAGTGTGTCTATAAAGCAGCTGGTTCCTTCCATTTAGACTCTTGAAATGATGATGATGATGACAGTACCATTCAGAAGTGCTGCTTTGAGTTTCAGTGATTAAAAATATTTCAGAACATGTTGGAATAGCGAGTGGTTTAAACTGACCAGCAGCAACAAAAAATTGATGTTCACAGGAATGTTATGGTATGCTTTTTCATAGGAAGAATATGCTAAGCCAGGACTTCACCTCCCTAACCCATCTTTTCTCTCTTTCCCCAATGACATTACTTAAGCTGGTCTCTCCATATGCTGAAATACAAATAGCAGACGCCTAAACTGATTTTTTAAAAATATCCTTTACAATCCCACATCTTCCTTGCATTCAAAACAATCTGAAGAGACAATGCTTTCTGATGAAGTTCAAACTACTTTGGTATCCATGATGTTCCTTCTCATGTCCAATAAATTCTTCATGTTGAAGCAGCTTGCAGATGACACAGTATTTCACCTGCCTGCCATGTGGTTATTGCCACACTCTGATACCCCTGCTGTTATCAAACATTCTACACCATTTAAATATGGCAAAGAGAGATTGAACATCTACATTAAAGAAGTGGTTACTAATAAAATCCTTTAGCATGGTATCTTCTAGATAGGCAAAATTGTAACTTTACAGTTAAAAAAATCTTTATTAAAACAAATTTTTAAAATAATTTTTTCAGTTATTTGTTGTAATATGTAATTTTGAAGTAAAATTAAGCTTCGTACACTGTAGATCCCTGTTAACTACGGTCCTATGTGATATCATGAAAGAATATCTCACCTTCTTAATGTGATATCTTTGCCAAGATAGATATTATGCCGGCCAAAAGACATGGAGTCATTGATTCTGTCTGACATAATGTTGTCTGGAACATGGGGATAAGTCCATCGATTAAGGATATCTTTACTGAAAAGCAAGCATAGGAAATAACTTCATAAGATGGGTAATGGGCGATTCTATAACACTTTTACTAGTGAGAACAATGTATAAATTTAAACATTCTCCTATGGGTTCAACTGCTAAAGTAAAACAACAATAAAAACCTGAAATATATTTTGGTTAAAAACAGGATTTCTATTTTTTAAGAGCCCCCTTTTTTGATAAACGCAATGAAATATGAAAACAGGAAACAATAACATACGGTAACTCTGAAGGTTTCCTATAAAAATGCATGAATCAAAACATTCCAGGCAAATAGTAGGTACAAACACTGAGCAAAAACAAATTAGACTAGCATAGTAAAGTTTGTTTGTTGTAGCTATTGTTGCACCTGTGTTGACGGGCTGAGAAAAATACTGCTAGCTTCAAAATGAAGTAAAAATAAACAACAATCGTAAAGCAGGGATGTTGAAAATGATGATTAACCAGATGAGAGATATAAACTTTCTCCTTACCTGACAGCATCATACATGTACAGGTTGCTCACCCTGGCTGCGTAGTGATCTTCTACGATGTGGATATGAATTGTGTTGCCCAAAATCTGAAAAGATAAATTAAACTGAAACTGCTGCATTGTTGCCCAGATGAAAAAGAAAGTCTGCCGTTTTTAACAGATTTGAGAAAAGAAAATAACAGTATAGTAAAATCCAAGCTTAACAATAAGAACAAGCTGAAATACTTTGATGATTATCTGGTTTCTTTTTGAAATAGACAAGTAATCTGTTTCTGCTGCCTTCTGATATAAATTCATGTAGGAAGTCAGAATAGAATGAACATCACGCAGGAGAGTTTGAAGTCGAAAGCACTGATACACAGCCCTACCAAATGACTTTGCCATTTGTCAATTATTATTTTGAACAATAATACATGAATTCTTTTGCATTAGGAGAAACTCAGTGGTATTATTTAGGTAATATCTCTGAGTAGGGAATTTCTAACGGTCCACTGTAGATACTAATAACAAAATTTGCATCGTATGTAAGAAAACTGCAATAAAAGCATTAACTCACCAGAAAGGGGACAGGGCTGCATGTTAGAGACTGCAGCATGGCTCACCTTGTCTTATTCTCATTATTCTAACTAAAGTAACAAATTGATGAAACTTTAGGACTTTTGATGGATTTCCCTTGTGCAATGCATGTATCATAGAGTTCACGAAAGGACACAGTGTACAACAAGTACTGCACTGTACTGAACAAACCAGCGCAGTCCACACTGCACCTTGGAGAGGATTCCTAGTTACAGGGGACCGATTAAACTCCATATTATTGTCAGCAATTTCAGTGACTTCAGATTTCAAACACAAAAGGCTGGTAACAGATTCGTGTTTTGACAATGTCAAATAAGAAAATGAGCAAACATACCGAGAGATGGAGCAGCGTAAAGGTACCCTAGTGGTCCTCGTCCTGTCTCTAAGAGCTGCAGGTACCTGTATTGTCTCAGGTAAGAATATACAGACCATAGAGAACATTTGCTGCACTGAATTTTTTCACCATTCTGGCTGGTGCTCTTAGCTGAACCATCCTTTAGCCAACTTATGCATACAAAAGTACTACTTCATCACGAATCTCCTACGCACCCCACTCTTGTTAAATGAAGTATGGATTGCTGCTCCTGGTCTTGTCACCCCCTCATACTTTACTGTAACTAGTGTACAGACAGGTGCCTTGTGAAATCCACTTTCATGGATACTCAGAGAAATCAAAGAGAGCCAAAAATTTTGCTTGTGAAGCATCTAAATGAAACACCAGCTCACTAAGTCTGTGAGCTATGTGTATATATATATATATGTGTAGTAGGCATTGGATTGAAAACAGGACATTTCTGAAATAAATATTGGGGAAAGGCCCATAAAATTTTCCAAAAACATAATAAAACGTTCTGTACATAACGACAGTTAAATATCACTGTAACAATCATTCTCGCCACTACTTGCAAAAATACTGACCACAATGTCACGTTGACCTTAATCATAGCCCACCAGATGCAGACATCAAAATTTTGTTTTAAAAAGCCGACAAGTGAGTTAAATTTCAAATTACCCAAGTTCACTTTCCAAAATTAACAGTAATAATAATTATTAGCAGCTAAATTATTATTATTAACTATTACAGTATTTTTTTTGGTGTTTAAGTCAATACTCTCCCTCTTCCAAGTTCCAACTTACACTCCTGACTGACTTATCTCTGGATGAAGTTGCTGAAACGGCTTTAATGAAAAAACACAAAACTAACTAAGTGATGTTTTCTGAAATAAACTGTAAAATTGTTCATTTGAAACAGACTGCAGAAATTATTGCCCAAGATGTTTAGTGATTGGGTGAAGCATGAGAGGTCAACAATTACATCCCATCTATTCTTTTTAATCCTAACTGTGTGTATAAATACCCCCAACAATTCCTCTACCTCATCTCAAAATCCCTGCCGCAAATCGTATATGGCAGCTTTTAAGCTGGAAGTTAAGTTAAGTTCACTAAAGAAAAAAAAAAAGATAGTAATGTGGCTTTGTACAGGAAATACAGCATCAGGGTGAAACGTGTGAGGGGCTGGCGTAAAGCAAAGGGTGCGTTACAGAACATGAAGAAAATACGGAACGATGCGGAGAGAAATGGGACACAGAGAAAAGTGTACAAGTGGGTTGACAGGGTTAAAAATGACCAAACCTCTGTAGTGGATGAAGATCAACCAGGACATCCCAGCAGTGCCACCACTGATAAAAATGTTGGCAAGATGATACACAGCTCTCCATGATAACTGACAAGTGAGTGTTAATGAATTTGACAACACATCTGGCATAAGTGAACACCTGAACTTCCTTCCAAAAAGCATCTTTCTTGCTGGACGTGAAAGCAATTGAGACACATCCACAAGGAGAACTGTGCAGATGTGTGCCCCCCAAAGCCTTTTCAGTATTACCAGGATGAAGGTGATGAGTTTCTTTTGTGGAAACTTGGCTGCAACATAACAATCCATAAAGCAAAAGACAGAATGCAATAGAAACATCCAGCAACATCCAAGGTTGAAGATTTGCCATTAATCACAAGGTCCAACTGTAACTTACACAGCATCCAAAAAGCTTCTACTAAGAGAGTGTTAAAAAAACTTGATTCATTGGACTATACGTGTTGCAAAACAGCGGGACTATGTAGAGAAGTGATGCAATGTGATGATACCTGGTCACTCAGTCGTTTTATTTATGGATTACCCCTTTGCTTTCTGAAACACCACCATATATATATATACAAATACAACAAGATCTCAAGCCTCCACCACAAAAATCTAGTACCAAGTCACTATTTTACCATGTTAAATAGTAGGTAAATATACTAAATTCAAGGTTTACCTACCTCTTCATTAATGAGTATTCCTCGTACAAAATCATCACGAGTCTGGTAATCAAAGTTATCTGTGAACAACTGGACCACCTGCGGTGTACATACACACATCTGACAGTCCAACAGGTCATAGTGAATTTCCAGGTTTCTTACATCAGTAAGTGACTCCTGAAGTCAGAAAACACCTGATGACAGTGAGACACACACGTGACAAGAAACTTCATTCAGCCAGCTTTCCTCTCCTTTAACTGCCTAGGAATGTGAAACTACTGCACTATATGTAAGGAAATAAATTAGCATGTAACAAAGGATAAGTCCATGATGAAGAAGTTCAAAGTAAAATTCCACAGTAATATTAAATCTTGGGGGGGGGGATGAGTAATATTTGTTTACTCTGCCTGCCAGCTTATGCAGGCTGATGCATCATCACCAATCATGTTTATGGGGATGACTAGACCAAGAAATTACTAGTAACCGCCCAACAGTCACCTACTTTTCGAAATGGAAGCCTGCCCTCACTGGTGACTTTCTGATAATATAACACCTGACTCGTTTCTTTCACCGTGGCAACCATGACATCATCTTCCCGACACCGGGTCTGGTGCCCAAAGGGAGCATGCTTCAGCACCAGTGTCATAACAGAGGACTTGTCATTCTGCCGCCTCTTCCTAGGAAAAAACAGAAATAATCAACAGGTGTAGCCAGCCAGGCTGTTTTGTAAAGATACTCTACCCTGTTAGGCCAGATTTTAAGGGTCTCAGTGTGACAGCTTGAAAGGGGGAAGGTGGGGTAGGTTTCAAAACATTAACATGTCATGACCCCCACTATCCATGTGGGACCCTTTTAAAAAATGCTAGTTTTACACTGTAAATATTAAATAAGCAAAAGAAAACATAATTGCTAAATTGTGCACAAAACCAACACAACAAAGAGCAATGCTGCTGTTTATTTCATCATCAAAGAAGAATTTGGGCAGCAGATAACTTAGTGCATAGCTGTGTACTGCCTGCTGGAGCTGAGTTTAATTTCCTTTGACAACCAACTTTTGGTGAACTTCCCATAGTATGGCTTCTTCTTGCTCATCTGTATCAGTCCCTTGGCATGAGTTTCCTGCAGTTTTCTCCCACAGCCAAATAGAAGGGTTTTATTAACTATGGCACTAGACAACCTCATCAGGTAAGCCGACAGAGACTCAGGGGTTAGATGAGAGGTTATAATCCTTGCTTCATCAATGGATGAATGGCAAGAGTTTGTATCTGAGAGACTACAAATGAATATTAAGAAACTTAATTTACATGTACTTTTAAGAATAAAAATTGAATCTCTAAAAGCCGCTTAGTTAATCTGAGAGTTCCAGTAAGAAACCAAGATTTATGATTCTACATCCAATCAGTATTTAGTTCTAGTTATAGATTACGGGTAAGTTCAAACTTTGTTTTAAAGTAAAACCAATGGCAAACTCTTGCAAACAGAAAACAAAGCAGTCAAAATTAAAAGTTTATAGAGCTATTATGTAGAAAGAAAGAATATTCTAGGGACTTCTGAGATATGCTCAAGATAAAACATCCTTACTTGTGTTTTGCCATGATGCTCTGCACATCAACATTGGCCACTGTATCACCGAACACCAAAATAAAGTCATTTCTGATCAGAGAGCGGTTATCTATGTCCCTCAGAGCATCTCCCAATGAAAAGCAACCTTCCAACACCACAGGAGTCACACTACAGGACGATGAGTCAAGCCACCCGGCCTTTCTGAAACAAACAGTTACAGCACAACCTCCAAATGTTTTCTAAGGATAAATATTTAAAATATTAAAATCATTTTATGCAAAATTTTGCCCATTATGATTTTACACATTTATTACTATTAATGACATAACACCCTTAGATGTTTTGTCCACAGGCAGTGAGTTTAGATGGAAAATTTGCCAAAATGGAGGCTGACCATGCAGCATGAACAGGAAGGAGTTCATCACCCAGTTGGGGCTCCAAACTCTAACTCCATTCATTGGTTTGTTCAGTAATCCAAGAACACAGGCAATGTTTGTGGACTAACCAAACATAGTCACCAGCCATCTGTCTGCACCATTGAAACCGTGCAAGATATTCACCAAAATCATTGTCATGTGGTGGGTGTGTCAAAAAAAACAACAAACTGGAGAATTCTTGGAAAAGACAAACGAGTTTCTGTACAAAATTTATGTTAGGCAGAAACAGGCAGTTGTGGCTAAATAAAAGTGTTAAGCTTTTGGTGAGATTTTGAGTTGAAAGAAGCTGATTCTTCTGTTCTTGGTGTGTTATAGCATCCTGACAAAGGCATTCTTCCAGCTGACTGGTGATGTCAATAGGGCCCTTCTTCTTTATGGTTACATTGATTAGGGAATGACTACTTAGAAATTCTACAGACATGCTTTTTTGTGCAATTGTGACATGAAGATTTTCCAATGAAATGCTAATGGTTTCAATAGGATGAGATGTGCACATTCACCATGGATCATGTCTTGGATTACATATATTCCAAAGTCAGTGGCAGGGTAATCTCAAACTGTTTCCCTCTGCACACTTTTACAAAGGCTCCCCCTGGCCATTGGCAAGTTCAGACCTTAATACATACAACTTCTGATGGGATCACTTTAAGGAACAAGTCTGCAAGAAGGCCTCCAGAACTTTTGACGACCAATCTGTAAACACTGATGTGGATTGCACATACTGTATTAGCAGAAAATCTTTGAAAAAGTTATTACAATATGCATACAATTAAATGCTATACTTAATTAGAATGATCACTATACTGAATACATCCTTACATGAAACAGAACTTTAAACTTTCATGTGTAGTGAAATTTGTAATAACATCTTCAGTTTTTAAATTTGCAAAATCCATCAGTTAACTACTCACTTTTATACAGTAGAATTACTAAACTAGAAAACATTGCCTTAATTTTTTTCTTCTTAAATTGCTCACTTATTTTTATTTTTTGTTCCTTGAATTTCATTGCATTCATCCTGTTAATATTGTAGAATTTTTGTGCTCAGTTTGAAAGAAATATATACACAAATCTAGGCAGGAAGCCATCATAGCACATGCAAGGGTTACAGGAAAAAATAAATATCCATCAATACAAAATGATTAACACTCTTATTTCTCAAATCACAAGGTAACACATGGATCAAGCCTAGTCTGGTTAACATGCCAAAGAGTAATCTGATTAGTTGTTACAGAGGATCCATAAATCCTCTAAAAACATGGAATTTGCTGTTCTCAGCAAAACTTATTGATGATTTAATTTACATTTTCTGGTGTTAGGTGCCAATTTTTTCACACACACAAGTAAATTATCATAGTTCTGGTGCTGAAAACTTACTTTAAATGTTGTTTGATTTGTTTAGCATGAGAACTGCAAAATACAAATACTTCCTGTACTCCAGCAGACAACAGGAACTCCAGTGTATAGTCCAATATGGGTATATTAACCAGGGGAAGGAGAACCTGCAAGTAAAAACCATCAGGTTTACTATTTTCAAAAAATTTAACTACAAACTAAAATAACTGGGTTTTGTTTTATGTTAATCTCATTTAAAAAAAAGAATAAGTACTGCTTAACACTAAACCTAAATTTTTCCAACTAGTAATTATAATAAATGCATATATAATGGTTATCGATGGTGCATGGAGCTGTAAAATTATGCTTCTTTTGAATTTGTCATCATCTATCTGATGAGGTTGTGGTGCTAAGATTACCAGTAACAAGAGTTGCCACTTCTATATCTTGTGAGGTCTGGCACTGCAGTCTACAACAGGAAATTATAAGTTCCTACTGTAATTCTGCTCAAATGTAGAAGGAAATACACACCAATAGGCTTTTATGAAAGAGTATGAAAAAATTATGCTATGCGAAGGGTTAACTACATCAAAATGGTCTCCACCTGGGATCACACTACATCTCACTGGAGCACATATCCTTCAAAGTTCTTAGAAATTATTAATAAAAAAGAAATATTATGAATAGATAATGGAATTTACTGAGCTAGTAGTCAAAAAATAGATAATAAAATATTGATTAATTAGTTTGTGGCAATAAAGTAAAAGGTAATATTAAAATGAGGAGCCAACTATGCTTTGCAAAAAATATGAGAAAATTCATTATATGAACTATTCCAGAAACTAGGTTTGCATTGTTCAGTTTGCAGGAAATATATTACATGCAGGAATTGCGGGTGGGTGGGCAAAAATGATTGAACTGTTTAAAATGAATAAATTTAATGAGCCATTTCGTTTGTCTGCTTTTTCTTAATTTAGCTAACAACTTCAGTAAAGAAAATAGGTTTAAATCTAGTAGAGTAGAGGTAAGGAAATCATTGTAGGATGCCTGGTGCATGAAGTGGTTAACCACATTTAGTTCACTATAAGGTTTAAAATATGCTAGACAGGCTTTCAGTTTACAGTGTGTGTTTGGGGAGGGGGACGGTTGAGTCTTATATCTGTTAAAATAAACAGACCTTCTGCCCTCTGCATTATCAGATCGTCTTGAGCAAATTAGAGCCATAAGAAATACGTCTTCAGCCAATGCTTCATCTGAAGGCCTTAGAAATGAAGTGGTGACTCGAACACCTACTAGTAAACTACTACAGCATAGGCAGTGTGACAAATAAAAAAAACACACAAACGAGAGAGGTAAAAAGTCTGCAAAAAAAAAAACAAATAAAACTCTCCCTCCACCGTTTTCCCAACGTTTCCATTTGGATGGGTAAAACAGATGACACCATAAATTCGAACAAGATCGGGGATGAAGCCTTGGAAACGTGAAGCATATTTATGAGATTACTCTTGTCTCGATCATTAATTCTCACTCCCCCCACCCCGTGCTCCTCAAAAGGGCTACATTGTTTTTGTTTAGCAGTAACAAAGGCAGCAAACGATACATAAAAATAAAAGGGCAAATTAGAGATAGATGATGATGATGATGATGATGATGATGATGATGATGATGGTGATGAGATGATGGTGATGACGACGATGATGATGGTGATGACGATGATGACGATGATGATGATGATGGTGATGATGATGATGATGATGATGATGGTGATGATGATGGTGATGACGACGATGATGATGGTGATGACGATGAGATGACGACGATGATGAGATGATGGTGATGATGATGAGACGATGACGGTGAGATGATGATGACGACGATGACGATGACGATGGTGATGAGATGATGGTGATGACGATGACGATGAGATGACGACGACGATGATGAGATGATGGTGATGATGATGAGACGATGACGGTGAGACGATGATGATGATGATGACGATGAGATGATGATGATGATGGTGTAGTGTTTACGTTCTTACTATCAACAATGCGCTTGCTATGTGGTCTCAAACATAAGGGCCACTAATGCACCAAACCGAGCCTTGTACGAAATAGCCGAGCGTCCAATATCCTACCCTGGGTTTCTCTCTCGTTATAGGCGCAAACCTGACATTAAAACTATCGGCCAGCACCACAGCTTGCAAGACATCTTCCTGCTTGAGGTCCTCGCGCTGGGAGGACTTTCCCTTGGGCGCCATGATGAATGCTGAATTCTGGGACGGCAGCCCACACGTGACTAGAGACGATTGTTGTTATTAAATAAATCACATTTTAATGAACACGATGATGATGATAATAATAATAATAATAATAATAATAATAAATTGTAAAGCCGTTACCTGCGGAGGCTATACAGATAAGGACGGCATCAGAGAAGAAGGATGAGAGAAGTCCGCCCACCTGCGCTGTTTGAATGGACTCAGCAACACGCACCGACCGGATGTGATCCCGTGGTCTCCCTGTGTTTATCTGCTGGCATTAACATCTGTAACAGAAGCCGTGGGCAGCTAGCCTCAGGTCTAAGGTAGACGACCCATATTTCAGTTGTTATCGTAGCTTGGTGGGCGATCTTCAGCACCGCCCGTCGGTGGTCTGTGTTACCTAACAGCGATGGCGCGGACTTATTGGCAGGGATCGATCTGATCGATCTGATCGATCGATCCGAGCTTTAGTGGGGGGGGGCTGAAGAAAGCCACCGTGGTCTATTTACTTCACATTAGACCACCCGGCCGCGGGCCGACTCCCCGTCGTCGTTCGAATCCCCGTCTCGTTCTACTGTGTCATTTTGGATCACTATGGTTACCACCCACCTGGTTATAGATGAGCAAATACCTAAAATAAAAGGGAAAAGGGGGCTACTTAATTTGAAGGCATCCGGAAGGTGAAAATTTAATTAGCAGTAGCACACCTTTATATTCTAAATGTTAACTGTTAGTCCCGTGTTTATGCTGTCAAATTTTAATAAAATCGGGCGCGAATCGATCTAGGGGGGGGTTAGGGTTTAAAAAGTTGTTGGATGAAGCTGTCTGAAACTAGTGTACAACATGGCAAGTAAAAAAACAAACTTCCTTAACATGTGTAATAACTATTGACTCCAATACAAGTTTGTGTACACTTTGGTATCAACCGAATCAGACATTCCTGCTGCTGTTGTGGTTGTCGTGTCTTTCTTTGACCAAAGAGTCTGTGGATAGACTTGATGACCACAAACATTACTACTTCTTAGGATGCCCAAACATGTTGAATCAGATGTAGGTTCTGAGATTGTGCTGGTCATACCATGTGATTGATATTGTGGACTTTAAGTGCAGATTTGACAGCATGACGACAGTGTGGACAGGCGCTGTCATCTATAGAGATGAAGTTGAGTCTCTGCCATTGGGGCCAGAGGGATGACTACAAGCATAATGATCTCATTCCTGTATCTGATACAAATCATGGCACTTCTAATGGTGATGCTGAGGTCAGTTCTTCGGCCAATTTGAATGCCAGTCATACAATCAAGCTTCCACCCCAACCAAATCAATTATCTTGTCCATTGTTGATATTTAGACAAAATCTAGACTCATTGGTGAAAAGTACTTGGCACCAACAATTCAATCTTCAGTAGTGGTGTGTTCCCCATTGCATGTGTAGCTGTTGATGGCACCACATTCAGGGATATGCAACAATGGTATTCTGGACTGCATACCATTAGCAAGAAGCCTGCTGTAAACTATGTTGAAATTCTAAGGTTGGTTGCTCTTTGGAGGCTATTTTGGAGAGATTGTGCTGTTTAAAAATGTTTCTTCTGGCAAGGGTGACAAGAAACCAATATGGTGGGTTAAAACCCTTGGGTGATCTAAACGAGGTCTTTCCATGAACTGACCAGTCTGATAGTATTTTAATAATGCATTAGAAATGACACTGTGACGAACATTATTTTGGGAACCAACATCAGTCTGCTTCATTCCTTCTTGAACCATTTCAATAGCCTGAACTATCTCATTTTGTGTTAAATGATACCCAGGTTTTTCTGAACTGGCTTACACATATACTTGACCACTTTATAGAGGAAATGGTGATGGATCATGTACAGAGGTTAAGTGGGAGAAGTTAGTTACCTGTGAGTTTCCAATATTGCTCAGTTCTGGAGAAGATTACTAAGATTACTGTAACATTACCTGTTGTACATTTGTTCTTCAACACGCATGCAATCACTGCAGCCTTGTAAATATCTGCTTGTTTCTTATTTCTTTTGTGAGGTGTATTGGACAATTATGGACTTGCTGAGAAAATAATGTATCAAGAGAAAGATATCTGGATAAAAAATGTTCAAGATAAACTTTTAAAATATTTTAAAAATACATATAAATGTAACTGTATGCAATCATAAATTGAATAACGTGTGGTATATGGGATATTTTCGAGGCAAGTTCACAATTATGCTGACTGTTCCTGCGGTTCTAAAGGGGCCCAAAGTTGAGTTTTCCGTTTTTTCTTGTGCCTGGGGTAAATTGTAAAGTAGCCTAGAGAGATCACTTTTGTATGCCATTTTCAGATTTTTCAGGAAAGGTCCACCCATGAAAGCCAACCTTAATTAGCTATGAGTAAAAGCACTGGTTTTGAGATTTGGTTCGAATGCACGTTTTCCAGGGTTGATGTCTTTGCACAAAAGATGCCATAGCCCCACCCCCTCGCCCTGAGCCAAATACAAGACATGTGGTAGGGAGGTCTCCAGATGGCGGTTGGTTTAACATGGAGGAATGAGCTCATCATGACAACTATTTTTTTGTCTTTCTAAAATTTATTATGATGGGGGTTTTCCAGTATCTTTTTCTGTAAAAAGAAAAACAAAAACAAAAAAGTTTTTCCAGTAAATTTTAAGAATGTTAGAGAAAAACTTGGTTTAATATAGTGTTGTTGTTGTTGTTGCTTTTGGTTAGAAGTTCTAAAGGTTTGTATTATATCTGGTCATGGGTGACTGACCATTTATTGGTGAAGTGAGCAGAACGAATAAGGAAACAAAATTTTTTTTTTTGCTTACAAAAATCTGGACCGAATCTGAAATCGAACTTGGAGTAGAGACCAGGGCTCTTTTACCTGTGCTTGAGTAAATGTATAAAAGATAATTCATAAAGGTCAGCTGTTAAATTGATTATATCTCACCAACATTTATTTACAAATTTTGTCAGGAAAGTACATTTTAAAATATCTTAAGCAAACTTAAGTTATTGTAATTTGTTATCGGTTTGTGCCTGATTGTTAGACAGGTGGTTGACCTGCTAAGGTTGAGGACTTGAGTCCGAATCTCGGCTGGGACTGGTTCGGTTTGTCACGCCACCTTGGTGTGGTTCATTCTTTCTTATCTTCATCAGTCATCCCCCTTGGTTTCCTCTGGGCTTTCCAGTTTCTTTTTCCAGGTCTTGCCCCTTGACTACAGCTTAAGAGCCTCCAACCATACCTATCCAATCACTTGCTGATCACCAAGTCTGATAACCACATCTGGTTCATAGATGTAAGAGACCTCAACTGTCAGACAGGTGTTCACCAAGAAGACCTCATTGTTTGATTATCATTTTGTAAATACTTTGCATTATACGCCATAGAGAACCAGTTTTGAGAGACAAACATTGTATATTTAAAGAGAGAGGTTATTTATTACATGTTATCACCCTGTAGCAAATCTTGTGAAAGACACTGGTATTTTTTAATTACCAGATATCTATCAAAGGGAACATTAAAGACACCTCTACCTACTTTTATCATCTGTATCCTCGGGCTATATATGAGCCTGATGGTGTGGTGTTGGTAGGGAGAAGTAAAAACAACTCACTCAAGCGAAAATAGGAAATTATACTTTAGAAATGCTTCCATTAAAAATTTAGTAAACCTGGTTTTACACCATACATTGATGAACATTGCCTGTATTTTTTATTCACCTCCTCAATATGTTAAGTGTGATCCAAGGGAGAGCACTTGAATTCTCTGACTGAATTATCTCCTCAAATTCAGCATTTGTTCTTCATCAAAAGATGGTTAAAGTTAAAATAAACTCAAAGGGAAAAAAAAAGAAATATTTATTCTGTTAATTTAAAATAGTTTTATTTAATTCACTAAAAGTATTCTTTTGCATTATAGAGGATGAGTCTGTGCAGATTTTTTCATATTTACAATATTCTAATTACCATTCTTGAGATAAGACTCTCAGATATATTAACTATAAGGTGAAACCCAGTTGAAAATAGAAATGCTGTAATCATATCTGGTCATGTTTCATTTTAATGTTTGTAATATTAACAATTTTGTTATAGTTAGGAAAGTGAAATAAAATTTTAAAATTCTGATGCTTATTTATGGTGTTAGAAACAAAATGTATTAAAGTAGCAAGTCACTTTTTTATTCTTCTCAAGTAGGCTTATTTTGGTTTCCATCTTCATTTTCATAGGAATTTCTGCCATTCTCTCTTTAGTAGTGACAATCCATCAAAACGTTCAGTTTTATGGAAAGTAAGAGACAAAGTGTAACAGAGTCTATTAGGAGAAGTTGCTCTAGATCTTAGTCTCAAATGTTGCTTACCTAGCCGGTACAATTAGTCAGCAGAAAAATATTAATTGACGTGAAGGAATCCATTTTGGCCAACCTCTGTCATCCTGGCTGTAGATGTTTCCCCGTGGGTAGCCTGAAGCAGGGTTGAGTTATCAGTCCTGGTGACCAAGCAAATTGCCCGGGCATGGTTGGAGACCCTTATTATTATTATTATTATTATTATTATTATGCCAAATATTTGAGTTATAAAAGATTTTACTATCAGTACCAACAACAAACAGTGTAGTTCAAAAGTTATTGCCATCATTTATGCAGAATCAAGATATATAGTCAGCAACCAAGGGAATACTTTATTTTAAATTATGATTGATTTGAAAAATACCTTTGTAGCTAAATAAGGGGCTAGTTTTTTTTTGCCAGCTGTTTAAACAAAATGTTTTAAATTTCAGACTTAATCTTAACACAATGTTGTTTTTTTACTTCCAGAAAAAAATATATATATATATTTATAATGCCAGCGAGAGAGTAATTTCTTTGGCTGTCCTTTTTATGGTTTTACTCATACTTAGTTGATGAATTAGTCTAAATGTGTATTTGTTTTCATTTCTGAAGACCTCATACAACATCTTGAAATATTGTTTTCAATTGCTAAATAATTTGTTCAATTCCTATGTTGATTGCCACCATGGCTAATGGTAAAAGTTCTGTTGCAAATCTGGAATAACACAATAAGAAACATGAGAATTTAAATCTTACTAAACAATGAAGAATTTAAAATTTGGGCAGGGGTTCCTCTAGCTTGTGCGTTTTAAAAAATTTTAGTTTAAATAAAACAATGGATACAACATAATCAGTCAGAGAATTAAAGCATTTCATAAAGGTCAAGTATAAAATAAAATAGGCCTAACCTTGCATAATGCATCTTTTTTCGAAGTACATTTGGCCACCCTAGGAAATTCAGTTTCCCAATACATCTTTTGCCAAAAAAGCCATTTTGAGTAATCACGTGAATAATCACATTTGGTTTAGAACAATAAATACGATTGGTCGTCTTAATTGTATAATTGGTTTCCATTGGCCAAGAAGAAAGTGAAGCCCAATTTCCAGTATGATTCACATGCTTGTCCAACTGTTTTTTGCTGTAGAGAACAAACGATTTGCAGATGTTTACTGGGAAATTTTGAATGTATGAACAAGTTGATTATAGCTACGTAAATTGGTAAACTTCCAGAAAAATCAGTGTACATGTCTAAAATCAGTAGATAGTCAAAGGTCCAAAATTCGGGAGACTTCCACCCAAATCGGTAGAGTTGGCTGGTCTGAAGAAGAGATCGGCTAATACCAGAATCCCACTAATTTTTGACTGATATGAAAACGAGAAGTGAGCTTGCACTAGAATTCTACTAATATTTTACTCTGTTGACCGAAGATCCAGTATTGGTTCTTAAGTCAAATAGCCAAAAATTGTCACCAGTTTGGGGGGGGTTATTACAAATGTTATTTATTACATTTAAAAATATTATTAAAATTTGTAGTAGAAAGGCAAATGCTTTGATCTTAGAAACATAATCCAAATTTGTTACTTTGAGTTAAAATTATTTATTATTGTTATCATTAATATTATTATAAATGTAAACAGATGTGCGCAGTGTCATTGTGTTTAAAGTGTCAGGTAAAATTTACCTGCAATTTATTTTTCACATATTTCTCTAAAATCAATGATACTGCATCTTTCATGGATGAGGATGTCTTATAAAGATTGCTGGACCAGCAAAGCTATTTTAAAACATCATTTCTATTTTAAAGCAAGTTTCTGCAGTATAAAAGCTGGCAATGTAGATGATGGCGACCAGGTTGAGTGATGTTACAGCAGAGTAGGCATTACCATTGTTGGTGATACAGTAGGCAGGCAGGCAGGTGTGCTGTGAAGCTAAAGAGTGGTACTAGTGCTAGTTAGTCCAGTTACCGCCAATAAGGAGACAGGTACGGTCTGACCAAACTCTATGTCAGGGGCAAGGTCAAGGACCCGAGTTTGATTCTCAGTTTGGCCCACCTTCTTGGTGGGGTTTGTTGTTGTTGTTAGGGTTCCTAAAAGAATATTAGCAAGATTTCTTAGCTGTAAATCACAGCACTGTCACTTCCCCTCCACCCCCCCCACTAGAGTTTTTCCCTTGTACAAATTGGCGTATAACAACAGCATACTTCCTATAAAATAAAGATCTGTTTTGATTATTTACTTCAGTGGATTCATTGAACTGTAGCAATGATTTACTTTTTGTTTTCCTCCAGAAATGAACTTCTTTGCAGCTGTTTTAGGAAAAAAAGAAAGAAAAAAACGATATGGACATTTTCATTGTTATTGTTGATTTGTTTAAGAAGTTTTCTTACCTTGGTGATCAATATTTTCTCATAGATTGTCCTGGTGGAACAGGCACAGCCTCAGGTGTGCTGCTGTGGTGAAGTCTGCTTTATGGGGTTTTGTTGAGCAGCATGTACATGTACTTATTATTGATCAAAATCACCCTGCCAAGTGCGCCTCAGTTTTGCTTTGATCAGCATCCAGATGTAACCAGCAGATTTACATTAGGGATAGTGCAGAGGAGAAGGTTGAACAGAAAGAAAAAAAACGCATTCACATTCACATTAATAAAACAAAAAAATTGTGCAAGCTGCAAATGGATAGATTAGTTTAACAGTTTGGTGAAAAATCCTTTTTCTGGACCAATTGTTCATTTGAGTAGCTACATAGGGAATCTAGAAAGTAAAACAACAACAACAAAGAAAGATGTTCTTTTTATCCTGTCTAAATGAGATAGGAAGCCATACATGGCTTATACACACCCACCCTCTCCCAAAAGGTAGGTTGGATGGCTATTGATACAATTCCTAAAAGTATACTTGCTAGTGATATATTCTGCTCATTAACAATTTTATTACTAAAACAATGCTTTTGGGCAGAAATCTTACCTAATAACTATAGATAGCCCCCTCCAATATATATATATGTCTACTTATCAACCTGCTTAAAACCCCTAATTATTTTGAATCCACATTTTTCAGACATATTATCATTAACTAATACACTGATGTATAAGGGAGGCAACCTTGGGGAAGAAACGCAGTGCTGCAGTTATCATTGCTAAACCTGCACCACGAGGGGCTTGGTACTTTCAACTTTGGCAGCGAAACCTCTACTAGAACTCTCCATATATATTTTTTATAGATGTGGAAGAAAACCAAAGAAATCTGGAGAAAATTTATGTAGTTGTCTGGTGAAGAAGGGTGAGAAGAAACTGTGCTAAATGAGCTGGTTTCCTGTGGTAATCAAACTTTGGTCCTCAACAGCCCAGCAGCGTACCAATGGACTGGTGGCCCAGTTATAATCAGTTTATTGAGTAACAGACAAAATAATGATGAGAATGTACCATTGATAGAAGAATTAATCTCTTCAAAGATGGAAATCAGTTCTGTCTGAGCTGAAGAGCCAAGAAGACCAAGATTTTTTCTATTTTCACACTTGTGAAGTAGTAACAAATTTGAATTTGTTGGGGAGATTGTGCTTACTTTGCACTGATGGATTAAACTAAAATATGTCTAGGTAGGGAAAGGAGGAACTGTTCCATTTATTTCTGCCTACGTGATTAGATTTATACAGATTGGTTTTCCAGGTAAACGTATGCAAGGATTCATACAAAATCTAACGTCATCAGTGGTCACTGTTACTCCACGGGTGGCTGCAGGAGAGTTTCTCACATGGATGTAAAAGTAAAAGCACTTGTTTTTGATGGCGAGTTGAGCATCAACTACGCAGGTGTCAGACAGTAGTCATCACATGAAAAAATTGAGATACATTTAGGCAGGAGGCCCACCTACAAAACTGATGTGGGCAAACGTATTCAAACACCTTTTTTTCCTTTTGTTTTGTTTTTAGTATTTTTTCTGACCTGTTACATTTTGTGTGTTTTCTCAAATAGTGGATTTTCTGTAGTTATCATTGCTTTCAGTCCAGTCCTCAGGTGAGATCTTCATATTGATAAAGAGCTCACCTTTTTTAGAGGGGTTCTAATAAATAACTTAATTTCCTGAAGCTAAAGATAATAAGATTACTTTGCTTGTTTTTGTATGAAGATCCATATGAAACCTAAAGAATAACACTTTCCTTTAAAACTGAAGTCTTATGAACCCATTTTTCTCCTTGACTATCCACCCTCCTCCTCTACTCGATTCAGTGTTAATTCTGGGATTTTTACAGCATATTATTAACTTGTAATCAGTGTTAAAGTTTAATTAATTTGAATTCATTACTGGCTTTTTGATTTCTTTTAAGAGAGACAATAAGAAACTTTTTTTTCCCATCTCATTCTCTGTGTCTTCCTTTGTGAATCACTTTATTAGTATCTTCTAAGAGGTCTGGTGGTGGAGATAAATTTTATTCCTGTTTATAATTTCATTACAATTAATTGTTACTGGATTTTTGCTTCTGAATTTATATTTGTTTCTCCAACGAGTCGTTGACGATGTGTGCGCTTTGTTTTAGAGTTTGTCAGAGAATAAGCTGATGCTATGCTCGGTAGGCGCATCCATGACATTCTCGCCATTATGATCAATATTTTATACTATGCTGTAGTCAGGAGATTCACTGTAATGATGTATATTTTAAAAAATATTTACTTTGTACATCTCTGTAAATATTCTTTAGCTTGAAATAAGCATTGAGTGAAGGTGATATTTGATTGAAAGTGGGTGACTGGATTGTGCATACTTTGTTATACTTGACACAAGGTGATGTCTGCGTAGATACACAGGCAGCAGATGTGTTCATTTAAGCATTGTTAGTTAGCAGTTGCTCACAAGCACACAACCTGTCAGAAATGGAAGAGTTAGGTGCCATAAGACGATTTGATCTGGTATCAGGAGCCATTATCTGAAGAACTGATTAGTGGCCATTTTAAGCGTTATTGCTGCTGCAAAATTTGTACCTGCTCTGCACTCTATGTTGGATCATCTGATTTTTTTTGCCATCCTCTAATGGATATAAAACATCACCTGGATATCTAAACCATCTTTGTCACTTTCTCTAATACTTAAGCCAAAATGTTGAGCTAGGTGATGTTAGTCTTTCTGGTAGTTTGAACAAAAGGATAAATCAACATCATTAGCCATTGATTATACATGTCAGGGAGGAGGGAGAGGATGTGTTCTTATCTCAGTTAGTCAAATAAAAGAATAAACTATTGAGTATACACTGATCTACACAGACAATCTGTTGTGATATTGGATTTAAGATCAATACCTTTCTAATTCAGTTTATCATTTAAGGAGTCTTGTTGTCTACAACATGTGGCACTGGGTGTCAGGACAGAACTCCGATTACACAAAGGGAGTGGGGCATGGAAGACCACCAAGTCAGGAGTAAGGACTTCCACTGAGTGGCTGGCCAGTTTCCTCTTTCTTTCACATCTGCTGCTGCTGCTGCTGACAATTGTATAGCCTCTAGTGCTCCACTTTCAACCCCATGTTATAATTAATCTTTTCGCCAAGCTGGTGAAAGCTAAGGGGGTTACCCAGTTTGCCTTCCCCACTTTCCTGATCCCACTGGCATGGCTGGACAAGACTCATCAGGCGTCATCACTCTACCGTGAGTATGGCTTTAATTCCTGGTAGGCAGCTGAGCTGACAGAAGCAGTATTGTTGTTCCAGTAGCTCTCACTGCCTCATCAGTTAAAGATGCTTGCTTTCTAAGATTTACATCCATCCGTTGATGGTTCTCAACAAATAGTCAGCAGCTCTTGTTTAATTTGCACTATAGAATATCCCAAATCTCCAGAGTTGACAGTGGTATTAGCAAGAACCAGAGGATAAATTATAAATCTCTGTGCACTGGTGTTGGCAACACACCAAACATGTTATTATTAACATGGCACCTATGGCAGCCAGTGGTTACCTTTGAGTTTGATTCCCTGTCTGGACTGATTTAGTTTTTTTCAAATCTCCACCGGCTCTCTACTTGGTCTCCATCATCAGCTTGTCTCTGGTTTTCTGCCGCATCTGAAAATGAAGAATCGCGGTAGAGCTTTCCTTACAGGTGTACGACGCAACACAGCAAACATTTATTTTACCCGACATTTGGGTGCAATACAGCTTTCATCTGTTGAAATTTTCAAAGTTTAAGAGAAAGGGAGAGAGAGAGATCTCTTGTGGTACTGAAAATATAATCAAAACCCAACTTGTCTGTGAACACCCAGCATCCCATGTGCAATAAATTAGCTAATTTTCTTTACATTGTTTTAGTCACTGACCAGAAAAGAGTTCGGACCCAACCACTCGATCAGTGACACACCTGTCAGCCACACGTTGATTTGCATGTTTCTAGTGTTATTAACATTTGTTCAGGGGTCTGACTTTGTCCAGGTAAGAATTGAATAAGCATTCTCAAAACGTTATATTCAGCTGCTAAACCAATTTTTTTTTAAAGCATACAATGATGATGAATAAATAATTCATAATACAGTATTTCTAAGTGATGCCATATAATTTCAACATCAATCTGCTGGGGAGGATGAAATCTGAGCGTAGTGTCTACCTGGAGACATTTAAAGTGATGTTTCATTTAACTGAGGTCTGTCATATCTCGAAAGAATTCACCCTGAAGCGTTGAGACTGGGTTGTACTTAGTTTTTTTGTTAAGTTTTGAATATTTTCTTTCTTTACATTTTGTATATGTATTTAAAGCCATTAGTTCTGAATCTAATTCATACTGTCAGCATACTGTTTACCGGTAACCATTCTCGGGTGGAGACTAAGCTGTTACGAGATAAAAACGTCTTGGAAATAATAGTTTATCACTACTAGGGATGTTCAAATGGAGCTTGGCTGAAACACCATTTCTGATAATGCTATCCATGTTTGGCCTTTGATTTGGGGAAATTTTCAAAACCTTTGCTGCTGACTAAACTGCTTCGCTATTCATTAGTAAAAGTGTATGTTAATGTGTGAGTGAAGTGTGTTCAGATTATTGTAAAGGGAAAGAATGCTGTCTGTTGGTAGACTGTCACATGGGTTCAGCAGGTGCTGGGGGGTTATGCTGGAAAATTAAGGACAGGTTTGTGGTTTGCTATTATTCTTTCATCTGACTCGTAACAAGGACCTATAATGCCGATCGGTGAGGGTGTAAACGCTCTATTCTTATCTGTGATACAAAACAATTGCGGCTTAACTTCTCGAGTTAATCGTTTGGTCAGACTTCACTGTATTTGTTGTGCAGAGGTAGCGCAGTGTTTTCTCTAAACTCTGGTGTGGTGTTTGTTTATTTTTTTTAAATGAAAACCCTTTTCACAATTTTTTCTTACATTGAAATTTTCACATCACAAGAAAGTTTAAATTATTATTATTATTATTATTATTATTATTATTATTATTATATTATTATTATTATTATTAAATGAGGCATTGAGCCACCTCAGTTGAGAAAGGGATATATGAACCCTAACCCTAATACGTACTTATACCTCCAACCTGGTGAGTATGGTACATTTCTGGTCGTCAGGTGAGATGATTTGTCAGCAGAAACCTGAGCGGAGGATAGACAACCTCAGCTGAACTTTGGAGTTTTTAAATGATTTATTGCCAGCATTAGATTGATCAGACTCCACAGTATCACGTGCACTGACATTCATAATTACAAGTTTACCATAGAAAAACACGGTTATCTGCCACTGTAACTGGTTACTGAAATGGAGCCTGGCTAGTTTCCAACACCCGTGTGCCGAAATATTGCTGGAAGGGATTATGAATATGTGTGTATGTATAAATATGTCTTCAGTGGTTTATATATTTCTAATTTAAATCTCATTGATTTCACCTTCTTCCAAATGCTCCATTTTCCTCTCTCTCTTCATAACATTCCAGTAAAAATAAACCACACAGATTTTGCTTCTTATCTAATCGTTCAAGACAGAACCAACCCTGACTGACTTTTCTTTTGCCATGGTGATTGACCCAGCATGTCTGGTTCTGTTGAGTTCACTTTATTGTTTATTTAATTTCTCAAGTGGCTGATCTTTTTTTCTGTACCAAAGACATGTTCCAGACAGCGAGGAGTTTTAGTTTTTCATGTCTGGTCTGTACAGAATCACATTTCATCATGGTGGCATATGTCTGTCTGGCCCCCTGAGTAGAGGAGTTAGTGGAATCTGGCTAACACAGGTCAGGGAGGGGGGGGGGGAGAGAAAAAGTTTCTGAATACAAACCCTCACAACTTAGATTCTGGTTAACAATGAGAGCAAAACAATTGTAGACAGAGCCACAACAATGGAGAAACACCAACAAAGGGCATGTTCTTCATAGAAGCCTGGTTGAGTTATGGCCGTGAAACTGTGTTGCAGAGAAACTAACCGTTTAAGACAGGTAGGGGAGCCTGGACTGCATGGTTAATATTTGATTGGGGGAGTTGAATGGGTTAATTAAGTAAGTGTCATTGCAGGATTTTATGTATATAAAAAGAGGAAGCAGCTTTTAATATTTCTAGATATTCGTTTCTTTTGAATTATCTGCAGACTTTGATAACAATATTGTGGCATCTCGTGGTCCAGAGACAGACTACTGGATCACCATGGTTGAGGTCTGAGAGATCCTTGGTCAGGTAGTACTGCTAAAGAGCCCCAGGTAGCTTGATACCTGTATCTTCGCCTTCTAGCTCACCGCTGTGAGTTGTACTTAGACCTCGGAAGTCAGGACGGGGGTTTAACTAAAAGCTAACGAGATCTTGGGGCACATTCACTCTGCTGCTAGCCTATCACGTCCCTAACCAGCTGGCGGGTGTTCTCTGTGTCAGTCACATTTATTAAGTTTAGTTCAAACCTCATGCCGTGTCTGCCATTTAAGAAAGAGAGTGATTAAAGAAAGTAACTAAATGTATGAAAGTCTGTAACCTGCTGTGGCCTCCACACCTGCAGGGGATCATGTACAGGTTTTTGGTGCTACTGCGTATCAGAGATGTCTGTTCTGTGCACAAAGTGTCAAGGAAAAAACAGCTTTGCTTGACCTATGAACTCATCTTGTTTTGTTGAGCAGGTTGGCTCAAATCGCTGTTTAGATGCTCCAAAGAGATTTGGTGGAATTTACTGCACATTTTGTGGGTTGGTAGAAATCCACTCTGTACAGCTGGATGTATTTTGGTTTTTATGATGCCTTGAGGGAGTTCGTCGTCTGTTGTTCTGCTAGATAGAGCAATAAGCTGGTAATGTGCAAGTAGGAGAACAGCCTGCCCAAAGCAGTAACAAACACTTCTTTTATTTAACTTTTCAAAAAATCTTGATCAAGCATTTTTTCCCTGAGGTTGGTTTTAAAGAGTTTGTGAAAACCTCTTCTCCTTGTCTTCAACAGCAGTTTTTTTTTTTCCTTCTTGTTGTTTATTAATGATTCTTTTGTCTTTGGAGATGCAAAACATACAAAAAAATCTTTGAAAGATGGCATGATGTTCTTGTTTATCTCCCTTTCTTTCTCAGAACTATACAAATGGACTGGTTATGGCTGAACTTTCCATTCTTGAAAACAAAAAAACAAAGGAAACTGCATGTTCAGGGCTGTTAAAAGACATATCCAGCTTGAGTGAATAGAACGAAAGTGGGTATACGGGGGGCTTCTCAGTTTTCTCCCACATCTAAAGAGGGAGTTCTGGTAGGGATGCCCTGCAGCAGGCAAATGGCTAACATCTGCTCCCTGTTTTTCTGCTTGGTTTGGGAAACTTAAACATTTGGTGGATGGGAGCCCCGCCAGTCTGAAGAAAAGAATCTGTATACTCTCTTCACAGAATGTTTCTGTTTACTGAATCGATGTGGTGCAAGTAACAAATACTTTCAATTTTCTTCTCATCCTTTTGGCCGAATGTTAAGCAGATTTAAACCTCTCAGTCTAAAATAAGCAGACTGAAATTGTTTAGAACCGATTAACTACCATCCCGGCAATGGTGAGTGTTTCTCATATGCAGAAAGCTGGGACATTGCTACACCCAGCTAGAAAATGTGACATTTCTGCTAGTTCTTTCCTTGTGACTTCACATAAAAAAAAAAAAAAAAACAATTAAAAACCAAGTGGAATTTTCTCATTCAGAGCATTCTGAAAGTAACAGGTTGGTTTTGTGGGCATTGACCTGATTTGTGGAATTTTTATTATAAAGGTGCGGCTTTTAGTTCAGAGAAGGTAGGAGCAGGCATTCTTTCACAGGTGTTACACAAAAGCAGTTTTTGGAAACTCTGATTATTTGAATTCCATCAGTTGTTTTTTGTTTGTTTGGCAAATAATAGTATGATTGATATTGGTTGTGCTTAGCATGTAAAACTGGGACTAGACTAGACTATAAGAAATGTTGCTTTAACATGGAATGGCTAGGTTAGACACACAGGCTGTAGAGCTTTGCGCATTATACATGGAGGTCATGAAGGGTTTGTACTGTTCTGTGTTTAATAGGCACTGTGGACATGTAAAGCTGGATATGATCACAGCAATTCCAATTTAAACAACATCCCTTGTAAATATATACCTGTTTCCGAGAGTTTGACAGTTAAGCAAAGAGTCAGAATATTGACTTCATCAATTATGAATTAAATGATAACATTAAAAACAAAAGTAAACTTGAGTATGTGGTTTGGCTTCCCCAGGTTTTCACTGCAAAATGAACTCAGATTTTTTTCAATATTGACCGCGTGTAGCGCCATCTGGTGTCCTTCATTAGAAAAGTCCAAGTTGGTGCATTCTACACTGGTGGACATACCCAAAATGCTAGCCGCTGTTAGATACTGAATAACGGGCAGTGTGTGTGTGTGTGTTTTGACAGCATTTATGTTTAATTATTTCTAGATTGTGGGGTATGAAATTGTCAAAGATCTGCTGTATTGGGGCAGGCTATGTAGGAGGCCCTACCTGCAGCGTTGTTGCCCACAAGTGTCCGGAAATCACAGTGACAGTTGTAGACAAGAGCAAGGATCGAATAGCACAGTGGAACTCAGACCAGCTGCCAATATTTGAGGTAACAGAGCTTCACGTTCTTTTTATACTGGTGCGTTTGTCGCCACTTTGTTTGAAATCCTGATGTGCAGTGATTGACAGTTTGGGTTTGGTTTTCACTCTCGGTGAGACATAGCAGAGAAACAGATAGCTGACAGTCAGGATCAAAGATGCTATCAGATGTAGATCATAAGTCTCCCTATATCATGGACAGCAATGCTAAGAGAAACCATATTTTCTTTTTCACCTTATGTTTACTAAATTTGCTATCACCGTGATGACATTGATTTAATAACATTTTTATTCAAATTGCCTTTTTATTGCTAACGCATTTTGTCGCTTCTTAAACAGACTTTAAGGCTTCTGTTTTTCCCAAGTCCAGAACCATACTTCACAAACTAGTGGGTTATACTGTTAATGCTAAATGGTTGCACTGCTAAGGAATTGTTTTGTGTGCTGCCAGGGCAGGGAGGACATCAGCAGTCTGCAGGTACACCCTGCTGTATTTGCCTTTAAACTAGCTTTAGTCAGGTGTAGGGGTCAGTGCCAACACGGTGCTCTGGTTTTCTTATTTGTTTTTGGGGATGCCATCTATTTTTTTTCCAAAACCTGCACATACAGGTAGGTAATGAGAGAAGATTTAAAGTTTTAGTGTCAGGCTGTCATGATGGTAAAAACTCCATGAAACTGATTCACTGTATCCTTCCTACTTTGTGTCTGTCATGCAACAGCCAGGTCTGGACGAGTTGGTGCAGAAATGTCGTGGGAGGAACCTTTTCTTCTCAACAGATGTTGACAAAGCAATCCTGGAGTCAGAACTTATATTTATCAGCGTAAACACTCCAACTAAGGACTACGGACTAGGAAAGGTGAGCATTTTTTATTGGTATAATAATCAAAGTCTGTTTATCTTCAGTTGATGTTAGTAACATAGTTCATCACCATCTGCAGCCAAGGGATTTTTTGGTTTTTTTTAATGTGCAGCTCTAAAACAAAATTCCTATAGATCTAAAGTAAGGGCTTCTAGGGGGAAACAAGATAAATAATACATAATTTTAATTCTATGTATTGAATTTCAGTTAAACTGAATTATAATTGCATAGTTTGTCAAAATTTATTTGCCTTTGCTTTCCATGGCTTGGATAAGGACTCGTCTTTTGATGTGTCTGAGTAATTTACTTGTTTTGAAGAGGACCCATGAATATGCAATGGAGTATTTTTGCTCCTTTATCCATGACCCTGTTTCTTACCCTGTGGTCCCTGCTATCTATCTGGCACAGGACTGCTGGCCCCTCAGGTCCCACAAGTACAATGGGGGCCATGTTATAATGCAGCACACAGTAAAGGCTTTCTGTCTGGAGGACTTCAGGGTATTGCTTTACACTAATACAGATTTGAAGGGGTAGTTGGGTGGCAAGTTGGTATACAGACGGTTGAGCAATACCGATGGAAGATCTGAGTTGGACAAAGAATTGTTTTGTTTTTTTATTGTACATTGTCTTCCTATCAAAACCAAGTGAAATGAACTCACTTCAGTGGAATGGTTCATCACAATGCTTTAGGTAACATGGGTAGCCAGTCCATAATACCACAGCTATGTAGCTCATGCTTCATTGGAGTAATTACTCCCCCTCCCACATGTTGTCTTCAAATGAATTTCGGTCCAGCACAGCATCACTGCACGTTAGATACGGTGGTACTCAGCTGCTTTTCCTTTAGTTTAGGGAGAACTTGAAACACCTTAATGTGAATTTTACATCCAAACAAATGAAGGTTTTAAGAAACCGTATTTATTAATATAGCAACAGGTTTAGAGTAGTGTTCCTCTGCTAGGGTTTGGAGAGTGATGATAGCTCCAGATCTGACTCCCAAAAACTACAGAGATGGCGTCTCCAATACATCCTGCTCTCAGAAAACCTGTTTATAGGAACACGGCCCTGGTTTTTTGTGGTGGTGTTCCATATTTAGCAAGGAACGGGGAAAGTTTGAGGATGCAGATGCAGTGCACCTCAACGGGTAGTTGTTCTCTCGTTAGTAAATTTCAAATCTAAGTCTGATTCTGTTGGCTAATCTGTGTGAGCTGCCATAAAGTTTACACGAGCAGATCGCTTACTTAGTGTGCGGCTGTCTTATTGATATTGCTTCCTTAGCCAACTCAGATTATCAGGATTCTAATAAATGCTGTGCGATCTCAGCCGGAAGAGCTGTTAGAGAATATCCACTGTTCACAGGCCGAGGGAGCGCTTGCTTGCTGCTCGGTGATCTATCAGGTGCTCAGACGTCTGGCTGCCACAGAACGTTTGGCCAGTGGTTGTGGCTGTACTGCTAAACTAAAAGAAAAAAAAATTCACTTGAAGAGTCACAGAAACCAGCATCTAGTGGGAAAATGTTATTTATTTTTTTAAAATATGAAATAATTTTTTTGTAGATGGTTTAGTGGCTACAATAATATAAGTAAATCACAAAACTGCCATGGTGCACTCGACACGCCTACCCGCAGCTTGCTCCAAACATTCTCCAGTAGAATTAGTTACACAGAGGTATTATCAATAATTGAACTCTTAATTTTTTTTTATAACTAAGAAAATATGGTCAGATTGGTTTTGTCATTGTACTTCTATCGTAGCTTCTTCTTACTCTTCACCAGTCAGTCATGTGAGTTTCCTCCCACATCTAAATACGAAGAGTTCTAGTAGGGATTTCACTACCAAATTTGGCATTGCTAGGTTCTTGTGGTATGGGATAACTCTGTAGGAAATAATTGCAGCTCTGCGTGTGTCTTGCCAGAGTAGTCTCCCCTGTAGAGACTGGTGAATGAAAAATGCAACCACAGCCAAAAATCTTTGCATCAACATAAAATTTTCTAATTTTACTTGATAAAGTTGAGTTAAACCCACTGAATTTTCTTAATGCCTAATGTATTGGAAATTGGAAAAATCTGACAATTTGGAATCTACCTTGCAAATGTATGATTTTCAAAAAAGAGCTTACGAATCATCATGATAAGTGCAACTTACAGCAGACCTTTAGAAGAGGTTGTGGGGATAGTGTCTAGCTACACGGGCCTGACCTGAAATCAAGCTCTGTTAGATTTCTAGGGCGATGCAGAACTTTTGGCTGCGGCTGTATGTATAATAAGGACACCTTGGCTAAAATGGTATCACCGTAATGATATCTGGCCAGGTTTCATCTGAACAGCAGAATTGTATTATTTGTGAAGGTGGGGTTTAAGTTTCATTCTTGTTTGCCTGACTAACTGGTGGCTCGATGTGACAGAAGCTAAAGAAGTTGGCAGTTAAGTCTTGTGCACCAACACCATTAATTAGGTTATGAACATTTTCCTTATCGGATCGCCCTGGCAGATGACGTAAAAATGGTTGGAGAAAAGAGAAGACAGAACTTTGTTTAGAATTAAGTTGTGCTAAAATACCAGGGCGAAAAAAGTGACACCAAAAGAATTAATCATGTATTTAATTCTGAGGACTAATTGGCAGACATTTTGCCAACTTCTACATGAAGGCAGCATTCATGAGGTTTTGCAGCTTTGCATTTTGGGAAGTGTTATTTTATTCAGACAATCCAGATATAGACTGCATCTACAGCTGCTTTAAACTAATAATAATAATAATGTTATTTTTCAAATGAAAAGAACCTAACATAGATTGGATACAAAAGTTGAGGTCCAGATGTCTCTGTCTGTCTGTTTAATGGAGAGATCGCTTAGCTGGCAACCAAAAAATAAATTTTAAAAATCTGTTCATTTTTTTTTTAACCTCTGTGTACAAAAGAACCATTTTCCTTCTAACCTGTGTGTAAGCAATTCATCCACCAGAGGACACCTCCCCCTGGTGAGGAAGGATAATGGGGTGTGGTGGTGGTGGTGGTTAGCCTAAGCCCACTGCAGAAGGTCCCTATTAGAACCCTTCATGGGGAGGAAAAGCACGCTAGAGAGGTCAGTATGTTAGGGCGACTGGTCCGGCCTGACCTGGATTCAGACTACAAAAGAATCGTTGCTTTCGGTCTATTTCATGTCTGGCTGCATTTTACCTACAAAGCTAAGCACCAATAACCTAGAGGAGTTTTCATTGTTCATAAAAAGGATGCTAAAAGAAAAAAAAAACAAAACAAAAACAAAACGAGCTCTGTTGTTTTGGTTGTCAGTAAAAGAGCACATTTTCAAGTTAAAGCTGCAACATCTTATCACAGGGGCTAAATATTAAAGTTGCGCCATCGCAGTTTTAAGTTAACTGTCGTGGCGAAGCCATGCTGGATGGCGTGAAATGTAGAAGCTATTGCGTTCCTGTTTTCTCTAGGGACGAGCAGCCGACCTGAAATATGTGGAAGGTGCGGCACGAGAGATTGCAAATGTGGCGCAGAGTTCCAAGATTGTTGTGGAAAAGAGTACAGTGCCCGTGAAAGCTGCTGAGAGCATCACCAGTATCCTGAAGGCCAATGTTAAACCCACTGTGAAGTACCAGGTGAGTGGTTGGGGAGAGGTGAGGGGGGGTCCATGCAAATATCAGACATTGCATGGCCCCTTACTTTTATTTTAAAAATTATCTTCAAAAACTAAAAAAAAGGGGCACAGGCACCTATTTCCATTTTTTTTTTAAATAAAAGGGAAAAAATTACTGTTATTAATTTTTTAACATTTTTTTTTTTTTAAAGATTTTGTCTAACCCTGAGTTTTTGGCTGAAGGGACAGCCATAAACGATCTTCTGTACCCTGATCGCGTCCTGATTGGGGGAGAGAAGAGCCCTGAAGGGCAGGAAGCTATGGGAGTGCTCAAGTGGATCTATGAACACTGGGTTAAACCAGAAAACATCATCACCATGAACACTTGGTCATCAGAACTCTCTAAACTAGTGAGTATAAGAAAGGATTTACGCACCATAATTCATATACACTCAGGAGGAAAAAGTCTTTTATTTGATGAGGTATAGTTGACTGTTATCATCTATGAAGGCAAAGTTTTACCTCCCCTGTACCATCCTCCCTAGCCTAGAAGCAATAGTTAGCTTTTGTAATGAACTAGCTACATACTTAGTCAATAAAACACTGGTAGTAGAAATCACAGCTTCTGTGGCTCAACCTTGTGTTGAGTAATACAGATTTGAAGGGTAATGGGATACAAATGCACCCAAGGTGGTATACAGGGAGTTAAGTGAGGGTATTAACTTCTATGTGACAAAGAGAGGTAACAGTGTGTACTGAAATATATTTTCTGCTACCTGTTTATATTCGACAGTACAATACTATAAAAAATGTAGTTTATGTTGTACTGACTAGGGTATGGGAAAAATGGCTTTTATAAAAAAAGGTTCATATTAATTTGAAAATCAGTAGTTTTATTTGTTTAAACATACAACTATTGATTGAACATTAAATGGATGTTAATGATACAGTTCTTAACATTCTATGAACTGTGCACTTTAAGTTAACTTTGTTCGATAAGAGCCTCTGTACAGACGATGATTTTAGGTTTTGAGGTGAACAGCAAGACAGATTTTTGTTTTGGCCAACTCTTGAGCATCCAATGTACAGATCCATGGGAAAAGCAGGGATTATCCAAATTGAGGCCAACAACTTTCAGTTATTGGCTCTGTGCTTTACTGATGGTCACAGCAAAGCTGAGTTTTATAGGAAACTGGATTCTATTGAGATCAAAGGAGCTTTTTAAAATTGCATAATGGTTGTGTTTCAGCTGAGTTGTTTAGGAATCTGGAAAAATTACTTGACCAATACAGAACAAGCTTATAAAATGATGAAACCTGTCGCAAACTACTAAATGGATTTTTATTCTTAGTTATCATAGTTATACTGTGTATGATATCAAAACCTGCCATTGATGGGTTTCAAATGGTCCTTGTTGCCGACTGTTGAAAAATTGAAATCTGTGATCACTTCTGAGTTGAATGGGTATCGTGAAGCTGTAGTAACTCTGAACCTCGAAAGGTGACCTTTGCTGACCTTTGAGACTAGGGTCTGATACCTTTGGATCCTGTCTTTGATCTTGAGGAACCTTCATTATACTTTGCAAGGTTAACTATTTTGAATGAGTGCAGTGAACTAAGTGTAATCTATACGGCTTTTGAGAGGTGGTCTTTGGTGGCCTTCCAGGCCGATGTATGCTGGCTTTAAACCTTGCCCAGATTCTGAAGGACCTACATCCAAAATCTGGGGTCTCCAGGTGCTATGGTTCAGTGATGATAGAGTAATAAACAAATGCACAAACACTCAAAAATGTTAAAGATGAATTTTCATATGAACTATTAAAAAATGAAAATAGACAAATATTTCCTTTTTCCTTTTTTTTTAAAGAAAATGTTATAATTTATTTCTCAGGCTGCAAATGCTTTCCTGGCTCAGAGGATATCCAGTATCAATGCCATGTCAGCCATTTGTGAGCTGACTGGAGCAGATGTATCTGAGGTTTCTCATGCTGTTGGTACGGACACCCGGATTGGTCCAAAGTTTCTGAATGCCAGCATTGGTAAGGTGATCCATTTTACACACTGAAATTTTCTCTAGACATTCTGAGATTGCCAGAACTGTGACCGAAAGATGTACGCACAGAGGGAGGTAGAGAGGGTTAAAATCTGAGGTCAGTGATTCTCTATTTTTTTTTAAATCACTGTCAGTAACTTCTTTTTTTTGTACAGCAGGTGTAAGTTTGTTTTTAAAGCGTGTTAATAAAAGGACCATATTGTCTACATTAAGAAGTGACTCCATTTATTTACTTAATTATTTTTGTTGTTGTTGTTTTTTTTTTCCTTCTTTTGACTGTAGTTCATCAGAATAGTATACTCGGCATTGAACCACTGTAAACCGGTCATCTCTGGCTAGCTCCCGTCATTAATCCTGCCTGACGTCCGGTTGTGGTGCTAACTAGGTTTACAGGTGATACTAAAATATATATAGATATTTTTCAGGTAAACTGGAATAATTTATTGGATTGGTCAGGTAAGTGAAGAATGTAAGTTAATGCCAAAAAGAAATCACAATTATTATTATTATTATTATTATTATTATTATTATATTGGTAAACTAAACTGGAAAATGTAGTTTCAGAAAGGAATTTCAGGGTATAATTGTTAACTAAGGTCCTTCCAAGATTTGTGGAGGAGGGGAGATTGGTGGTGGGTAACGAGGTACGCAGTCACCAATGGGGTCCAGGGGGACACCACCAGACACTGGAGGAAGCATAGTGTTGTCATTTCTATACTAGTTAGAAAAACCTACATACTGAATCCCAAACCACACATTCAGTCAGAAGGCCAACAATGTTGAAGATAAGATAACTTGCATTTTTGTGAAAACCGGGTATCCTTTGCCGTTTGAGGGAACGTTTCAAGGATTGGTGAGATTTTTGTGTTATTTTATACCAAATTCTAATAATAGAATTAAATGGCTGCTATGTACGTAGAAAATGGTAATATCTCTGCTTCAGTTGGGGGTGTGTATCTCAAAGGTGGTGGGGGCTACTTCTTATCCCACTCCCTGGAGGAGCCCTTGCAAGATCTTAAGTGTCAAGAGCAGTAGTAGCAAGGGAAGCAAATAGAAAGTCAGGAGGGATTAACCGGAATATCAGACATAAAGGTAAAGAAGGTTTAGCTCAGTTGTGTAAATCCTTGGTTTGTCTGCATCTTGAAAATGCTGCATAGGTAAGGAGTCCTTATTTGAGGTAGGATGTTGAACTAGACAGGGTTTGGCAGGGGTTTACCAGAATGCTTCCAGGTCTTGCACATCTGGAATACGCGATTTTAAATATTACATGTATCAAGCTTGGATTTTAGACATCAATAGAGGTTTTCAAGGGTTTAGAATCTGTGGATAGGGATCTGTTATTTTGTGAATTAGTGAAGAATCCAGCATATTTAGTTTTTTTCAGTAGTAGAACCGTTAATGAGCGGAATAACTTGTGGGAAGTGTTGTTAAAAGTAATGGTGTTAATCATTCTACAAATCATATTGATGGGTGATTTTATTTCCAGTTCTGGTATAAGCCATCTTTGTAACTACGAACTAGACTTGATGTTATGGGCAGCTGGGGGTCGGCTTGGAATGGCATACCTACTTGGCATGGTTTCTTCTTCTTCACTGGTCGACTGTGAGTTTCTTCCAGCCTCTGAAAATGAAGAGTTCTAGTGGAGACTCTGTGCCAAAGTTGGCAGTGCCAGGTAGGCAGGTTTGCCTCTGTTGTTGAGACCGGTGTACAACACAATGGCAGGACACCGGCTGGGACATTAGAATTATTTCAAATAGAACTCAAATTTGAAAACACGAAATCATCTGTTTCTGTGCATGCACCATTGCCGGGTTTTTTGTCATTTATTTGGAAGGGGCGACGATGATGTCGCTGCCGCTTCCACTTTTTTAGATTTCAGCCAGGCTTGAAAATACTTCTATTGCCGCCCCTTTTAACTGACTCCCTGTTTGTTTGTT
The DNA here is from genome assembly GCA_018389105.1 of Nautilus pompilius. NCBI lineage: Eukaryota > Metazoa > Mollusca > Cephalopoda > Nautilida > Nautilidae > Nautilus > Nautilus pompilius. The sequence goes on along the minus strand of JACATO010000937.1, from coordinate 1,212,747 downwards.
TTTTCCTCTCTTTCTTTCTTTCTAGGCTTTGGTGGCAGCTGCTTCCAAAAGGATGTTCTGAACCTTGTTTACTTGTGTGAATGCCTCAACCTTCCTGATGTCGCCATGTACTGGCAGCAGGTAGAAATGCTCCCACAACTGTGTTTCACTCTGAGCTTAAACCCGGTTTATTCATAGAATGTTCTCAGTTACTGCGGCTCTGCTGTGCTGTAATGGTGACTGCTTAAAAGACTTTCCCCAATTCCCCTCATGGCCCTGTAACAACAAAGATTTATATTAAAACACGTGTGGGCATGCAGCCAACCCCTGCCTCCTGCTCTCCTTCACTTGGTTTAGGAAACTGGAGTATTTAAAACATTAATCTGGTAATCAAAGAGAAAATATTATTTTATTATAGTTTATATTTTTTACACCTTTATTATGGGCAGACAGCCATGAAACTTGTTTTACTACTTATCATTGCATAGCCCCTTAGCTTTACTGTTTGACTTTTTCGGTCATGGGATCCAGGACAGTGCTTTGTCTCCTCTGTCCATGGCGTGTACAGCAGCACTTTGCCTGTCATGTCAGGGAGATCTTGAAGAAGTGGCTTTAACACTTCTCCCAGGACAGCCCCTGGTGGGGTGGGATGCCACTCCACTTCCAAGGTCCCTACTAGAGCTCTCCAGTTTTTAAGCATGGGAGAAAGCTGGAGAACCCAGGGAAAAATCCATCCCCACACGCTATAGCCAGCTGGTGAAGAACAACGAGATGAAACCAGGCCACGGAGGTATGTCAAATGGAGCTGGTTCCTGTAGGAATTGGATGTAGGTTCCCAACCTCAGCAGCCTACTGCACACTCCTCATAACCAAGAGAAAGTCAGTTATGAACGTGAGGTACCAATGCACCCTTTCACAACATAGCTGTGACATTTATGCTGGAATTTCGTATTAAACTTCGCCAAAGTTGTTCTGATTTATTTCTTTCATCTGGGGAAGAAGAAAAAAAGTGGATGATCTGAATGCATTTCAATGGTTTCATCTCGTTAATTCTGACTTTTTCAGGTAATCAGTATCAACGACTTCCAGAGGCGGAGGTTTGTCAACAAAATCATCGAAGCACTCTTCAACACCCTGGCCAGCAAGAAAATAGCTGTCTTTGGCTTTGCCTTCAAGAAAGATACCGGAGACACACGGTGAGTTTGCTGTGAACTGTTCCCTTGCTTCAGAAACTCTTCGCAAATAGAACACACAAAAAAAACAAAAAAACAATGGGACTTAATGCAAGTTAATCTTTCTTTCCTAATCTCTTAGTACTGTTCATTTCTTTAGTTCATTAATAGGGTGATAAAAGGAAGCCAAGCAATCCTAGTCAAATGACAGGCTTGAATAATTTAATCAACATGGAAATAAAGGATTTAAGAGAAAATAATTCTGTGCACTGATACTTAACAATGCTGTGATGACTATAACCAACATCAAAGAATAGTTAATCCCTGTCACCTATAATCCTTCTGTCCAGAATTATTCTTTGCCATAAAAGATGTTTCCAGTTTGGGATTATGTCCTACATTTAGGGAAGAGTAGAAAATCATACTGAAAGTACATTATGCTTTATCCCATAGTGGAAGTATGAATGATAAGGCAGTAAATTTGGCTAGGAGCAAAGGTTTAGTTTGATATTATGTACTAGGGACATTCAAATGTTGGGGACCTTTCTTGAACTTCATTTGCAAATATAGATAGCGCATTAAGGATATAAATACAATTCTTATGTCATTGTGTTGTGTTATATGCTGGTGTCTACAAGGGAGACTGCCCTGGTAAAGGAGCATATGCTATAGTTGTCTGCTGAGAATCAATGCCAACTACGCACCACAAAGGGTCCAGTACTTCCAACTTTAGCATGGAAGACCTTACAAGAACTCTTCATTTTTTAGATCTGGGAGGAAACCCATGCAGCTGGCTGGTGGAGAACAGACTATGTTGGGAAGGTGCATCAGACCAAGCCGGTTGGCAAACCAAGGATCAGACTCAGCCCTGCAGTCAACACTGGGCCATTGCCGCCCTGTTATCATTAACTTCATCTTTAGCATTTATTTTGTGGCATGTAATCCCTGTTTAGTTGTAGTTTAGACAACAATGCAGTTTCTCGTTCTTTCATTTGACGCATACGTCACCCTGATCCGCAGTAAATATCCTGCATTCACTTGTTGGTTTTTTGACATTATGATTGAATTTGAAAGCCATAAAAAGTCTGGCGCTACCGATATAATGTAACCAGCATCTTTAATTGGTCGCTCTTATCGGTTTTTAACTTTAAAAAAAAATTCTTTTAATGATAAAAACAGAGAACATTTTAAATATCTCACGTTGCTAGTGTATACTCTTCTTAAAAAGGAGAGGGACCGCGCAGCTCCCTTATCTCATTGTAAGCCTAATATACTGTAGTAGAACCTCTTTTATCCAGAATGATCAGGACCGAGGGTGTTCTGGACAAACAGTATTTCTAGTTAATAGATATCGCATGGGCAGTGTTATGAAGAATAATTCATCCCTCCAATAATGATTAGTAAACAGATATTATACACTTTATACTCGTGTACTGTGTACAAACAAACAAAACAATATGGCGTTGTATTACAGGCTTGTAACTGCTAGAACAATTTTTAGTAGCTCCACACTTTTTTGCTGGATGATTAGCACATTCCTCCACCACTTGATTTGCCAGCAGGTATCTTGTCGGGCCCCCAACTCTTTCACTACTCTCAGAATTGACGGTGTTTCACCGACCTTACTGCTGCCCTCACTGGCATCTGTGATACAAGGTAGAAGAAGCGCCATTTTGTATCGGCCATTGCTACAAAATAACCAAGAAAAATGTGTAGCTTGTAAACAGACCGGGACACCACGTGATGATTGGGGTTGGGGTGGTCGCTATGGCGCGTCAGGGTAAAAAAAACCCACCCCGATCGGTGGAATGTTGCCAACATGTGCCAATTTTACTTATGGATGGGCTCTTTTCAACCATGAACGAGATGGACAGAAAGAATCGGTGCACAGCAGAGTTGGTGACTGACTGAAGGAGCTCGGCACAGGAAGCTAAAGTAAAACAACAAGTGATGGCAGCAGTTCACTGATTGGTGCAACTCTACCCTGATGCCAAAACTATGGCAGGGTTTTCGAATTGGTGGGTTGATTTTCTGGATAATTGATGAGGCCAGGATTTGTTTCCGTATAATGGGGATCTCTGTCGTTTAGATTTCTGGATAAAAGAAGTTTTACTAATATATATACAGTATATATGTATGTAGTATTGGAATATTATTGAACCAGAGATGAAACTGGGTAATAAAATGTGTATAACACGTGGCAGAATGGTCATCTTATGTGCAGAAAGATAATGCTCTGTAGTACAGTGATGTCTGTTGGTGCCACACCTGCAGGAGGACTATAAAAGTGTAGGCAGCAATATTATTGTAGCACGATGAAGGTGTGGTGAATACCGTGGCTTCTGGGGAGGGAGGGTCACATGATGAGCGTATAGAAATCAAAGTCTTAGCTAATGAAAGGTATTTCGTGCAGCAGATCGGCCTGACTCCACGTTTCAGAAGGTGCCATGTGCGATGTTCAGGGGAGCTATATGTGAAACTGGTACTGTTGACAATGGTCCGTTGCCAAGGAAAAAAGTGTGAGATACTTAACATGAGTTTGGGAGAGTTTTGGCTGCTGTTCTTTTCATGATGAATGACAAGTCAGTAAAGATCTTGCACCTGACCTGGAGAACAGCGAGATACACGTTAGCGTGAAGTGGTTTCAGTGGATGTGTAGCTGCCTGAAAACCTTTTCTGAGGAGAGGCAACCAGCTAGGCTGGAATGGAGGGCAGAAGTGAAGCAGTGGGATGGCCAAATCTGGAAGAAAGTTCTCTTCACTGATGAGTCAGGTTTGAACTGTTTGACAACAACACAGTGGCAGTTTGTTTGAATGTGGATGGGAGAGCAGTTTGATAGTTAGTTATAGCAGCTACAGTGAAGCATGGGGGTAGATCAATACGAGTGCGGGGCTAAATATCAGCTATGGGTATCAGAGATTTGCGTAAAATCAAAGGTATACTGACTGACGACAGGTACAGGCGGGTTCTCGTAACATCATGCCACTCTCTTAGGAAGGCATCTCATTGGGCAGGGATTCATCTCTGGAAGTGAGCCCAGGCATACAGCCAATTTGGTGGAAAACTATTAGGAATGTAAAGATGCTGATGGAACACTCACAAAGGATGCCTTGGCCTGTACAGGGTCCAGATATGAACACCATTGAGGCTATATGAGGTTATGGGGCTACTGAGAAAGCCAGATGGCATCCAAACAACTTGAATACATTGTGGAAAGTGCTGCAGGATATCTGGAACAACATTCCACAGTAATACATTGATAACCTGTATGGGAACTTGAAAACAAGGTGTCATGCTCCATATAAAGTGAAGAGATCACATGTCACATGCTAATGCACCGTAGAATGTATTTATTTTGCTTTTGTATTTTCTGTAAAAATGCATCGTATATGTATAAAAGTAAACCGTTGGTAATCTGGACAAGGTCCAGCCTGGAGTGACCACATGGCATTGTGGTGTCAGTTTCTGAGTGTCGTGCCCATAATGGTTGCAGGAAAGTTATACGAGGTCTGTCCAAAAAGAAACCGAACTTTTAATAAAACAAATTTATTGCTTTACTTACAATTTACTCAGACTGGTCTCCTTCAAAACAGTTCCCTCCACTGTTGATACACCGCTCCCAACGTTTTTTCCAGTTTTGGAATGCGTTTTCAGGGATAGTGTGCAGTTCTCATAGCGAATTTTCTTTGATCTCTTCTATCATCTGAAATTGGCGACCTTTCAGGGTGGATCTCAACTTTGGGAACAAAAAAAGTCCGCAGGAGCCAAATCTGGAGAGTAGGGTGGCTGGGGTACGAGAGTCATCTCGTGCTTTGCCAAAAAGTCATGGATAAGGAGTGACACGTGAACAGGTGCGTTGTCGTGGTGCAGCATCCAGGTTTTGTTTTTCCATGCCTCAGGCCTCCTCCTTCACACTGCTTCTCTCAGCCGCCTCAGGTCATCCAAGTAAAACTCTCTATTGATCGTCTGACCACGTGGAACAAATTCACGATGAACGAAGCCCTTCCAATCAAAAAAGACGATCAACATCACCTTCACGTTTGAGTAACTCTTACATGCTTTTTTGGGTCACGGTGACGATGATCCAACCCACTGCGACAACTGCCTTTTTGTTTCGACATCGTAGCCGTACACCCACGTTTTGTCACCTGAAGCTTTCATCAGCATTCGAATGATCAAAGAGCTCCTGGCTGACTACTGTGACTCAGTTCTTTTTTTGTTCATCTGTCAGCAGACGCGGCACAAATTTTGCGGCTACACGATGCATGTTCAATTTTTCTTTTAAAATCATGTGGCGTGAACTTTTACAGATGCCTACTTCTTCGGAAACTCCACAGACAGTCAGGCGACGATTTCCACGGATCACAACATGCACTTTCTCAATGTGATCATTGTCCGTTGTCATGGAAGGTCGTCCAGATTTGGGATTGTCTTCGGTGGATGTTCTTCCTGATTTTAAATGCTGATACCACTCATGACATTGCGTACGGCTCAAACAATCCTCCCCATTGATAGGCCTGTTGCAACATCAGAAAATTCTCCATAAAAGTTTTTCCCAATTTGAAACAGAATTTCACACAAACACGTTGCTCTTCAAGATCCTTCATTGTTCATCTTACAACAAATCGCCAAGTGCACTAAACATGCGTTCACTCTAGTGTGTGTAGATCAATGACTAATTGACATGGCGTGATGCGGCTATTATTAGACTGAAGGTCAAGGTCACCAATACACAGTGCTGCAGCGGCAAGCACGCTGCTCTACCTGGTTGGCGCGCTGTTTTAAAAGTTCGGTTTCCTTTTGGACAGACTTCATATGTTGGATAACTTGGACTTTCAGATAATCCAGCATCCTCTCCAAATTAATCCAGATTAGCGAGGATTTACTGTGTATATACATTTCTTGGTTGCAGTTACTCCTTATTTGTGCATATCCTGTATGTGTTTCTATAATTATTTCTTATACTGTGCAGAAGTCTTAAGTAACCTTTGCTAAAACACTAATGGTCATTTGTTAACTTCCAGGATAGTCACTGAATGACAATGGCAAAGTTATCAGTTGCTAATAGACGTAAAATAATATTTTTCCATGAACATTGTAAAACTTCACTATAACCAGAATTTGAAGATGTGCCATTCAAGAAATTATGAAGAAATTTAAAGATTCTAGGTCAGTTTCTGATAAGGAAAGGTGTGGATAAAACAGGTTCTATTCCGGTTTGGGGTGTATCTTGGTCCTGGGTGTTGGATATTTGGTAACAATGGAAGGTCAGAAACATATGAGCCAACTCTTGTTCCACACTACACTGTTTCTTCAGGTGAGCCTCATTGACCGTGGTTTCCTATTTAAACAAGGCAGTGATCCAAAACACACTGCCATTGTTGTCAAAAATAGGGGGGAAAATGAGTGGAGTGTGAGATTCATTAGAGTTTCCTCCACAGCGCCCTAACCTTGATGTTACTGAACATAGACGAACAGCAGCCAAAAACTGCTGAGGATGAACTATGGGCAGCGCTTCCTGTATGCACATAACAACAGTATAGCTGATGTTATTTCAACACTACAAGTCTCCCAAGACGCATTCAAGCAGTCAGGGAAGAAAAGTGTAGTTATTAATTCAGAAAATACTTGGTGATGAGTTTTTTCCCCTGTCTAGATTTTGCACCCTCTTCTGTATGACGTCTAGTCATTCTGTAAACTACCGCTGCTTTATATCCAGAGAAGAATAAGTCAGGGTCTGCTATTCTTCCATGCAGAATTTGTTTTCTCCTGAAAGGTCAGAACTTACAAGACAGAATAAAACCCCTGAATAAATGAGAAATTTTATTGATCCTGCTGTAGGGGGGCTTAGAAGGCGGTGGGGTGTGGTGCTGGTCGATCTCAGTCAAGCTGTCTTGGCTCAGTGTGCCGCCTGGACACAATGTTGGGACCACCTCGCTCTTCTCTCTCAAGCAGGCATATAGCTGACTTCCACACCCTGTTATGTTTGCTCGGTTTAGAAAGCTGACATCAGAGGATCCATGTTGGCACAGAAGTTAGAAGAAGATAGGGGACCAGTATGGGGGAGGTGGGATTAGGGTTACTGTAGCATTTGACCTTAATCTGCAACCATTAATGCTAAGCTTTGCTAATTAAGTGATTGATTTAAACTTTTGAGAAGGAAAAGAACATTTATCATGATTTTTCTTTTCTTTTCTTACTCTATTTACAAAAACTACAGCAGGATGGCTGGACCAGACCACAAAACGGTTAGAGAAATAAAAAAGATACCTTTGACAATTTAAGATGAGAATAGCATCACAAGAGTTTAAAGTTGATTTTTTTTATAAGTGAAGGGAGGTAATCAATACCGCTTGATGAAGAAAACAGCTGTGAGAATTCAAAATTATTAATAATAATAATAATAATAATAATAATAATAATTTGCCCTTATAGCTATCACCAGTTATATTTGTCTTCATTTATGGTTGGCAACAGAAGCAACCATTTATTCATGGACTTCAGAAAGAAACATTATGCAAAAAATGGAGAAATTACATCTGATTCCATGCAACATCTTGTTAGTATTTAACTCTGTAAGCACCACTTCTGTGCAATTTTATTTTATCTAATGATGAACTTCTGTGAACTTTTTTAAGAATATGTACACAGCGTTAAATATAAATGGTGAGAACAGACAACTAAGCCAGGTGGATGGCGCTAGGGAGTAACCAATAACTGGCATCTATCTACGTAAAATAAATACCTCTTGAAGAATGGCAAGATGACTGGTTTCTAAGTGAAGAAGTAATAAATTAAGCGAAAGATAGTGATTATTAATACGATTTTCTTCATTATTACTATTAACCCTTATTATTATTATAGAAGTTTATTTCAGTCAATTACAATTCTGATACTAATAAAAAAAAAATTGTCTGTATTAGGGACCAAATTGAGGTTTTCAAAATAATTAAGGCTTTTGAGCCAGTGGACAAGGACAGACTTCAGTTACTAATACTAGGAGTCATAATTACAAATTACCTAAGATCCCAGCCAACTGGTTAGTTTATCAGAAAATATTTTTTTTAGTAATATAATTGTTAATGAGTAGAATAAATGACCAGTGAGTGAGGTTAGTTAACAGTGATAGTGTTAATCCAATTTAAGGGCCATTTCTCTCTTTTTTTCTCCCCCTGGGTCTCTTCGGAGGCCATGATGGTGACCACTGTTGGTTTTACTGCCGTAGAGAAGTGCAAAGTAAGTTTTTAAAGCTTCTTTATTTTCAGAGAATCATCTGCGATATACATCTGTAAGCACTTGATGGATGAGGGAGCTTATCTTAATATCTATGACCCCAAAGTGGATGAGAAGAGAATGAGATTGTAAGCAGCTTTTTGTTGTTTTGTCCGATAAGCAGATCGTACAGTTGATTTTATACCAAGATTCAAAAGGAGCGAGAGTATGTGGATGTTGTCTTCTTTATGCCCTGTACTGGTGGTGCTGCCCAATGTAGGTCAGCCAGCTAAGACAACTCTTTGTTGAACTTTCACAGGAAGAGAAAGAACTTGCATAAATTTAACTTCGCATTACAACTACTTCAATATAAACTTAATACGATGACCAGACTCTGGGATTTATCTTACTTTTATTTTTATACTTACATTCATTGTGAATTATAGGTTAATTATCATTACTATTCTCTTTTTAGTGGAGTCTTATTAAACAATATGGTAGAACGCTAATACATCTTAAACACCAGAGTTGTGCGATAAGAAGATGAAACGTTTTTTTTTGTTTGTTTTGCTTTTTTCAAAAATTTCCCCCCAAAATTAATAGCAGTTTGTTTGTCTAACAGTAGAAGTTTGTTCACCAGATGGTCCCCTGTATCAATGATAGCATTTAGTTTGTTCTAACTGTCCTTCCATTTTTCCCTCTTGAAGACAACAAAGTCAGGAATTTATTTAGAGGAAGCAGAGTGATCGACGTACTGACAAATCAGCTTGGGGGCGGGTGAGGCATTTAACCTTACTGCGTTTGGATTAAAGGGTTGTGACTACTTGAGTTTTGTTGTTCAAAAAAAGGACGTAGTTTGAGTCGTTCCTTAGTTTGGTTGGAGGAATGAAATGAAAAGGGGAGTTGAGTGGGAGCTATAGATTGTAATGCAAAAAGGATTAGATAAAGGTTTGCGAGAAGATTTCTTTCTTCTTGTTCTATTACCTGTTTTGTGGTTACTTAAAAGGATCATCTTACTCTGTGTGCTGCCACCTGGGTCCTAGAACTTGTAAAATTTTGTTAATGCAAAAAGATTTCATCAGTAAGGGTATTTCAGATCCTTATAATAATAATAATAATAATAATAATAATAATAATAATAATAATAATAATAATAATAGGTCTACTTCTTTATTGTCAGTGACATCACTGTTTGAAAGTTTAGAAACCTTGACTCGTGGAATTTCAAGAAAGGATTAAAGGGTGACTGACCTTTATTTCTCACTGCCATGCTAGTTCATTGTCACCAAGTTAGTGTTTCATACCTTTTCATAAACAATAATCTGCATAATTAGTTATCATTTAGTCTTAATTACATTTTATTTGAAATGCTTATTGCCAACTTTGGATGCCTGTGGAATGACAACTTTAACAGTTGTTTGTAAAAGACATTTTTGTACAAAGACAGTAGAGGAAAGAGCACAGTCACCTTATACTTGAGCTGTTCAGAGAGGTGAAATTGACCATTTTTATATCATCCCAAGGTATCACTATGCAGCAGCAGAGGTATGTGGTCCTGCTTCCATAATACTCTATTTACCCCCCTCTCTATACCGCTATATTTGAGAGCACTATTGTTACTTTGAAGTTTTTTTTTTATTACACTTCTTTTAGTCTTTCAAACAGTTTGTTCACAACAACCTAGTCAGTGGCTTTTGATGTGACAGTTAGTTATTACTAAGATAATGTATCTTCATCTTTAACGCCCCAGATTTGTGCAGTGTTCTCTACTTCTTTCCATCTTTCTGACTGTTCACAACTTTTTCTTGTGGTCCAGTTTACATGCAAAAAAAAAAAAAATCTTCAGCATCATTTAATACTTAACCCTTTTGAAGTCGAGATCACTTGTTTCTATCTGCCCCCCCCCCCTGAGTTTTCAACAAATGGAAATGTGTATATTTCCAGTTTTTTGAAAACTTCACAGATGTCTCCAATAACAATCCCTCGAGCATCTCTGTTTGGACCAGGATGCAGCAGAGAAATCATTCTATGGAATCGGTACTATTTGGCGAAAGCCAAAGCAGATTCTGAAAATAGAGAGATTCGGGATGTGAAGATAGTTTTGATACAGAAAAACAAAACAAGATAATTAGGATTCTGGTCATCATCCGAGATCAACTATTACTTGTTACCCCATGGCTGTTCATCATGCGCAGCATCTTTGTTTGTTTTTTTAACGTATCTACCAATTTCTGCACGTATATTAATTTTCAAAAAAAAAAAGCTTAATTATTTTTAGTTTCACATTTCCCCCGCTCTCTCTTTACAGAGAACTGAAATATCCAAGTATATCTGAGCACTCGGAGAGAGGTGAGTACTTTAAGCTGATTGCTACCTACAATACACCAGGAGTAAATCTGCATGAAAAAAAACAACAAAACATTAGGTACTTCCATAGTTTATTTACTGTATAAAGGGAATTTCACAAGAACCCTGATGCCATTATCAGCACCTTGCTGGTTCGTTGGAGTGGTGACACACCCAGATAACACTTAAAAGAGTTAATTGAAATCTTACGCGTGACTGCAGTAAAATAACCAGATAGTTTTGCTGGGTTGGCAACAAAGTATCTGTCAGACATTCTGGTCACCACCGTTCTATTGCTGAGCTAATAAATCATCAAAGAAAAGGTACTGCCCAGGTGTTAAAGGTGAGTTTAAGCTCGACTCTGGAAAAAGCCGGAAAAAACAAGAACTAAAGGAAAAGAAAATTTGATTTTTACTCAGAAGGCCCATAAGCACCGTGATTGTTTCTCCCCATCTGAGGAAGGTTCATCACTAATAAGATAAACACTCAGCACATAAATTTAAGGTGTAAACGGACAGAAAAGACAGGAGAAAAAGTAACCAGATGTAAACCTGTCTTCCTGCCACAGGTTTGGTTTTACGGGTGAGGCTTATTGTATGTGGCGGAGGGAGTCCAAAGTTAGAATCATTGTTGACAGTTTGGCTGTCCATGACCCACAAAGATATGAGCAATGATGAAATGCAGAAGTCTGTTCTTGCAGAAGCAGTAAGGCTGGAACAACACCCAAATCATGTTGGCAGCAGACAGTGTGGCATCACCAGATTTATGGTGAAAGTAAGTTGGCGGTAACCTGAAAGCTGTCACAGTTACTCTGGAGAGAGAATTTGGTGTCACCTATTATTAATGATCACTCACCACCCAGCCAGTTTCTTTCTCCTTTCTCTTTCTGCTCCTTTTTTAAAAATCCTCCCTCACTCCCTGGCCTCAAGGAAACAGATAACCAGTTACCATTCTCATCTAATTAGGGTCCAAACTATGTTCAAAACCACTTATATAGCCTCCAGCTCCAAGGAGAGGGTAGGTTTTGGTCAAGCCGACCCTTTTCTCTAGGTTTCTAAAACAAACAGCCATCCATCTGATTTTACTTAAGGTATAGCTGACCTGTAGCAACAATTTGCTCCCAAAACTTTAAAGAAAAAAAAAAACATTGCAATCCCTAATACCCATTAAAGACTTAACTAAGTAGTAAATATGATTTTAGTGTCCATCTTTGGTCATGAGTGGTAGGCAACCATTTCTTGGACATTTTAAAAATCTGCTTAGTATTTGATTTTCTAAAACTTTTTTTGTAGAATTGTGGGAAACCTTTAGTATGCAGTGTTTGTTTTCTCTTTTAAGAAAATTAGTGCTGGTCTTTACAAGAATTCTGTGAATACTGAGAGTGTGGGGCAGAACAAACCATCGCTACTTTACTGCAGGCTAAAGGGAAAAGAATAAAATAATTAGAACCATATTAATTATTTAAAGAGATTAATTAGATTTGTTTTTCTCCTCTAGGTTTTGTGTAATCATACATCTGTGGTTTAAACCTAACTACAGGAAGCAGCTTTCCTCTTGAACCAAATGTTTTTTGTGTGTGTGTGTGTTGGCCAAGAGTTTCTGGATGCTACTGCATCAGTTGCTAGGTGGTGGGTGGCAGAACCACCCCTTGCTAGTGAGAGTTCCTGGATCTGATTTCTCCTTTTAAAAAGGAAACTAACCATTTTGATCAATTAAGGTGCACTGCAGTAATCCAGATGATGATCTTGTTTTATAGTGGATGAGCTTGTCACCGTGTCTCGTGATGCATATACCGCCGCTGCTGGATCTCATGCCATCGTTGTCTGTACTGAATGGGATGAGTTTGTGGTGAGTACTCGGACAGTTCCTCTTTTGATTTTAGAACACAGAAAAGATATTTTATAAGGCATATATGAACTTTGGTATACACACACGCTCGCCGGTGCCTCATATTGTATCTCCCTATACTGCTGTTCTCCTATCAGCCTTTGATCTTTGGCCTTTTGGCCAGTATGCAGCAGATTCCATGCTCCAGTTAGCATGGTGAATCAGGCGAAACGATCAGTTCCGTCACCACACGGATGGGCAACTGTTCTGTTATTGTTAATTTCCTTTCTCCCGCAGGAGCTGGACTACGAGCGGATATACAGAGACATGTTGAAGCCTGCCTTTATCTTTGATGGTCGCATCATCCTCAACCACAAACGACTGATGGAGCTGGGCTTTCATGTGGAAACAGTCGGGAAGAAGCTGGCACGCAGCCCGGTCTCCCGACAGATCGCCACCACAATGTATTAGCTCAGCCCGCTTTGAGCAGCGGGCATTCATTTAGCGTAACATCTCGGGTCAAAGCCATCTCTGGGTTTAGTTTAGAAATGCTGTCATACACCACATCATGTTTACTATTTTTGGTTTTATTTACTGCCCAAAATTTTACATTAAAGAAAGTGTGCAGCAGCTAGGGATACGTCCATGATACCCTTCCACTCTTGGGGTACAGTAAAAACTAGAATCTATACTGCACATGTCATTAGACAGGAAGCAGCAGAGTGCAGACAAATCTCAAACAGAACTAAAAGGAAGCATTTTTTTTAAATATTTAATTCTGAAAAGAAAAAAAAATTGACCACAAGTCATATTCTAGTTAGTTTTCAACAAAATTCCCTATTTTACCCTCCTGACACAAGGTATTTGCATTAAGGGGTTCTAATTATCAGAATGGTGATTTAGAAACAGTATAAAGCCAAGAAAACGTGTTCTGAAAGATGAGCAGCCAAGTGGTAGAGCCAAGGTTGTGGGCATCGGATTTGCATACCTCCTCACCATGGTTCACCAGCAGGTCAAGTAGGTTTTCTCCCACATCTAAAACTGAAAATTTCTTTCTCTGCCAGCCCCCTTGCAGTGTAGGATGGGTAACACTCTCTAGCCGGACTGCACCATGGGTTATTTCCATTGTCGAGTCTGGTGTATAAGAAAGAGAGGAAAAAGTCGGACCAGTCCGTAACATTGGCTTTTCTTTACTAGAAACGTTCTCACACATCTCCCTTGTCATTATTGCGCCTGACCTCCTGAAAATGTTCACTGATCCGAAGACAAATGTCAACTGAGCAATGAATCGTCTTTAGCCGGCTTCTATTGCCGGGCATCTTCTGGGCACAGGTACAAAAAGGTTTGCATTGCAAAAAACTTGTCCAAGTTTATCACATTCACAAAGTTAATGGAGATATGATTCATGGTTAACATGGCTCACTCATTTCTCAGGGGCAGTCAAGATGCTTAGCTATCAAATGAGAAAAAATTACAATTTTTATTTTCTTTCTTAAAATATCTTTCTGAGTAGAGTTTATTTTTTAAATTTAAAAATTAACTTTATCTTTACACAATTTAATTACAAAGACATTGTAGTCACACTAAAAGTTATTTCCATGAAGAGTCACACGTGGTGGTAAACTGCATTATTCCTGCTTTCTCTATTCCTCCCTTATATGCTGTGGTACAATTCTTGGATCTAGTCCCAGTGAGATTGGAATTTTCTTTAGTGGTACATTCAGTTAACTCCAAACCAAAAAGAAGTCTTCAATTATTAACTTTGGTTAGAGAGTATTGACGTTTTAAAAACAGTGCCAAAAGGAGATGGCAGGTTTATATTCCATCCTTAGATTAAAATAAAAAGGTAAGTTTGGATAACAACAGAAGAGGTGGATAAAACTGGATTTTTTCCTTAGATTGAATTTGCTGCCATCTAAAAAACCTATTTTCGTTTTTCTCTCCTAAATTCACAGCCTGGGGCCTTTAATTGTTTGTGTGTGTGGAGCAAGACCCATCACAGATCTGCTTCTCGTTTCAAGACGGTGCTTAGTCAGAAATGACAAAAGTAAGAATTAACTGATAACTGTCTGATATATATTTGCATTAGGGGCTTCATTCAAATGAAACCAGATAGAAGCTTGGCATTATGATGTACCTGAACAGGACCCCTAAGTAACATACTGATTTTAAATCTTAAAAAAAAATTTGTAACACCTATTTTCATTAAATTTTTTTAACCTTTTTTAACCAGGGGGTAGAATTTGAGATTTCGTCAGCCAAGAAAGATATCATATTGCAGGGGTGGCATCATTATAATAGCTCATCTCTGTCTACTTTCCTATCTTTGTGAGGTTTGCTGCTGCTATTTTTTTTTTTTTTTTAAAAATAAAAAACCTTTGAACAATGTTGGTTAATTCCAGATCACAGGCCTTTCTATGGTAATAGTTTATCCTTGTATAAAATTCACTGCACCATAAACAAAATCTGCCATATTTTCATCACTGAGATTCTTTCATGGGTTTTTATGTAAAGGAAACTTGGAGTGAACTCTCAGGTGTCATTTAAAATGTCTGTCTGTGGACTGTTGGAAATGTTTTTTTTTTTAGAAATAAACTTGGATGTGAATGCTGCATTTTTAATTTTTATTACCTGTTAAAGGAAGTAAATAACACAGTTGCTTTTCACTTAATTTTCTGTGATGATCTCCATTTGGCCTCAACTGGGAGCACCATCAAGTCACTGCTGTGTCATGCTGCAGAGCTTTCTCTTGTGCAGAGAAAGAATGCTCACAAGAACAAGATGTGACTAACAAAGTCAGAATCAAATAATGAAAACTTTGGATGCTTATCTCTGGGCCTTCAACATATGAAAATAAATCTGATAAATTCCTTTTCCTTTCAGTTTGAAAGGCTTGACAAATCCTGCAACATTTCAAACAAAGAGCTTATATTCAGACACCAGAAGTTTAGAGTTAACAACACCTACATAGAAGGTAGCCAAAGCCTGCAAATTGGGGATTTTCTCTGCAGTTGGACACTAAGCAATCAGAGGACATTAAGAGAGGCAACAAGTTTTCAGAAAATCAAATCCCAAGCTCCATAAGACAATGTCACTTGATAACAAACATTGCCAGTTAATATGACCTGAACTTTAGAATATTGGTCCACTGCACAAAAAATCATTTTCTTGTGGGGTTCTGAACAGCAACATCAATACCATCTGCTACTTATTCAGCTGTAGAAAGTGATGATTAAATATTTCTTCATTTCTTGTCCTTTCAAGTTCTGAAACTAGCACTTGAACCAGAGGTGTTGCTGTCTTCATCTTGATGATACTTGGAAACCACATGACGTCTTACAACTTGATAAGTTCACCACCATACACAGGTTGTAAGGAGAAAGCCTCACTGGCAGTTTTGAAGTGACCACTTTCATTGTTTATATTATAATCTAGTGTAGACTTTACAACAGTAATTATGTTAAGAAATATGAGTTTCCTGTAAGATTTGAGCAATGTATTGTGCTCTCTTCAATACTTAATAGTCTCTAACCAAAGAAATTCCCCGTCAAGATGCTTTTTGTACACGTTTTCACAACTGCTAAACTGCATACGTTTGTGGAACAACATTGTTGACTTCTGTACCTTCCGAACCATCAGATCCTTCATTGTGGTTTATATAGGCTAATGTATATATAACATCAAGCAAGGGATGTAAAATATTCTCTGCTGCTTCTCCTGTTCTCTTTATTAACCATTGTATCTTTTTGAAACTTATCCAAGCTTCCAAATATTCAGCATGATTGAGGCTGTTGACATGTCAAAGTTTCTCATCTTGAAGTGCATTGTGCTATTGTCTGTAGCCATCTTGTTCAAACGTTGTCATAGTGAAGATTACCAAAAACTCTGCATGGAAATGAAGCAGCATCTTACATTTAATTATACTCCAGCCAAGCACGTGAATTAAGCCACTGAAATTGAAAATATTTCTTGCCATAGACATTAGACTGAAGAATAAGAATCTGGCTGTGGTCGGATAGAATCCACAAGATAAAGGCATCTGAAGAAAGATGATCCACTGGCATCACAAAGTTACCAAGCTCTTTATGATCTTTTATTTCCAGCTACATTAGGTTAAGGTCAGAAATGCCACGTGCTCTCTTTAAGGAAGATTTGAAACTGAATTTGTTGTTGCAACCTTTAGATGTTTGATTCAATTAAATTTAGGAATATCTCAGAAAAAAATTTTTTTCTTAAAAGTTTTCTTTTGAAAAAACAGCATTTTTATTCTTTGACATGAAAAATTAGTTTTAAGGCAAATGAAGTGATAATATATGTCAATATTGAAGCATGACAGATTAGCAGTGTTCCACTTAATAAAACTATTTTAATCTGATGTGTTTAGTGTTTGCACCTGTCTTCACTTTTAATTAGAGGTGAACTGTCTGCCCTTTTGGTAAACATTGAATAGGCAATTTACCTATTAAATAGCAACAAAAATGTTAACAGGCTTTTGGCAGTTAACAATATCTGGGGATCCTAAGTGAAACCATTGAGATAAGAATCAATTCCTAAATTGGGGTTTGCTTGGAGGGCCATGGACTTGACAACACTGCTGTACAGCTGTGGAGTCTTTATCAAAGAAAGGATGTTGATTAGAGTTCAGCACAGGTTCACTAGAATGTTTCCAGATCTTAAACATCTGAATAATTAAAAGTATTACAAGATCCAAGTTTGAATCTTAGATGTTCGAAAGGAAAGACCATATTAGAAGTTTTCAAAATAATTAGGGATTCTGAGCAGGTAGACAAGAACAGGTTTTTTCTGCTATTTCTAGAGTTACTATTAAAACTAAGGAAATAGTAATTGACTTGTTAATGAGGTGGAATAAATTACCTGCAAGTAAGTACATAGTTGATAACGGCAGTAAATATATTAATGCCCATTCCTCTTCTCTGTGGTTCCCTTGCTGAAGCCATCATGGTTTCCTGCCTCCTAGGTGGCTACTAATCGAGATTCCAGTGCAATGTTCATTTTAGGGGGAAAATTGTATGAATTCTATGGTTGTGAAACCTTTACATTCTTGCAGATTTTTCATGGTTAAAACAAAATTGTACAATAATAATGCCAGCATCAGGAAAAATCAAACCTTGAAGTAGCAAGGTTGATGCAAAACAAATGGTTGTCTCCCTTTTCTATGGTTATTCTGAATTGCTGGGAAACAAAAATGCCCTCAAATTCTGTTAATTTAAATAATGTAAATAAAGGGATGGTCCTGTATCAAAATACCTACTATACAGTAAACCAAAAGTAACAGAACATCTAGACACTATCCTGCACAACTGAGATATTTAAAAAAATTATCTTTACATTTAATGAAATTCTCTCAAAATTAATAATATTGGTGTTAGGAAATGTTTTTACCTTAGCTACAGAGTAAGTTAATTAATCATTAACATACCACTAGTACTAAATACATGTTTACATGTATTATCCAACTATGGCCATCACCATAGATTTTTCAGACATACTAATAAGCATAAAACTTCACAAATAGTTTATAAATAATCTACAAGGATCAATTCCATCAAAATAATAGCATATTGTCAAAAACTACAGCACAATAGCAGTGTTATTGTTCAACATCTGTAACCAAACGATCAATAATGTCACAAAGAAATGACATCATGTTCAAGTTGCTTAGCATGAAAGTGTCTCAAGTCTCTGAACATAAAAATGTTTTGCAGATTTTCCAAATCAAAAAAATGAATGGTTGATTTGATCAAAATGCAAATGTTCTGCAATAATATTTTTATAATGAGATGCAAGTCTAATATAGTTTCCTGGCATTAAACCTAATATTACATCTGGTTTATACATAGACTTTATGTATGCAACTATGTCGTCTAGCAAAAGGATGGAAGGTCGTTTAGGGTTAGGCAGTTTCAGTTGCTGCTTGACTGGAGGATTTCACACAGAGGAAGCTGTCAAGGTGGTGGGAGAAAGGTCTGGTGAATAGGCTGGGTGAGGGAGAACTACCTCATTTTTGCAACACAAGAACGAGCATTGTTGTGGAGCAGGATTGGATCTCTTTGATTCACCAATGCTGGCTGTTGTTGGGAGAGTTTATGATGAACAATGTTTAATTAACGACAGTACCTTTCAGCTGTGATGGCTCACCAGGTTTTCTTACTATGACAAGTGAAGAGCAGATCTCCAATCGACGATTTTTGTTCATTCAACTCATGAGGCACCCACTCGTCAAGCCCTTTTCACCTTGCCAATTGTGTCAAGGAGCTGGGAAACAGTTACAGTGCTTACGTCAAGCTCTCCAGCAATTTCTTGCATTGTTTTTCTTGGATCGGCTTCAACTGAGGCTTTCAGACGGTCATCATCACAGCAGGAAGGACGTCTGTTATGTTCCTTATCTTCAAGGATCACATTTCCTGATCGAAACTTTGCAAAGTGCGCTCATTTGCTGTGTCCTTGCCCCATGCTTGTTTAATGTTATGAGTTGCCCCACTCGCTTTGTGTCCTCATTTGAACTCGTGAAGCAAAATGGCACAAAAAAGTTTTCTATCTATGCTTCACTGGAACCCTGAAACAAATATCCATTTTGTGATATGTTAAAAAGGTAGGTTTTGTATAATGTATGCTACGGCACACACTACAAAACGATATATAACTTATCTACATACACCTTCACAAGCTTGAGCCCCAAATTAACATGATATAAAAACCAACAGAACTCTTGTAACGACCTGATACATGGCTTTGAATAGAAATTGTAGTTGTAGTCAAAATAACTATTTTTTCGCAAGATTGTCTAAATATCTGTACACACCTTTCTAACTAGCGGTTAATCTCAGAGGTAAGTAAAGACAGCTTCACCACTAAGTTTACACCGCCTTTCTCAGAAGATTTACTCAATTAAGATTACATATTTAAAGATAAACAGCTCACTTTCTGGGTTAAAGGTTAAGTATGTAAACTAACCCTCTTGCTGCTTTCTGCCTTTACACCACAACTAATTGCAGAGTTTACTATTCTTAAGAAGGGATTTTCAATTTGTTTTTTTAAATTAACTTTTACCAGCATCCCCACCCTTTTCTCTTGGTGTGGCAGTAAACTGTCCTCTTATTTGTTTGGAGATGTAAGGAAGCAAAAACTGGAAGGGAATTTTACAGAAAGACTGTTTTTTTGCTGATGAACTCTGTGTTCTGGCTGCTTGGTTTACTTTAAACCTGCTGATGCTATTAAGAAGGGTTCCTGCCTGAAAACGGGTCTTCGGCGCACCCAAAAGTTTACAAAACGGAGGGTTCACGTGGAATTGGGGGACATCGATAGACGGCGTACATCAGCTTTCTCCTCGTAGATACTAACAACAGACTACACCGGGAGATCTGGGAATAGCGTGCTGGAGGATGTTTAAGCTTTGTCTGGACGACCGATTTTCCCCTCCTCCCTATGAATTCACCTGATGATTTCGACTTGGAGGAGAGAAGCAAAACTGACAGAGTATTTAACAAGCAGGTGGCAGCACTGACGGATACCGGATACACCGGGAGATCTAGGAATAGCGTGCTGGAGGGTGTTTAAGCTTTGTCTGGACGACCGATTTTCCCCTCCTCCCTATGAATTCACCTGATGATTTCGACTTGGAGGAGAGAAGCAAAACTAGCAGAGTATTTAACAAGCAGGTGACAGCACTGACGGATACCGGAAGCTTCCGGAAACCCCCCTTTTTCCTTATGGCACTGACAGGCTCGCCTTCGGTCTCTCAATCACGAATGTCTGCCGTCTGTTTGCAACAAAAAACAACAACATTCTCTTGTCTGATTCTGCACGAAACTGACTCCATCCGATTCCACAGCTGACGTGCAGACGGCAACATTAACGACGATAGCAGCTCCCTCGCCTAGTTACGCCATGAAGGGTCCGGTTGCCAGGGCCAGCACTTTCAATGTCAATCGGTTTTCTCTGAAGCAGCTGGCGACGACTTGGAGAGAGAGAGAGAGGAAGTGCTAAGTTAGATCCAAGGAGAAATGGCGGGAAGCCCGTACAGTAGGCGGACCCAAACTTCCGAATACTAACTGGAACGTGTCCCAGAGACACACACACAGTCAGCTGGAGTGAGTGGCTGTTTTTGAAAGAGGGAACAGTGGTTATCCTTTTACCTTTCGTGATTACACACCCGGGCAGGAGTTGGCCGACCCCTTAACAACGCGGGCTGAGGTCGGCCATTGAACCCGTGGTGCTTGCAAGAACGACGACAACGGAAAGCATTTCGAGTACTTTTCATCCACATTTTAAAATGTACAACGGCCCCGTCATCTGAAGCTGCTAAACGGATGATCTCGGCTATTTTCATATAAAAGATTTTAATTGTCTCTCTCTCTCCAACACCCGAATCCGTTGTCAGCAAGCGTTGCCAAGAGAAGCCTCTTAGCCAATCGGGACGGCTCTTAGAAACTGCTCTAGGGCCGCTGGCGAACTGACCAATAAGCGGTGTCCACGTTCGTGCAATCCGCCTCGTGTTCTCGCCGGTTCTGAAGCGGAAGACGGTCTCTGCGCTGTTGGGGGTGAGCGTTAATTTTGTGTGCTTCGTTTGATTTCTTTTTTGAAACATTTTAGCGTTCGAATCGACGGGCTCTTCCCTTTTAGCAAGGCCGGCCGCTGGCTTCCGAGGAAGGCAGTTTTATTTAATGTGGACTGGCGGCTTCTTCTTCGGCGTGGCGTGGCGTGGGGGGGGGGGGTCTGTTGTAACTGCTATGTCGGCGGCCGAGGGAGGTACAGAGCCAGGTCCGTAGTCCTCCCGCAGACCCACTGTCTTCCTTTGTGTGCGGGCCAACAGGTTTCGGTATTCCCCTCCATCGGATCGAGAAGAAAGGTAAACGCTGGCTGGCTGTGGTGGCTCGGCCGATGCCCCGTTTTTTCCCCTTCACCTGTACAGTTAATAGGAACGTAGATAACCGGCCAGGTGAGAGACTCCTTCCAGCGCTACGCTTCCCCACCCCACCCCACCCCACCCCACGATAACCCGATGCTCTAGTAAACGCGCGGGTGGCCCTTCTTGTCTCTCTCCACCCATGGCGTCTTCTCAGCCCACTTCCAGCTTTCAAGGAGAGAGAACTCGTCCTGCACATCCTGTTCATGAAACTTCATGAAACTCCCGCCCGGGTAATTAACCAAGGGGAGTTAACCAGTTACTTTTCTCACCCCGTCTTATTATTTTGACATTCACGAGAGAGATGAATAATGAATCCCCTAGGATTTTAATTTGGGTAAATACGTCATAGTAGCTGGCACCATTGTACTGGTATTTCTTGTTTTCAAATAGACCAAGTGAACTACTATTGAGAATTGCCCATGAGTATATTCATATCGTATGCGTGTGATATGAAAGTATTTTTATTCCCACAGCTGGGACACCCAGACATTAGATGTGTATGTACAATGTCCAGATATGTGGATTGTTAATGTAATGCAAATTATTGTGTGTGCAAGCCAACCAACAATAATGGCTGTTAACATTTCTGTAAATGCATGTTTGACATTAGTTCTAATCAGTTTAACTCAAAGATTTAATATATTTCTTAACAGCATTTGAGAAATGCTAATAAAATAATGGTGAAGTGGGCATATTTCTCACAAGTATGCAACAAAAATATAGCTATTTTGCTTGCAACAACAAAGAAAACATTAATTACATGATTTAATTATTAGATTCCAAGCAAGGATTTAGGCCCATCGTTTTCTTTTTTTGTTGTTGTTTTTTAAGTAATATTTTCACTGGAATTTTGCCTGGTGTTGGCAGAGTCACGAGAGTAGTCAAGTTCCATGTGTGTGTGTGCACATGTGCAGCATCAGTGATTTGGTTTCTGGGTCTCAAACTGCTTCCATCCCTAAGATTAATCAGATATTACAAGAATTATCTGATATTTTAAAATGTATCATACAGTATCTGAGGTCTGAATTTGTTTTAAAAGTATATGAATAAGTCATTTATAGGATGATCTCTGTCAAAAAATTTAAAATGCAATAAATGAAAAACAATTTTCTTTATGTTGTAATTGCTCTTTCACATACATAGGATATGTTTTTACAATGTCTTTGAGATGTTTCAGTGCCATTTTTTTCAGTGCAAGCATTGGGTTATTCAAAGGTTTTTCTTAATGTGTCTTTTTAACTGCTGGTTTCTCTTTAAAATTAACATTTTTCACTTTAATCCATTACAACTAAATTCTTATGACAGATTTTTTTGGATATGAACACTTGATATCTAAATTTAAAATAAAATATTGAGCAATCATAAACCATGTAATTACGCAGTTACCTAGGTTTCTATTTATACTTAGTTTGTACTTGCATACATATACTTTATCATATTATGAACTTTACTGGATTTCTTTTAGATGGCAAAATATAGTATATTAAGGCCTGAAATTGGAAAAAAAAATTAGTTGACACTTTGTTGTTATAAAATTAAATGAAAATTCTCAAATTCAGCTTATAAGATCCTTTTTCCACAGTGAAATGGAGTTTAACTAGTCATTGTTATAAAATTTTGCTTCTTGGTGGTTGGCATGAAAAGTTGTAGGGTCACTACATCTTATGAAACAGCAAAAATTGATGGTGCTATTATTTATGTTTAACAGGAAGTTATTTTACAAATCTATGTATTAAATTTTCTAATAATTGTACAAAAGTAAAAGCAGGTGTTAATTTTTTCTCTTTAAAAATGAACAAATGAGATTCAGATTTCTATTCAAAAGTATGTTGAAAAAATTGATCAAGGTTAATGACAAGAACTATCTTATCTATACAAATTTTTTTCTTAAAACACCTGCTTATTCATATTAAAATTAACCTGACACCTGTTTATTTTAGTCATCACAAAAACCAAACTGAATAATATGATTGAAAAATTCAGTAAACATTTTGGTGATAAACAGGGTTAAATTAGAACAAAAATCTTTAAAATTTACTGTTATACCTTAGTGTACCTAAATATTTGGATACTTATTTTCAAATTATTTCAGATATCTTTATAAAATATTTTTATCTTGCTAATTCTACATTGTGTACTAGAGCAACTGGAGTTCGACTTTTTTGATGCTTAAATTATGGGCTGGAAAATTTTAATTGTCCACAAAATAAAAAATGAAATTAGGAATTTGATCAGAGAAGTTGCGGGGTTTTCAAAGGCATGAGGGTAATTATTTTGAAGTCGTGGGGTAAATCTGCTTTCAGCATTGTAAGGGTTAAATAAACTACTATGGTCCCTGGTTCCAGTTGATTTTTTAAAATTATTTATAGCTTATAATGGGAACCTAAGAAAAGAAAGACTGACAGAAAACTGTACAAAAGTAAAACTAAATGAATATGGACTATCTTATTGTCAACGTAAAGAAAAACAAACTTGGGCACAATTTTTTAAGTGCTGCATTTCTTTTTGTCTCCTTTATTTTAGAGTTGGAAACACAAAAAATATGCAGATTTAACCCTTAATTAGCAGTATAGGGTCAAATCCCATCACTGCAAAAAATTTAATCACATTTTTTCTTTTCTGAAATGATTGATTTGCATGCAAAATTAAGGAAAATACACAAAAACAACATAACATCTTCTGTTTTGCTTGGTGGAGCGCTAGATTTAAATGTAGTAGAGGGTGACAAAAAGTGATCTTTTCTCATCTTGTGCTAAGAGAGATTGGGCATGGAATGTGTGTTTGGTTTGTTTTCTTCTGTTTGGTATCACAGTCATTTCTTTCATAGTCACAGCATTGGTGGTGAATAACGAATATGTACAAATATTATACAAGTACATTAAATGAATTACTACTGTAATGATACTGCACAGTCATAGGTTTTAGTACTTGCTCAAAGAGTGATGATGTTTAAAACAAACACCACACTCCTTACACCATATATCAGGTGATTTTCTTTTTTGGTCTCCTCTTATGGTGTGCATACATGCATGACATTGTCTTGTTCTCTTTCCTGTTGGTGGTACAGATTCCAGAAAGTGTCATGATATACAGATGCACCTCTGGCAACAAAGCTTCTTTATTTTGAAGTTTGTTTTTCCCTGTCTCTCTTTAAGCATGAAATTAAAAAAGCAATAAAAGAAAACAAAGAAACTAATGGAATCCAACATGAACACATCACCATAGTATTTTGTTTTGATTTAAGCCAATCAGAACGAAGTGTGGCACTAAAAAAAAAAATTGTAGTTCAAATCTAATGTCTGGCATAAACATACGGTTTGTATCTTTCCATTTCCATTTTTTTTTATTGAAAATGTTCATTATTAGCTGTCCCTGTGCCAGCCAAGCAGCCATCAACTGGTAGTGATGCGTGTGTGAATAAAAAGGGGCAGTCTATCGCTGGATGTAATACAGGTTATACAACAAGTTAAGGCAGGGGACAAGTGCAATGTGGCACTCACAAGGTAGTTTTCAGTGTGGACTGAGCCATATCTTAAACCAAGCAGACAGTATAAAACAGCAGGTGTATCAACTGCTAAGAAATTAACTGGGATGATGTGCGGCATAGTGGAGAATGGAAGATTTTTGTAAATCTTATAACATGATGAGAGACGCCTGGCAAGAGGTGACAAGCGAGTGTGTGAAGAGGGGTGTGACTTAAGCTGTGGTTAGGTGCCATCAGTGGCTTTGAGACCGAGATGCCAGCAATTAAAGATGTTGTTAAGCTAGCAAAGGAAATAGATGATGATGATGTGCAAGAGCTTTTCGACTTTAACAAGGAGTTACTTAACAACAAAGATTTGCAAGAACTAACACAGCAGGAACAGCTGATGAGAGATGTACAATACCCAGTTGCTGATGAGATGTCAGAAAAGTGTTAGCTGCAACATTTTTGTCTGGGAATATTGCAAAGATCATGGATGCAATGGAGACAGCCCAAATAATGACCTAGACTGGGAATGTGGCAGTGTTGAAAGAAATCTGCTATCATGAGATTTAAAAGAAAGGGGGCGAGACAATCAACACTTGATGCATTCATAAAAGAAGTCCTGTTCAGCCACTTCCAGAACCAGGCCCATCAAACTGGGATCCTGGCAGCTCACCACACAATTAGCGACACTCATTCACACCGTTGCTAAGTCTGATCAAAGGCTGGCATCAGTAGTAAACATAGTGATGAAAGCTCCAGGAAGTCACTGGTGAGTGTAATTGTTTTGTTTGTTTTATTGAAGGTGTATTTACGATAATGTTTTATATTCATTGGGCTTGAACATCTATAGTATGCAAAATACGGAATAACGAAGGACTGGAACCTATTGTCATTCACCTCATGTTGAAACCACCTCTGACATCAAAGTTTCTGAGAATGAAGCGGGTTTTGTGAGTATATCCACTTCATTGCCAGAGGTATATCTGTACCTTCAGTGGCTATGAGTCTGTCTTAGGCATAGCTACTAACTCTTTGACCAGGATGGGAGTGAGTCACTGTACCATATATATCTCCAGTAATTGTAGCACCACACTAACTGAACCGTCTCAGTGATGTTTTCTTGCCAGTTTTTACTGCATGTTTATACGCATTCAGAAGAATAACGTCGTCAAAATGGAAGAATTTTTTAATACCATTTGTTCAATTTACATACACATAACACTGCCCCTATCAGCATTTGGTTGTTGTTTTTTTTATGTACAGAATATCTTTTCCTGTGTTAACGGTTGATGGCATACTTGTCATGTCAATACACAACCAAAATGTTTCCCGATTTCTAACTCTCACCCACCAAGCTTGTAAACTTTGGCATTTTTTCTATTTGTCTAACTGCTACATACCTCAGTGTTATTTTCTATCAAATGTTGACACACCAGGGCTCATGTACCAGTTGTCAGTGCCTCTTCCCTAAATAATTTTCCATTTTCTTTACCACCACCAGAAAATCTGAGGGAGTTTTGTTAGGGAATGTCAACTGCATTGCTAGTATACAGTATTATGTCTAATACCACACCTGTCTCTCAGTTGCATTTAAAAAAAAAAAAAACTAGCCCAAGTCTATTGCATTTTGATGGTATATTAGTTACCCTTTGAACAATACAGTACTCTCCTTGACAATCACCTTTTAGGATGGTTTGAAGAATGCACTGAACTAGCTTTTCAGACATGAACACGTGCCTTGTTTTCCACATATGGTCTTCTGTATTGAGATTATCATTGTCTGCAAACTGCAGAAATCTCAGGAGCACCTGGAACCTGTTTCTGGTTGTGTATTTTCCAAAAGCTGCATACTTATCAAAGGGCCTTTTTTTTTTTTTTTTGATACTTGTATAGTATGTTTCTTCACATGTGGTATCAGCATGACCAGAACAAGAAAACACACATTTTGCTAACACTATTGTCTCACCAATGTCGCATCTGAGTGCAGAAATATTTCATTGCCAGCACAAAATTCATAATATTTGTTTGTTTCACTGAGTCCAATTTGCCACCAAAATATGCTTGGAAATATTCTATTTCTTGATTCCTCTCTTACACCAAAGTCTGTCACACTGGAATTACCTCTATAAAAAAAAAAAAAACAGGTAGTATAAAACCATCAGCACATGTCCATACAAAGGCTGAATGTGTGGGTGTAGGGGACTGTTCCACAATGGCTACCACCATCCTTGTCGACAGACAGATCACCTCTCACTTGATATTCATTTTCACCAGATTTATCCGATGGTGAGTATTTCTTTGTATTACTTAGATTATCCAACATTTTCAAAATTTTCTAGTGTATCACACCATGAAAAGAATCACCCGAGAGTTTGAGGGATGTGCATCGTCCATCATGATTAGTGGGTAATGGTAGTGAATTATATAGGACTCTATTGTTACCATGTATTAAGTTTCAGATATTTGATATGCTTCCCTAAATCCACATTTATATTTTTCCTATTTCCAACTCTACTATAAAGGAGGTCCTATGTTTATGTACTTGCAATATTTCTCTAATATATTGACAGTGAAACTATGGCAGAATTTGAGATATATAATTTTAACCTTTTTGTTTTTGCCGCCATCCTTGTTACATAGTTTAATATTAAATGTGTGTGTATATATGTAAGAATAGTTTTGGTGCCCTTTGTGTGTAAGGAATTTAACCTAATTCATTTGCTCAAAAAAAAAAAAAACTATAGTATTGCTAGCTGTTTTTTGAAATTTTCGGTGGCAGATATCCACTAATCTGTAATTATGCAAATAAAAAAATGTAATAGTGTTGGGTTTGAAACAACTGGTTTGTGTTGACTACATTTCTTCACTTTTTGAAATGAAAACTTGGTATTTTCAGTTTTTTTATTATTAAAATTGCTTCTGTACTATTCAGCATTTGCTTTTGTAATGTCAAATGCACACTTTTTGGAAGTATTTCTCTTATTAGTGAATGAAAAGTATGATTTTCGTATAAAGCATGATATCAAGATGATTGTGTGACAGTTTCCTGAAAGGTTTATCTTTATTTCATGGCAAATGCGACACATTATCTCGTGAACTGTTACAATACTGTGCTATATAATAATACTGTTTCCGTTATCCCTTTAGGTTGAACATTACCATGAAGTTGAAGTCTACTGTGTTATTGCTCTTTGTTGTGTCCTTTACATACCAGTCATTAGCAGATGCATCTGATGTAGAGGTTGATGAAAAGGAAAACAATCAATTTCCAAAGGAGAAGGTACTGATAATCTTATTCGCAGTAATTGGTTCATCTTGACTGTTCAGAATATCATGAAAAATTTTTTTAAGACATTAGGTCTTAAATGTTCTATCAGATTAAACTAATTTGAGGATTGCATATATGAATAAGTAGGGTTAGTCATGGTAACAGGATATGGAATATTGTATATCTTATTTGACTTGATTTAGATCTTAGCTATTAGTGAGAATGTATAAACAAGATTCTGTTGACTTTAATATGTATTAAGTCTGCCTTAATTTAGTATTGGAAAATTGACTCCCCTTGATATTTTGATGCTTTAAGTACTATATTAACATTTTTTTTTTATAGATTTGTTGAAACAGAATTTTTCAATGAATGCAGTGATATGATATAATAGCAATAAATATGAGGGACATTTAAATGAAACCAAGCTGAAATAGCATTGCCATAATGGTATCCAACTTTCTGAGTTTCATTTGAATGTCTACTATTTAAATTGCAAGCTGATACCATTCAGAAACAACAATTGATAAGAAATAGCTTTTATAAATGATATTCAGAATTTGCAACATAATTTTTAAAATTTTTCACTGCAGGATTTCAGCAAACAACTATCTCTAACTTAAAAAGATAATTTGTTAAAAGTCAGCCAATAATAGAAAAGACTAATGAAGCCAGTTTTTATTTAAATGGCAGCTGTAACCTAGAATTTTGAGAGAAAGGGCATTGTGGCTCATTAAATATGATGAATACTACTGCTATAAATTTTAAAACTGTTAATAAGATCTTGTGGATACAAGGAATTCTGCAATGAACTTATATAGTGGAAGGTGTTAAAAGTGATATGTTAATGTTGTTACTTTGTATATTTACAAAATGATCAACTTCTGAATTAGTGTAATTAAGATATTTGTAGCAAATATTAATAATTTGTGCTGTTTTGAAAATAGTATTAATATTTTAAATACTGAGAAATGAAGCAATAATTATAATCTAGAGTTTGCAGGTTTTTTTAAATCAAAATTCTCAAAATGGTAGCAAATGGCCTATGCTGCAGAGATTGTCAGCTCAAGGGTAAAAGTTCAATGGGTTTAAAGTTAAAGAGCTTACTGGATATAATCTTGATACAGATCTGTACATGAAATCTGATTAGTGTCCTTAATAACAAGTGTAATTAACTGTTTTAATCTAACTAAAATAACTGAATACTGAATATTTTGCTCTCTCAATCTTCAATAAATTTACTATTTATATATAAAAGATTACAATTTGCTCTTCCTACTTCACATTATTATAACTTAATTTTTTTTAATGAAGAATTTTTTTTACTAATTTTAATCTGAGAAATAAAATGATTTGCATTTATTCTGTTATAATTTTTAAATTCAAGTTTATTGCAGTTTGAGAATTTCATAATTTAAATTGAAGCACTAAAAGGCAAATAATGTATTTGAAAAATCAACATAATTAATAATTTATATGCTTTAAACAATCAGGTTGCCAGTATTGATTGATTTTATTTAGCATTGTGAAGTTTTGGAAAGTGTATTTTATCTGTAGCTATTTCAAAACCCAGTTTGCTAAAAAAATTTTTTCTAAAAAATATTTGTAGCCAACTTACAAGCCACCAAAAGCTCAGGAAAAAACCTTTTTTACTGAGGTATTTCAGTCAGAAGCTAGTTTCAAAAGGAGGTAAGATAACATTCCTTTCCTTTTTAAAAAAAGATAACTTATTCTAAATATGCAGGATGGAACAGTTTGGCTTTACTTTGTTAAAACACATCAGAATAAATCTATAATTGATCTGATTGCACTTTTGGTTTTAATAATAGTTATTTATTAGTATCATTGAGATCTACCAGCTTACAGAGCAGCTATGTATTTAAATTATGGTTAATTTAAACTGCAGCGTCACTGTTTTATTGTAAAAAAAATTAATGTGCTTTTCTATTTTTCTGTTTACACTATTTATGATAGACTTGTGCTTTGATTTGTTTATTAATCAATTTGTAGCATGAATACAACTTATGTTTGCCCAAATTTTGATTAAGGACCTTTTGTTTTATAGTTCATATATTTTTTAGGAAATTTTAAACAAAACTGTATTTTCATCTTTTTTTTAAAAAAAAAAGACTTGTACAATAACATTTTATTTATTTGTTAGAAGGAAATAGTTTGTGTGAATGCCAGAGATCTAACAAATTGTTAAAAAGAAGGGATATGTATATAATATCAATATTTGTGGAAAAGTCAGCAACATTGCCACTTTATTGTAAACATTAGGGTTAGAACAGTGTTGATCATTAACTTCTCTGTATGGATTACTTTTAAAAAAAAATTGTTTCCTGAATGAATTTGCTGTTAAAAATTGCAAGTATAGTGAAATTTTCTGTTGTGAACTGCTGGAAAATGCACTATATGTTTAGTATTCTATGGTATATGTTATATTAACTTTTAAAAAATATTCTGTCTTTTAACTACATAGAAGCAGTCTATTGTTTGATACATGGAAAAATATAAAGAACATTAGGTATATTTTGATAAGAATATGCAAGTCTGCTGCATTTGAAGAGCTAACTGATTATGTAGAAAAAAGATCTGAAAAATGAGAAAAGTGGCTAATGCCGACATCAATTATTTGCTATGTGCTGAAATGTGTATTTGAAGGAGGGGGTGCAATTTTAGATTGTGTAGGCAGTTAGAAATAGTTAGCTTAGATAAATGAGGGTTGAATAGTAAATTCTATTTGATACTTAAAAAGTCTAATAAAAGGTGAATCAACTTGTAGGATATTCATTTATGAAATAATTAAAATTTTTCATCCTTACATTAGTTATGTTAGTTTGAATTATTACTATTCTTAAATAGTATGAATAAAATGTGACCTTCACTTCACCACAACCTTGAAATTGATACATACTGTGGATATTGTTTGTTGGGGGGGGGGCTAAGAAAACGACAAGCTTATAGTCATGTAAAGTTATTTTTTCTTTATAGTACAGTTTTGTTTTTCTCTTCTCAGCAACATCCTTTAATTAGGGAGAATAGATTAATGCAAAAAACAGTCACCATATAATCAGAGATTAGAAGTGTACTTTGTGTACAAACAGGTTGTAATGGTCATTGTTAAACACGTACTCATTAGTCCAGAATTCTTATCATATAATGTATGTTACATGTCTCTGGCTTCAAACTATGCATTTATTTTTCTGCCTGTACTGTTTTTTCTAACATTGCTACCGTGTAATACATTTTTTTAAAATTGTGAATGTTTATCCTCATATTGTTCAATATGAGAAGCTTGTGCACCCAGTTCTTGAGTCATCACTTGATATATCAGAATGAACATCTGACATGCAGATAGGTTCTCTGTCTAGTTATTTGAATGTCTTTATCAAGTATTACTAAAATAAATTATATTAGTGGTTTAATATGTATAACTTGTCAATGGTGGACCAATAGCAAATAGGTTGGTAGTTAGCCTTTTACTCCCTGGTTAACATTTTACTAATTTTGTGAGGTGACAAATACTAATTTGTATTTATTGAATTTCTTAATTTACAAGCTATAAGCACAATTTTTTTTTTCAGATGGATTTATTCTAAAGCTAAAAAAGATGGAGCTGAGGAAGCTATAGCTAAATATGATGGTATGTATAAATTCAGTGCCATTGAAATTTTCTGTATGCTGATCTAACAAGTGTTTGTTTTTAATCGTTTTACTAGATTCTTGAAAAAATACATTAACTTTACAGATTTTGATGGTAGTGGTAATAGGTAGTTTAGTGACACTCATCTTTTACTGATGGATGATCTCTCTGGTATTTTTGTTTTGATAGTTTTTCAAAGTGTAAGTCTTTAAATGTAATTATGATTGGTGTGTAACATTCTTCCTAAGTGATTGAGCTGCTGAATGTTTTGTTTAATATTTAGTCTTAACATAACAGGTGTTTATTTTCTCAAAGTCATTGTAAACAGTATGCAGATGATAGGTGGTTGGTTATCTGCTAAAAGAAGACAAACTAGGGGAAAATAATAGTCACTGCATTTATTAAATGTATGACTATGCTTTGAACAAATTTAACTAAGGTTTATTGGCAAAAGTGCGACTAGACTACTAGGGTTTTGTTTGCCATAAGTTGCTGGGGTAGCTGATACTTATTTTTCTTTTAACAATAATACAAAAAATAGTCCTGAGCATTAAGAGAAATTTATTAATAATTGTACGTTATATGATGGTGATTTACATGAAGTTACTTTTGATGGCTGTTGTCATTTTTCTGCTGGATAACTGGCATGTACAGTTGTTGCTATTGTATACAGGAACCAAGATAATGATTGACAGGGTGAGTGCTGGGATGACACTAAATAACTACAGTTTTTATTACCTAAAATTTAATATTGCACTGTTAAATGTTGTCATTTTAGGTTACAAAAGAACTGGACAGATCACAAGTGTGTCAGTGTTTGTTAGCTTTTTGTGCTTTTATGCCTCTGGAAGAGATGAGTTTGTAAACAGTGACTACAGCAGGACTCATCTCTTCAAAATCAGTTTGATTAGAGCCATCAGACCAGAAAATCTGTTTCAGTGTTTTGGGGTTCAAGGAGCATACTTTTTGTTGAATTTCTAAAGAATGGTGCTGTGATCAGTGTAATATACTAATTAATGTTTTGCAAAAACTAGTTTGCAAGAAGCTGGGTTTGATTAGCAGTGATTCTTTTGATACAGGATAATACTCATCCTTGATTGGTTCTTGTTATATCTGTCACAATGCACCATTTGGACTGGGAAGTACCCTCCTTTCAGGTTGCAGACTACCCCATCTGAAAGACCACTAAAAAACATGTTTGGAAGGGTGCACCATGTGACTCTATACATGAAATGTGTTTGTGAAAGAGACATCTTTCTCTCAGATTTCATGCTTGGAAATTAAGTGTGTACATCTCTCATGAATCATCCTTATATATTTACTCTATGCAAAAGAACTAACTAGGCAATGAAGGTCTGCCATCATACTCGGCTATAATTTCAATCTTTCCTGTGTCTCCTTAAGGTCTAAAGTTGTAGATCTCAAGTTTTTCTGAACATGTGCTTGTTTACAGGAAAAAAGCTTTCTGCTTTCTCTTCAGGGACATTTTGAATTGGACGGTAAAAGGTTTATAGCAAGCAATAAAAGGATATGCATTTCTTCACTGCACTTTTTGAATTTTTTTATTAATTGAAAATTTGTGGAACAAGTGTCTGGCAAACCTTGTAGTCATACATTGTACAAAGTCACTGTCTTTTCACTCAGTTGTAATTTGTAAAAATGATCAGATTTTGTTAGTACCACAAATTTTAATCTAGATTTTTGAAAGCCGAGACTGGAGAGTATTGCCTTTATGCACGTAGCAAACGGTTTACAATGATTTCTTGTATTATTTTCAGGCAAATGGAGTATAGAAGAACCTCATAATAATCCTCTCAGAGGTGACTTGGCATTAGTGCTGAAGGTATGATC
The DNA here is from genome assembly GCA_018389105.1 of Nautilus pompilius. Taxonomy (NCBI): domain Eukaryota; kingdom Metazoa; phylum Mollusca; class Cephalopoda; order Nautilida; family Nautilidae; genus Nautilus; species Nautilus pompilius. The sequence goes on along the minus strand of JACATO010000937.1, from coordinate 1,179,048 downwards.
TGTTTTTATCTCCAGAATATGTAGTGCTGTACAAAAATTTCAAGGCAGACCACTAATTATATCCCCAATTTGTCTAGCTGTGCATGAAGCATTGCTTTGCAGTTTAACATTGTTGGCAGTCTTGCACATGTGTTTTGGGCATAAGCTAGGTTGTAGTAAATCAATCCTGTTTCTGCATTTTCAAAATAAAATTTTTGTTAATCTTTGAGAACACTAAATGAGTCATGAACTTCATTCTTCATTTCAGATGCATAGCTTAACTAATAAATAGTCATTTCTATTTACACAAAACTGAAATTATTTTAAAGTAACTCAGTAGGTCTTTTGTTTAGAAAATATTTTTATTTAACACAATTTTTGCTATAGTTTACTACTTTTTTTTCTTGAAGTTTGAACTTTGACTTATGCTCCAAATGAGCTTATCTCTAAATAGTCATTGAAATTGCTTTAATGAAAAAAATGACCAAATTTTATTTTCTGTAATAAACTATAATTGTTCATTTGAAACAGACTGCATAATTCATGACCAAGATATTTGCTCATTGATTGGGTGAAGCATGCAAAATTATCCAATCAATAACAAGTGTGCAGTCATCACTTATGTTCTATCTATCCTTCTCATTCCTTATATGTATAAATACCCTAAAAGAAGTCCTCTACCTCATATCAGAATGCCTCTTGTAAAGTTGCACGAGTCATACACCACATTTTTAAAGCTGGAAGAAATTAAGTTCACTGAAGAAAATGGTGGTAATATGGCCATGCACGAGCAATGTGATTTGAGCAAGAAATATTAAGGACTGGCATAAAGTTAAGACTACGTTATGCCCTATGAAGAAAAGCAAATTGTACCTGCAAAGCTAGATTAACATTTGAAGATATGGAGGAATGTGTGGTAACTAACACACCGGGTGGTGTGGACTTAGAACTGTACAGTAAGACTAAAGGTCAAACAAATCACAACTGATGATCCCTGCCTTTACATTTCTCCTTCATTTATTTTGCTGGTAAAATGGTGGTTTCCTCAGAAGTGTGTATCATATCCAGACATCTGAGTTGTGAACTTCAGATGTTGGACAACTTGAAACTTAGTTGAATATTGTCTTGTGCTATTAAAAATGAAATTATAAGTTGAATTTCTGAATTTGAGTGTGCCGCAATATTTCTGAATCAAATAAATGTCAAAAATAGATAAAACTGACAAGTTTGGTTTTTTAAGATAGGTGATTAAACGCAGTGCAAATGACACTGGATCACCTGATAATCCCTGATTTCATGCATTAGTAGACAACTGCCTGTTGATAGCAGAGCCAATAATAATGTTTGCAGTTTGTTTCAGATATCTCTACATAATTACAAACTTATTGAGAAACTATTTCAACACCCTATTAATCTGGACAATCATCCCACAATTTACAACATTCTCATTCCAACCACAGCTTTACCTACCGTGGAATGCATGTGCTGCATTATTGCACTGTGAAGAATACCATACACGTGTTCGTTCATCTGTGCAGCATCCCCCTCCCTGCTAGTCATCCTGCTGCATGGTCTCTCTCACCGTGACTGTTGTGCTAGGTGGAGGTTGTCGATCACACTATTATTGTTTCTTCACCTTTGTTTATTAGCAACAATTTAGTCCTTAAACGTGGCCCCCAAATGTTTACTTGGTGGTAAAGTTGAAAAAGTGCAAAAAGGCCTAGGAATGTAATATCTTTGGAAAAGAAATTATAAATGGTTGGTTGGCCTGCTTGTGGTGAGAGTGCAGCCTTTCTTGGGAGACACGGGAGTTAACAAGTCCGCCATTAGGACAATAGAGAAAAATGGAGTTTCAATAAAGGCTATTTCTGCTGGTGGTGCATCTGAAAGTGACCTTTATGCTGCATGACCCTAACTTAGAAAAAGTGGAAAATGCTCTTAATCTATGGATGAAAGACCAGGCTCAGGGCCTTCTCGCATATCTGCGCACACCTTGTGGAAACTTCAGGGGGACGGAAGAATTTAAAACAGTGTTTCAAGTCAGTAATGGCTGGTTTGAGAACTTTAGTAGAGATGCAGCATGCGTAATATCAAGATTGTGTGGGGATCACTGGGCCGCTGTGATGTACTTGGAGCATCTGAAGAAGGTTGATTGAAGAGAAGGGTCACCTGCCAGAACAGATCTTCAATTCTGATCAGACTGTACTTTTTTTTTTGGAGGAAATGCCTAACAGAACTTCCATCTCAAAAGCTGAGAAGTCTGCTCTGGGATTCAAGGCAGCAAAGAACCAACTGGTCCTCGTCCTGGCAATGTTGTGGCTGATTGCTTCATCTAGCCAATGCTCCTGTACTGCTTGCAGAACCCCTGTGCCTTGAAGGAGAACAATGAAAACCACCACCTTGTCTTTTGACACACTAACTGCAAAGTATGGGTAACTGGTTCAGTCTTTGTGGACTGGTTCAACAACTGTTTTGTGCATGAGGTGGAGTGGTACCTTGCAAAGAAATATCTGGCCTTCAAGGTGCTACTCATTGAATAATGCACCTGTCCACCCTGGGGCATGCCTACCTGAATATTGAAGTTGTGTTCCTGCCTCCCAATGCTGTCACTCTTTCAAAGGTTACCACACACTGCACCTTCACTGACATCATGGACACCATGGAAAAGGACAACTGTGACAGTGTCATACTTTTCCACAGCCATAGTGGACTGCATCACCAACATTAAGGAAGCATTCAATGAGGTGAAGCCATCAATGCTGAATGCCTGCTGGGGTAGACTTTGAGAGGAGGCAGTAAATGACACTTTCCTATGGTCGATGATGAGGTTCAATGCATTGTGGAGGCTGCACAACATTTGGGAGGTAAGGAGCTGGCCGACATCCAGGCTAATGAGTTTGAGGAGGACTTGTAGGAGCTGATAGTCATTTAGTTACAACAAGTGTGGTGGAAAAATCAATGACTTGCCAGCCTAAACCACAGGTTGATGCTTGCTACCAATCTCTCCAGCCTCTTCATGGAGCATAACTTCAACTTCAAGCGAGGGTTGGAAGAATTAATGAGACCATACATGGATCTACAGAAGAAAATGAGCCAGCCTTCCATCCTAAGCTTTTTAAAGAAAGAATCCCCTGATGCTCCAGTCACATTCACTGCCCAAAATGTCACTACACCACATTAGTGAAAAAACAGGCAACTTTTCTTCTTTTTTTTAGGGGAACCACAGTTTTCCTAACCCCCTATTTTCCATAAGGCCTATATTTGCTAACTCTGGTTTTTCTGCATGATTTTCAAGAATGTAACCCCCACAGTAGGCAAGGGAACCCTGTAGTTTAATGATATACACACAGCTCATTAATATTCATGAGTCTAGAAATAGTGTAGACTGATGCTCTGCAACAATGTAATGGTTGAAAGTTTGGCTATGATTTAGCTTTTATCTTATGCTCCAAATAAAAGATTTGATTAGTTTTACATTCATGTTTGTGCTTGATAGTTTTTAGTACTAAGAGAGGACATGCAAAATACACATTTAATCCATTTTGTAATGTATTGTGATAAATGTATTAAGACTTGCTCATGTTTGCTAATAGGAATATTTGGGTGGACTCAAACTTTTGCACATTGCTGTATGTTATAAACATTTGGTTAGAGATGGATTTTAAACCACAATAGAGAAATATAATCTAAACAATTTCATAAGATCTTAAAAAGATGTTTATCTACTTAATGGTTAAATTTTAGAAATGGGTGAAGGTGAATACATGAAAGAAGTGGTTAAGTGTCATCTCCAAAGCATATAAAGCCTTTAATTTTATTTTGTCTAGAAGTTATATATACAGTAGTTATTATTCTAAAGTGCATAAAGTACACATTTGTAACCTTTTACCTTAGGAAATCTGTGTTGCTGCTTTTTTAAAGCAGAAGACTGGCATGCTTGTTTTTATCTGGGCTGTGTACAAAAGCTTGTTAATAAACCTTTTCCCAGTATTGTGCATTTCTGTTCAAGCAGATCTGAAGTCAGCAACTTTAAATTACTAATCTTGCTCTCTCTCTTTCTTGTCTGTAAAATCTTTAAATTTCTGAAAAATTTTTTCTAAACATGGTGGTAATTTATGTGCAATATAAACTAAGGTTTATCAACAATTGGAAGCATAACATTGCTCTCATACGAAGTTTTTGGCATGCAGGTCAGTAAATTTAGTTTTAATTTAATGAAAATTTTTTTATTTTGCTAATGTATTTTAAAATTCTGGGTAAAAGTTCATAGAAAAAGACTTATAAAACAAAGTACTGTTATATTTGAAAATATACATAGACATTCTGACATTAAAAATCTGTTTCTACACCTAATTTTTGTGAGGCTTAAATTCTCTTCAGTTGAAGTATAAAAAAGATCATTTCTATTTCCTTAGTTTTTGTGAGTTATTGTAAATATTAGAGATGACATGCTATTCTAAAAGCTAGTTAACGTGTAACAGTAATTGAAATATTTTTCTCCACTTAGTGTAAATTTTTATTTGTTTGTCAGTGTAACTTAGCCATATGTTCATCCAGCACATGCAACTTTTCAAAAAAATACTTTTACAGCATAAAGTAAACAGCAGTGTTATAAATAAAGGCTAGTTGTTTTATTGACAGTCAGTTTTGCTGATTACAATCTGCCTTTTTTTTGTGTACAGCTGCTGCATTATTTTCGAATATTTTGTCTACTATAAGTGAAACTTCCATGTTGCAATACCTTCTCGGACTTTAGCCATTTACTTGTGGTATCTACATGTATACGGGTCATTTACTATGTATGAGCACATGCTCATTTCTATTTATTAATGAATTTTTTTTTTTTTGTAAATTCAATGCATATTGCCATAAATGTTTAGCTTTTTTCATATTGGGGTAAGCATTTTTTACTGCCTTTGTACAATACTTCTGGTTTTCACCCAATGGTCCCATCAACATTCTACACTTTAATAAAAGTATCACGTTGATTATCCTGGCTTGTGGTTACTCCGAGAATTTCTGGAATGGGTAACATCACCAGTCTGGCATGACTGGTATTAAAAAGAGAACTTTCATCCCCCCCAAAAAAAAATCTATCCTCGTCCAAATCTGTCTTGCACATTTGATGCATTGCTTTGTTTTATGGGCTGGTTGGGTTGTGTCGCTCTGCCCTTATCCTTGACACAGCTGTCTGTCTAATAACTTTTGAGTTTCAGGCCATAAAAAGTATTTTTAGTTCATTTAAATAGCTATTGAAAATCATTGGGATCTCAAGAAACCAGTTTGAAAATTCAAGTAGTCTTGGGCAGTGAGAAATAATGGGAATTTGAAAATTTCAGTACAGTCAACAGTGATGCACTGCAAAACCTATTAGCAGTAGTAAAAACAGCTGCAGGTCTGTAAATAATGCTGACAAATCACCAGCCTAATAATAATCACTTCTAACTCCTATGTTCGTCATTTAAAGATTTTTTATGCCTTTTATTAAAAATGAAATTATTTTCTTGACATTTATTTTGATGCACAAAAATGTTTTTTTAATTGCATATTTTTATTTCTTAATTAGTCTAAAGCCAAGCATCATGCTGTCTCAGCCAAATTAGACCGCCCATTTGAATTCACTGGCAAACCATTCATTATTCAGTAAGTACTTATTGACTGTTAATTTTATTATAATAACTAATTTTAATTTAGTCAGAAGTTAAACAAAATAAACTTACCTTTTAAGATGACATCTTTTGTTATTATCATAAGAATAATGTAGTTTGTATTTATTATATTTTATTTGGACTTATTGAAGCCTCTCTTCACCTGTTTTAATTTCTTGTCAAATTAAGAGAGCTTGGAATGGCACAGCAACTTTTCAAGGAAACGAAGTTGGATTTAATTAGAAGTCAGCTTTTTGTCTTGTTCTTGTTGTATTTATTGGATGAACTGCCAACTCTAGCATTTATATAATAAATAAGTTTCGAGGTAAACAAATTTTTCCTTCAGCAGAACCAGTTGACACATCTGCTCAGATTCATAAATCATACAATAACTATGCCATCCATTTTTTTAAAAATCTGAAAGAGAAGCCATTTGAGAAATTGCAGTAATTGGGCACTGAAATAATTAAGCAATTAGCCAGACCTAATTTTGAGTAATCTTAACTTTTTTAAAATAGGCAATCATCTATTGGTAACATGTTTTAGTATTTTCCTATTTTTGATCCAATGCATTGCTCTCCAACCAGCTAAATGAAAGATCACTCAAAACCTCCACAACACGTTTGGTGTTTGACAGCAGCTTTTTTCTGTGTATGTGTTGGTTACATCTTTGAACAAAGAATTTTGTGCAAGAACTGTGAACAGTGAAAGATCAGCAGTATAAATTGTGAACTGACTGTCTTTGTTCTAGTCAGCCAATTATAAACCCTCCGCCTTCCAGTATATTTAACAAAATGTTTGGTTACATACTTTCTTGAATATGTAAATCATAGACTAATTCACATTTTTTAAAGGTTATTCATATAATGTAAAAGATTATGTATAATTGAGGATTTTAAACATTTTGTGCGAAGAATTGTACATGTCAGTGCACATGCCATTGAAACTGACAACAATGAAGTTAAACTGAGTAATTATTTATTGAGTTAGAAGCAGATGCTAATGGCCTCCAGTTATGATGCTCCTGAACACTAAATTGTTTGTAGTGTAAATAAGCAGCAACAGTAATGACAAAATATTATGCCCTTTTCTGTTTTTATAATTATTTTTTTTAAGTGTGTTAATTAGCAGTGCACAAGAAAAGAGGACAATGCAGTAATTGATGCAACAGTTGAGATTTATTTAAAAACAATACAAACTGCTTTCTGACCAACTCAATAAAATTCTGTAAATTAATTTCTTTCCAAAATGTAATTATAAAAAAAAATAAGTATAAACCTTTTTAAGTTCATGCTTTTGAGTCTTTTGAGCAGGTATGAAGTGAAATTCCAAAATGGCATTGAGTGTGGAGGTGCCTACATTAAACTGTTGTCATATCATGATCTTAATCAGGTGAGTTGACTTACTTCTTAATGTAAAACCTAGTTTTTAATTTAAGACAGTAATAAAGGTGTTTTTTTTTTTTAATACTATTTTAATTTGTTGTTGTTTTTACCAATTTTAGGCAGAATTTCATGATAAAACCCCTTACACTATAATGTTTGGTCCAGATAAATGTGGTCTTGATCATAAGGTAAGAGACGCATCTTTTTCTTCTTTAAGTAATTATATGAATTTAAAATAAATGAATTTATAAACAGATAAGAAAGAAAATTATTCTGATTCAAGTTTGAAGTACATTCACTTTTTTTTTCATCATAGTAAAAAAAAATTAATTAACTGATGATAACGAAAGCTTTTTTGTTTTCACATTTTTTTGCAATGGTAAAAGGAGAGCATGAAACCTTTTTTTCTCTTCTCCAAAGTAAGATTTTGGTAATAAAATAGTCTATTCAAAACAACCAGGACTTTTCCAGATTGTCTCAGGAGAATCAAATATAGCAGTCTATTTTGTTTGTCATTTAAATTAGTGTTAAGATTATCTGTGTGGATTTATTGCCGGTGTCATGCTTGCTGTAGTCATTATTTCTAATTTCTTTTTAGCTTCATTTTATATTCAGGCATAAAAATCCGGTAAATGGTAAAATTGAGGTAAGTTGGTTTATTTATTCAAATGAAAACAGTAATAACAATTTGAATAGATCAGCACAGCATTAGTTTGCTAACAGATTTTAGATGGCTTTCTTGCTGCTGCTCTTCATTTGATGTATGCATTTAGTTACCTGTATCGTCTGCTTACATGCTTATCTTATCTTTTAAAAAAAAATTGAGGAAAGGTTTTGTTTCTCCTCTAGCAAATATTAAAATAGCATGAGGAAAATTACAACAATAAAATAGTTTGGCAGGTGAAAACTAAATAAACAAAATTTATTCATATATAAGAAAACTGGTTATAAAGATACCTTTTATTGATGTTGGCAACTGAATTATATTCAGGGAGTTAGTAATTTTTGTGTGTCCTTTAGTGTATTGCAGTGCTTGAAGTAGGCTAATGTGGTAAAAAAAAAACACAAAACTAGCAGGTTCTGTTTCATAACATCTGACCAAAACTTTTTAAACTAGCCTACTGCAAAACATCTGCAGATTAACATTGCACTCCAAAATAGATCTCAGGTAGACTAACCAATCATTTTCTCTTGGCCCCTTAGCTCAAATTTATATGGCTTCAGGTTTACATTTTAATTTTTTTATTTTCATTATCTGTACATCAACAGTATTAAAAATATCAGCAACATTGAAATAAACCAGAGTCCTTGATAATTTCTTATGCTTGCTTCATTTTTATCTGATCAGTCAAAATAATTTTGATTTACAAAGGTGACACTAATTCCAATAGAAAAGTAGGTTTAAAATCAAAATTTTATCATAAATAAAATGCAACAGGCTGTTTTATTTTGCTGCTGTTTAAATTTTGAAAATAGTTGTCATCTGAAAGAGCTTTTAGTTGGTTTTGCATTTGTTTATTTTTATCCTTCACAATTGTAAGGATGAATTAACTGGATTAAGATACTAGTGCCTCTTAAGATGCAAAAATGTTTAAATTTTGAGTTTTATGTAAGAATTTACTACATAAAGCAACATGTTAACAAAGCCTGTTGGTCGACTTACCTATAATGTGTTTATTAATGATGATTTTAGTTTACTTGTCACTTAAGTTGGATTGAGCTTCAAATGCAGTATTGCTTTAGTTATGATCATGAAATTCTATCTAACCCTCTATATACAGTCAGATTTCACCCCTCTTACTACCACCATTCCAATCTAAAGCGCAGGGTTGAAAATTTTGTTTAGCTGGCTGTATATTTAGTCAACACACTTGTTATGAAAAACTCGTGGAGTTTGAGTGATATACAGATCTGTTGTTACAAAGGTTTATATTAATGAGGGAGGTCACATTCCATGTGGTATACAGAGGGTTAAAATATTGTTGCAGTTTTGAATTACTAAAGAAAAACAAAAAATATTCAATGAGCTTAATGTATGAATAAATTCATGTAAAGACTTCAGATATTTGTTTGTTTTGTGGCATCAGTTAAAATATTGGACTATGTTTATAGTAATTAAACACGTACATTTTTGGAAAGTAAAGTATTAAAATATTGATAATGTACATGTATTTACAGAAAATATCAAAAATCTCTCGGATTTCATTCAGTCTTTTTTACACTTTCAGCAGAATTTTAAAAAAAAATTGTATAGAATTTTAGCATTTGATATGGCTGTCTGATTTTCTGAATGATGATTGGTTCTCTGTGTGTCATTTTTCCGTATGTACTGATTTGAAGAATTTTTTTATTATTTTTAGGAGAAACATGCTAAAAAGCCTACGGCAAATATTGACAGCTACTTTGCAGATAAGAGAACACATTTATATACGTTAAGTAAATATTATTTTTTTTACTTCATTTATTATTTGTTAAAGTTGTTTTGCTGTTAAGTCATAGTCAGAAAGAACATTTTTCTGATTAGTTCATAATTTTATTCATAAACAAAATAAATCATCAACTTTTTGTGTGGGACAACTGAAATACTTATGGACAGGGAGGGGGTTAGATGATCAGCAGTCAACAATGTCACAGAGTTCTGTATTAAAAAGAAAAACCAGGATATTCTACGAAAACGGTGGCTGTGTGTAATTGCAGTCGTCATTTCTTTCTTCAGGGTTCCAGACCTGATGGGTGTGTAGAAGAAAAATGAAGTTTTTTGGGTGATCGCTTGTAGAGTTATTCTTGATTCATAGATATAGTGGTCATAATAAGAAAAGTGAGGATTTAGTGGTATTATCATGTTTATTTTTGGTATCATTTTCTGGCACTCATAACTTTGGTTTTTTGGAAAGCAGTCTAACTTTGATTTGAAAAAAATTAAGATAATGTCTAAATATTTTAAAAAAGAAAATATGCACAATTCATATAAAGTATATTGCATTCAAATGAGTTATCAAATTTTTTTTAAAAAAAACATTTCTGCTGAATAGTGAGTTGTACTCTTAATTTTTCAGTTGTTAACCCTGACAGTACATTCAAAATTCTAATTGACAAAGGAATTGTCAATGAAGGCAGCCTCCTGGAAGATATGAGGTAGGGATTTTTGCTTTTTAAAATATTACACTTCTCTAAAGACCTGAGGTTTTGTTTGTGTAAAAAAACTTGATATAAGAGATTTTGGGTTTGTTTTATTGGATAAAATTAACCAGTTGTTTGCTTTTTTTTAACAGAATATGTATTAGTGTTTCTTGGAGAAATAAATGAAGTAGCTTTGTACGATGAAAATGTACTTAATGTTGCTAGGGAACTTCATTCTTGAATTCATACAGCATTTGATCTTGAGAGTCCTAGTTGGGGGATGAACTAATATTGGAAATAAAAACGTGCTCTACACTGGTAGTATTACTGATGAAATGTTTAAAAAATATATACAGGAATCCCTCTTACAACATCTCATAACCCCTCATATTTACAACAGATTTGAAAAAATTAAAATTTTTTTTCATATTTTTAATGTCAAATATTTTTCCCATTAATAATAAAATTCAAGATATTTAAGTTTGTTTTTTTTTCCTACTAATCATGCATTTTATGACAACATACTGGTAAAATACATTGCAATTTACTTGCTGGCAGTCAGCTTGTTAACAAATTAACATTTTTGCCAACATTTGCTATCACCATGGTTTGGTCTGTTTGTGCTCTCACCCATTATTTCCTGCTTTCAAAGTGAATGCCAGCTATTTCAGTTAATCTGCCAGGAAGTATAATGAAACTCAAGGAAAGAGATTAAACACCTCAGCAACTGTCTAATGTAGATGAGACTGGCTTATTTTGGAAAAGAATGCCAGCCAGGACATTCATTGATGAGGAAGAAATGACTGGAGGGAATGTTGAGGCCAGAAAATCCCAGGGCTACGAAGCCCAGATAATTCAGGGGTTGATGTAGACAATCCTAGTGCTTCTCCCTCCCAGTAACACTCACCACCACATCAAGTCTCCATCACCACATTTTCTAGTGAGTTTTCATTAAATGAATAGATCTAAGTCTATGTAAGTAGTTGGGCCAAGCTTAATTTTTGTATGTATATTCCGTACTTAAGAGCTAGATGTGGAAAACTTGTGCTCAGAAACTTGAACCTCATTATATTGCAGGTTTCAATTGCTTGGTATGATGATATCCCAGCCCCGTTGTTATGGGGTTAGTATGTTTGTCACTCTTCACATTCTGATGGGGGGTTTGTTTTGTTTTTGTTTTTTTTTTAGTCCTCCAGTAAATCCACCCAAGGAGATTGAAGATCTGAATGACAAAAAACCAGAAGACTGGGATGAGAGAGAGAAGTTAGTATTTATATAGCTTAAAGTTTATTTTTCTAAACCAGGTTTTCCCATTTACTAAATAACTACTACTTAAACATGTTTAATCAGTTTTAAGTTCAGAAAGCCATCAGGACTTACTTGAGACCCTCGGAGGAAAAAGACACTGAATACAGGAACGTAAGTTGGACTTGCCTAGCATACGTGTGTAAATAATATACAGTATACGTATTACAGACACTATACAGTCTAATGCTTTGTACAGTACAGTACAGTAATGTATATTACCTTTAATGAAAATAAAGAATTAGAAATGATTTAATGAGAAATACTGTACTGTACATTCATTATAAATAAACAATGAAAAATTATTTTAAAATTTGTAATGGCAGTTATTGTACATACCTTAAAATTAACATCATCCATGCTTGCTTGAAGTGGTGTGGTCAACGTTGGCAGTGGTAGGAGGTTCTGGTCAATCAATCTTTCTAACAAAACTATTGAGACACGGTTGTATGGTAGCCTTTTTCTTCTCTTATATCTCTTTGAAAAGGGCTAACACATCTTCCACCCCTCCTAGGTCTTTTAAGAAGTGAGATGTATCAAGATCCATTCTCTCAAATCGTGACATAGCCGCATGAATTTCATGGAAAGCAAGAGCCATTTCCTTTGTTATGAAGCGGCGTGGCTCCTCCAAGGATTCTGCTTAGGTGGCTTCTTGGGTCTTTGCTGCTTCCAATTCGATGAGATGCTCATTGGATAATTCTTTGCCATGAGATTCAATTAGCTCATCTATGTCATTCTCATTGACTTCGAGATCGAGCTGCTTAGCAAGCCTCACTATCTTATCTGCCACTTCCTCTTATGTCTGGTCTTTCTCAGATCCTTTAAACACGTGCACATACTGGGGACTTATTTTTTTCCACACAGTTTTTAAAAGTCTGTTACCTCTGCCCATGTCCTTTCTAATGTTGAGAATTGCATGATATATATTGTACAACTTCCAAAAGTCACGTAGCGCCTTATTGCCATCCTCTGTAGCTGCCAGTGCCTGCTGGAAAGTAACGTGTAAATAATATGCTTTAAAATCTGCTATCACTCCCTGATCTATTGGCTGGATAAGCGCAGTTGTTTGGTGGCAGAAAAACGACTTTAATGTTTGGATGAAAATCATCTAGATGAGCAGGATGGCAGGAGCGTTATCAATAACAAGCAAAATTTTGAATGGGATGCTATTTGCATTACAATATTTTTCAACTTCCAGGGTAAAGCAATGTATGAACCAGTCTTCAAATAGAGGAATAGTAATCCATGCTTTTGGTTTTGAATGATAATGAATGGGAAGCGTTGCCCTACTGATCCCTTTGAATGCACGTGGGTTCTTGGGATGGTAAACAAGCAATGGTTTAATCCTAAAGTCACCAGCCACATTTGCCCCAAATAAAGCGTTAGTCTATCCTTTGCTATTTTGGACCCTGGCCTTGTTTTCTCTTCCACTGAAATGTGCAGTTAGGCCCCGTATAACCACCTTTTTTCAATTATTTCTCTCAACACATTGGGAGACTTTTCAGCTGCATTATCATTGCCACTAGTAGCCTCACCACTCACTCTAACATTATGAAAACCAGCGTGATTTTTAATCTATAAAACCAACCACTGCTAGCCACACAACTTTCTGGAGTATTCGCCTGCTTTTCACTAATGTCTGCGTAATGGCTCCATGCTTTTTCCTGAATCACATAAAGGCTTAATGGAACACACCTTTGTATCTGCCATCCACATGGTAAGCAATTTTTTCCATTTCACAGATAGCACCAGCTCGCTGTTTCATTATTGTTGTAGACTTGAGGTTCAGATCCTTTCACACGTTCTTTAATGCGGACAGCATCTTTAACTATAGTATTCACTGTCGACACCGATGTGCAATGGCTGATAAAGATTGTCCATATTTCTTTATCATCTTTATCTTCATTTCTAAGTCTATTTTAGTGTGTTTATGCATGGGCCCAGCACTTTTACCACCACTTTGCCTTTTTCCAATCGTAATTAGGGTGAATAATTCACTAGAAAATGAAAACTTTTGAAGAAAAACTACTAGTGAGGCACGAGAGAGAAAGATCACATAATAGCATCACAGAAATTCTGCGTAAATTGTGGAAACAACTGCATAGCAGCAGCAGCAGCGCTCTGTTATAATCGTTAAATTTTTTAATAATATCCAGAATAATGTTTAGGAAGATTTTTCTCTAATTGGTTCTTTCTGCATTGTATCATTTCTGGATATCTTTGTAAAGAAATTAGTCTATACAAACAACTGACTGAAATTCTTATATAGAATAGTTTATACCATATTTTTTGATTTATAAGTCAGATTGGCTAATTTTCTCATTTTTCTTTCCTTCATTCGTAGATAAGCCCATTTGGAGTATAAGACACGGCTAAATCAACTATGCTAGTTAACCAGATTTTCATGGTACTTCAAGGCTCATGAATATTAATGAGCTGTTTGCGCATAACATTGAAATACTTTGTGGGATGATCCTTTGGATCAATGGAGTGTTGAAATAGCTTTTCAACAACTTTGTGATCATGGGAGATATTTGAAACAAACTGCAAACATTATTATTGGCTCTGGTATCAAAACCTCAGCGTCTATTTCTAGTCAGTGCACGACATCGGTGATGATCAGATGATCCTGTCATTTGTGCTGTGTTGAATTGTCTGTCTTAAAAAGCCAAACTTGTCAGTTTTATTTATTTTCAGTACTTACTTGATTTTGAGATATTACTGCACACACAAATTCAGAAATTCAACTCTCAAGTTTAGTCTTGATAATGCATTCAGCTCAGTTTCAAGTTGTCTAAAACTTGGAGTTTACAACTAGATCAACACACTCGTCTGTTCTTTGACTGAATAACATGATACACATTTCCAGGGAAGCCGCCATGGTGAATACTGTACACCAACAAAATAAAGATAGGGAGAAATGTAAAGGCAGTGATCATCAGTTGCAATTTGTTTAGCCTTTAGTCTCATTGACACTATTTCTTGTTCTTTTTTTTGTGTTGTGATGCGTGTATGTGCAAGTGTAAAGTTCATGTATTCGTGTGTAACTCCGAAGAGAAAGGTGTGGGGGAGTTGGAGCGAACTCCATTGTGAGGGCCAAAAATGGCCAAGTTGAGGTGCTGAAGCACCTCGTGTGGCAGGCCAAAAAACGACCAGCATATAGGGATGCCAAAGCATCCCATGTTAGTGGGAGTAAAACTCCATTTGGGAAAAAAGGCCTCAGCACATCAGGTCCAAAAATCAGTCCTGACTTGCCTAACCCTTCCAGCCAGATAGGCAGGCCGAGGGCAAAAAGCATCCCTCACCCCCACTTTTTTCATGCAGGGGACTTTCCATCTGCAGTGCCCATCAGATTACTCGAAGGGCGTGGCACCTGTTCCGTACCCCAAATGAAGGGCTAAGGACATGATGCCCCGTAGCCACCCCTTCTTAGCCATGTTACCACCATAACTTCTAGCTTAAAAGCTGCCATGTATGACTTGCATAACTCAACAGAGGCCATATTGAGATGAGGAAAAGGGTTTGCTGGGATGTATTTATGATTATGTTCTATCTACCCTTTTCAATCCTAATTATAAGTGGAGAGTGCTCATTTGTCATTAATTGGAAAATTGTGCACTTTAGTGAGCACATTACCAGTGAATTGCTCATCCAGTTAAATGTTCCTGGAATAATATCTGTAGTCTATTTAAAATGAAAAATTTTAGTTTAAAGCAACTTTATTGACTTATATGCTGAAAAATATGGTATGTTGATATTTACTAGTAGTTTGAAAGAGTTGGCAGGGTTATTGGATGGAACAATTTTGTTTTGTCTTCTGTTTTTGACAAGTTTGATTTTGTTAGAGTTCCAATTTAAATGAAATTAATAATAATTAATAAAATACTACCTAAGGATATTGAAAAGTAGCAGTGTTGGTAAATTAGGTTACTGATATCTTGCAAATAAAACTGATTGCCACTAATTTGGAACCTCCATTTTGCTGATACATTGCCAATGTTTCAAATAGTATTAAATTGTCCAATATTTTGAAACCCCAGTATAACATAATTTACTTAAGTTACAAAAAAAAAAATTTAAAATAGATGGCAAAATTAAATGTGTAATTTTACAGATTTAGCATAACATTTGTATAGGGGGCAGTGTGGTGAACTGCTAGGTTTAAGGCCCAAGTTTTTCTGGCTCAGGTTTGTGTTTCTCCCTTGTTTTTTTTTTTTTTTTTAACAGGGTCTTTCAGCACACCTCATTTGTTGAGGAAGGCATTGGTGAACTTCAACTGTTCATCTTCCTGGTATAGCTCTGAGTCATAGAATTCCTTGTAGACAAACTACTGATATATACTTATGCCTTACTCCCAAATTGTTTTCTTTTTCTTTTTTTGTAATCCCTCAGTTTATACATGTCTAATGTTCACAAGAATAAACCAATTTGGTAGTATATTAATTAAGAGAGCAATACAGAAGCTACTTCCACAAATTACCATGGTAATGACACAAAATTAAAATTCTAAAACTTTTTCGTTGCAGATTAGCTTCAAATCCTGTGAAGTTATCTACGCTCAATGGCTGGGTGTACACACAGCATATAGAATTGTTTGGTGTATTTAGAAAGAAGAAAACAACGAATTTTTAAAATCTCTTCTGGTGTCATAGTTTGAAGACTAAGGGTTTTGGAATAGTTTTCTTTTAGCATTGAGAGATGTAAAACTTTAATGTAAACTCAATTTTAGGAAGTTTATAAAGAAAAGATTAAAGAAGCTATTTTACTTTTAAAGATTTTTTTATATTTGATCCAGTACTAAATTCTTTGGTTTTATTTTTGTTTTAGGATTCCTGATCCTGAGGCAACTAAACCTGATGATTGGTAAAGTATCTTATTTGTCAAGTATTGAACATTTCTGTCACTGAACTTTTTCAAGAGTGGTTCCAACTTAATGTTTTGTCCTGGTTAGTGGTGGGGTGGTTTGGTGTACCTTCCTGGCATGGTTTCTTGCTCTTCACCAGTTGGCCACATCTAAAAACGAAAGAGTTCTAGTAAAGATCTCACTGCTGAAGCTATCAGTGATGAGCTTCTCTTGTTGCAAGATAATGCTCTCCAGTAGATAACCACAGCATTAACAGGTTCCCTTGCCATGTAGAATCTGGTGAATGTTTATGGGGTGGGGGATGTCTCATGTTAGTGTCCTCTTAACAGAGATAAGCCACATGCCTACTTGTTATGGAAATGGTAACATTACTTGAGTTCAGCATTCATAAAAATTATCTTCTGAAAGCACTTTAGCTATGATGTATATCATAACTTAAGCATCTGAAAACTTTAAAAAGTCTCTCTTTTTTGTCAAAATGTACTTTGAAAGAAAAAAAAACTTGTATTTGTGGCATCCTCAGAACATATTAAAGATGTTCAAATAAAACCTAGCTGAAACACATCACAGAAATGGAAACCATGGCTGGGTTTCATTTAGACATCCCTAGTAATGTACCTTATGGGTTGGGGAAAATATTTATAGAATGTGATTTTCTCTAGATTCTGTAAGCTTTTAATGTTTTACAGGAATGAGGATGAACCAGAGAAAGTCACTGATCCTAATGCAGTCAAGCCAGAAGGTTGGTTGGATGATGAGCCAGAACTTGTACCTGATCCTGATGCTGATAAGCCTTCTGATTGGTAAGAGCCTGTGGAAGTAACCCAAACAATTTTTTTATCATCGCATGGAATTTGAAGAAAATAGTGATCAGTTGTGTAGCATGATGAGTGTTTGTTCTTATAAGGCCTACAACAAAAAAAACTGTTGTGCAATATGTATTTTTAATCAGGTTTCAGTTCTTTTTCTTTTTTTTTTCATGAAAATTAGGGTTGTGCTGATTGGTCTTCATGACAGCAATGAAAATTTTATATTTTTAGTCAGAAAAAACTGGAATATTGCTCCTGTGTTTAACATTTTTATCAACAAATCAGTTTATCCAGATTAACACATGCCCAGGGTCATTGATCTGGCTTGAAGTTGGAGGTGAAGATGGTAAACCACTTAGGCATTCATACCCCTCTCCTCTCATAAATAAGTGAAGGTCATGACATAAAAAGTATATTAGTTTTTAAAAATTCAAAATTCATCATTTATGACACTTAAGTTTATCCAAAAAAAAAACAAACTATTATTATATGATATACATTGAGAAAATTTAGCAGCGAAACAGTTAATACATAACTAGGTGAATTTAAAAGCCAGAATATTAAAAGTATTACGGTTCTACGAGTGCAGATTCAAAATTTAATATACATTTTAGACTTATAAAAGCTGTCAAAAATACAATGAAAATGCCCTTGAAATCACAACTTTAAAAAATTTTTTATGTTAAACTAATCAACATTGCTACTTCCAAATCCAGATTAATACATTACTATGTGAAAGCCAAGATATTGAGATGATCACGGAAGTCTCAGAAGGATAACTAAGTAATTAAAGTCAAAAGCTTTAAAATTATAATGCAAAAAACAAACTTTTCACCACTTTCTGGATTAAGACAGTTTCTTGTTGGCTTGTGCCGTTCACTGCCTATGGAAGATAGAAGTGTACACGAACTAGCCATTCTTGATCAGCCATCTCTCAATAATACTGAATAATTAGGCCAAAAAGAAGCTGCTTTCTAAATCATGTAAATCAGATTTAATGTTATGCTGTTTTCTTACATTGGAATATGCAAAACAGATCTCTTTTTGTTTGTAAAAAAAATTGCTGATTTGTTTACAAAACATCACATGCTGCAAGAGAATATTTTAATGTAGGATGATTTAGGTGTCCCTAACAATGGTTTCAACCACCACCACCTTTCTTTTCCATCAAAACAGTATATTGCCAGAATGTTGCAATATATCACAAGTTTTATTGCTAAGATTTTGAGCAACTGAATAAATTTTGGACAAATGAAGCTTCGTGTACACATCTGTAAATACAGAGGAGCCCTTTAGACCCATTTATTTTCCAGCTTGTGATAGTACTGTTCAGAAATTCTGTTATGAAGTTTGGTGGATTATCTCAGCCTGCTAATTAGTAATCAGTCGTTTTTTATGGTTGACAGATCCAAATGAAATTGTTAATAAACAATTTGAAATTTCTTTGGTTTTAATTTAGGGACAATGACATGGATGGTGAATGGGAAGCACCTTTAATTAGTAAGTAATTTTTTGAATAATCTAGAACAAGAAAATTTGAAAATGCTTATGCATCCATGTTACTAACAGTGAACCCCCCCAAAAAAAAAACACTATACAATCAACTTCTTGCTACTGCAATGCTTTGCATATATTCATGTTGATAACAATTTCAGTCACTTTGAGAGTCTGCATGGAGGGGTTGACTAGTAGAATTGCATAGTAAAAAGAGACTTTAGTTTGCTAGCAGAAGGTTACTATCTGTCTAACTGGAAAAGTATCACTTCTTGTTGATTTTACTAGATTAAATTCTAAGTCACTGATAGAGGAGATAAGGGAAAAAGGGCAATCGTAGTGAAATAGTAAAGCATTAAAAATTTGTCATCACTTATGTACTGGATTTCCTGTATTTTTAAATATTGTTAGCTTGATTTTTTTTAATTATTAGATTTTAAAATCTTTGTCAAAGTTTCCCAAAAACTAGTTAAAAAAGAAAAAAGATGGTTTATCAGGATTTTTCAGTAAAGAAAATTAAATATACCTTATTACTGGTGTACTTATATGTGGTGTTCAAATTTATAGGTATAAGAAAAAACTGTTTAGAATATTTGAATCTACTTCAGGCTATGGAATTATTTATATTTAAGTTTCTTTATAGTACTGTGGATCCACCCATCCAGTATTCTGGATTCCAATTTGTCAAAAGATCAATAAATTGTCATTTGAGTAACAGTTTTGAAGTCATTCTGTAAAAGCCTACATTTGAGTTTGGCTGTAGTTTTCCTCACTGTTAGTCGCATAGCTGGTGAATGTTGTCACTGGTATCTATTATTTTGTATTGCTTGAGATTTTAGTTGTCTATCAGCATTTATTTATTTTAGCACTCATCAGTTTTACAATGAAGAGTTTGTTTTGTTTTTTTGCATTGCAGGTAACCTCAAATGTAAGGAAGTGGCTGGCTGTGGCAAATGGAAGCCTCCATTGATTGATAACCCCCAGTATAAAGGAAAATGGCGACCACCTCTGATTGACAACCCTAATTACAAGGTGAGCAGCTTCTGCATTTTGTAGAATGGTAGTTAAACTGGAAGTGAAACCCAGTCCAATTTATTTAATGAATTTAAGCTAACGAATTCTAACAAGAAACTCATGTGAGAAGTGGGTAGAAGTAGCTCTTAGAAAATTATGGTAAAAATTACTTCTGCAGTACAAAGGTTACATTCTCTTTTGTTTACATAACAGACTTGTGGTAAACACAGAAGAAATGTGGGTTACTCTGTATGAGGCCATTGTGACATTCTTTGTTTGCAAAGGCATGCCTACTATTGATTTGTTGAATAGGGGGAGATCTGGAGTAATACAGCAACTGTGTGCTTAGCAGCCATTGGAGTTAATGACAACAAAAATAACTTCGTAGATTCAGCTTGAGAAAATGTTCTTAATACAAGAATTTATTTTTAAAGTTGATCATAACTTGAATAGTTTGCATTTTTTACATCTGTTTTGATGTGATTAGCTTTGTCTTTGTTAAATACCCAAAAACAATCACAAATGCATATGGCTCATTTGAGAATTTCTATTTTTCAATTAGCTTTGCAGGCTTGTGCAGTTTAAAGAGAGATCTGTATAAAGATATAAAAATACATGTAGAGGATTTTTGTATTGATTTGAGAGTTTATTTACTTCCAGGGAGTGTGGAAACCGAGGACAATAGAAAATCCAGGTTACTTCGAGGACAATGAGCCATACAAAATGATGCCAATTGTAGGTTCAACCTTGTTGTTAGTCAATTTTTCAAGGTTTATAATACAATTCTAATAATTTAGATGGGTTGGTTAGAAATGCAAACAATTCTTATTATTCTAAAATATTAAAAAAGAAAAAAATCTTTTGTTAAAATACTTTAGCAAAATTATTACATATTGTCATCTAATATTTTTACTTGTTGGCACTATTGGATTTATTTTGCTATATTTTGTGCTTGCACGGCAAATATTTTGGGGCAAAAAGTGTCAGCTGAATATGTATGCCCCTGTTTCTTAATGAGTATAATTATGCATAGATAAACAGATACATGGATTTAGTTAACTGTCATGATCAAAAGACAACTACGGAATTATTTTACATGTGTCAAATTTGACTCTCAAAAATGACTTGAATCCTCAAAGCCCTGGTAAAGGAAACGAGTGTATGATTCTGCAGTAATTCACTAGAAATGACTTTCAGAATAAATTTATTTTGTTTTAAACGTTTATATATTTATGCATATAAAAAGGCATAAAGTTTATATACTTTTTGCTTCAATGTGTACAATTTTTGCAGATATATTACTGATTGGCTTGAATGATAGTTCAGAACTGAATCTGACTTTGTTTGGAGACCTTGTGTTCAAGAGTCTCGTTATTCGAGGGATTTCTCTAATTAGAGAAGATACTCAAATTTCTCTTGTTTCATTGGATAAGACAATCTTTTTGTATTAGTTTGATAAAGGCTTCTTAGATGATTTGTGTGATTGATTATGCTTCTGTTAAAATGTTTTTAAAGAAGTACAATACACTTAGTTTATATTATTTCAACATCTATTTTAAATACAGTATTTCATATCATAGAAAGATTTTAAGCTTGTTCTACAGAGTGTATAACTGGTGAAGTAGAGGATGGGTGAGATATTCAGCTTGTAATTTTACATCTTGTACTACAATTTGAATTTCAGTAGGTTGAACATTTGTATCAATCATTAGGTGTGTTGCTATTTTATTTTTAAATAGGGTGCCATTGGTCTGGAATTGTGGTCAATGACAGATGATATTATGTTTGACAATTTCATCATTACCGATAATATGGATGTTGCAGATGCATGGGCTGCTGATGGCTGGGATTTGAAGCACATTGAAGAGAGGGCTGCTTTAACTACTGGAGTAAGTTTGAGGAGATTAATGAAAGCAAAGATACTATTACACATCCAAATTTTAAGTTAGTGATAATGTGTACATTTTTAATGGTTTATAAAATGCTAAAAAAAAAATTGCTGGAGGAGTATTTGGAACATGCTGGTTAAATGCTTAAAGTACATCATGGTTTCTTGCAGTGACATGGGGGGGACCTGCATTTTTTGAAAGTTTATAGATAGATATACAAATGCAGGTATGAGATGTAGACTATATTAGAAGTTATCTTAACGGTGACAGCCTATAAAAGCATAAGCTGTAAAAATGGTGGACTTGATTATGCTGTGTTAAAATATTGTTCTGATCTACAAATATAACACGGTATAAGTCTGAAGTCTAGATTTGTTAGTTGTAAACAAGTTGCCTATAATTCCAAAGATAACAGCAACTGTTCTGTAGAGTGGTATTTGAAAGCTTCATTCTAGGAGTAAATCTAATGTGCTTGTTTATCTATTTCAGAAGAGTATAGTGCAGGCAGTTCTTGATGCAACAAATGAGCGACCATGGCTATGGGCTGTGTTTATTGTAGTTATACTCTTGCCTATAGTACTCACCATAGCTTACTGCTGTATGTCAGGTTCTAAGGTAAGGCTCCTTTGAGCCTGGTTGGTTGGTTCACTGGCACACTGATGTGTTCGACCGTTTTCAGTTATGATTGGAACCAGACTCTACAAATTCAGATTTTTCAAGTGTATGCAAAAAAAGAAAGAGGCGGCCATCAGTGTGCTGGTGTGTAGCCAGCCGGGCGTTTTTACGACGCCTGACTCATTCTTTGTTTCCTGTTTTGTTTGGTAGCGAGGGATGTTGACGACCTTGAAAGAAGCCACAGATACCCGTCCCTGGCTGTGGGCTGTGTATGCTACGGTTCTTCTGTTGCCAATAATTTTACTATCAATCTGTTTGTGTCCCAAATCTGGGCCTATCAAGGTAGAGTAGTTTGTTTGTTTTGTAAATTTGTCTTCTGTGAAAGCAAGAATTAGCTTAGTTTTGTTGACATCTTTGACTAAATTCCTTAGACTGCAATTGATATCATAGATTTAATGCATTATCTTATTTACATAGGTTTTTACCTTTTCTTATAAGTAAAATGTGTGTTTTTACCAATAAAAAAAGTGTAGGTAGTCTCTGGTTATGCAAACAAATTATGGATTGTTTATTGAACTGATTCTTCAAATTCTATGTTTGTCATCTGTCAGGAATTTAGCACCTTGTTAACTGGTGCTGCATTCTCTAAAATATTTCAAGAGTATAAAGATTTTACTTTATCATTTCTTTCTTTTTTGTAACAGCTTTACATTTATTTGCTTTTCTGTTTGAACCAATTGCTTATCCCCGTGAAGCATGCATGTTTTCTTCCTTCTCCGGTTTTGAATTGTACATTGTCACTGTCTTTCCCTGCTGATGATTGAAAAACAACACAAAAACCACTTCTCCAGAAATGAGGCAAAGGTTCTTGTCATGACACAATTTCTTTTTGTTACTTGATGGATTGTAACTGTTAAATCCTTGAATATTTCAGAAATACTTCTGAAAACATTGAAAGATATGTGGTTTCATTTCCATTAAGTCCTAGTTAGAAATTCTTAATTACAGCATTCAGTCAAAATACTGTAGAGTGAGCTGAAGGGAAAACCTGGGTAATTGCTGCATTGTGACAGAAAGTGACATGAATTTTCTTTACAAGCCATAGGACCCAAAATAACCACATTAGTATTGTCAGTGTGAGTTCAAGAAGTATTTGGAATTTGATACAGGACTTCTGAGTGATGGCAATTCCAAAAAAAAAACGTCTTTGGGGATTTAAATATGGATATGAACATCCAGGGAAAATGTGCTATTTTTCTTCGTGTCTAGAAAAGAATATTGCTGCCTTGGGGGTGGTGTGTGTGTGTGTGTGTGAAAGTAGCGGTAATCCAAATAAGGGAAAGAATGTGAGAAAATTCAGTGGGCTACATGGGCTATTTTTGTAGCATGGGTATAGAAAGACCAATGTCAACAATATGGAAGCTGATGATACATTAAAAAAAAAATGTTTGTGCCTTTGAAGCTCTTGTGAGATACAGGAATAAATAAGAATTTTGTTGTTATTATTTATAATCTTTTCTCAATTCCATGTTTTGACTTATTTATATTCACAAGAGGGTGGTCCAGGGATGTGGCTGCCCTGGTTTCTCGCTTTTATTCACCAGAAAACCATGTGGATTTCCTGAGTTTTCTAGGGATAGTAGCTTCATTTCTGGGTAGTGTGGGAAGATTACAGCGTCCCACTCTTTCTAGATTGGCTCTCTTGGGTCATGAACAGCTTCTTGGTCTGTTAACCTCCAAATTGGGGATAGCACAAGAAAACCAAGATGTCATTTTCTTCATTATATATAGAAGAATTATACAAATGAGGAGTGTTTCTTCTGTGTGGTGTTTTTATACTGTTGCATCTTACATTGAACATTTTAATACCTAACTTGTGAACCAGTTTTAATGTTTTGAGAGATTCCTATTCTCTATTTGCCATTTTTTTCATAGTAACATCTTGACAAAAGCACATGACATTCAATAAATCTGAATATATTTAAGATATAACTTGTATATTTTTAAATATAGTAGGTAGAAATTCATGTTATCTTAAAATTTTTTGCAGAATAAAGGTAAAATTATTCTTTTTGATGGTTTTTAAATTTGGACTTCTAGGAGTAACACTTATCAGTCCAATACTTTCTCTGCAGTTAAGCACAGTTCTTATTAAAACATAGACTAGTACATATCGTTTAAAGCTATATTGGATAAAAAGCAAGAAAGAATTAGTTACCAAATACTTAAATTATTAACTAAATACTTAATAATAGCTAACAAGTGTTGTGTGTTTGTCCCAGCTGGGAATAATTCTGCTGATAACATGTAGGATTTTTTTCCAGCCAGATGATTTGGCAACTAGGAAAAAGACAGATAAACCAACTCCAGATGATCAGGGTAAATCTGAAGAGGAGAAAACAGAGGTAGAGGAACAAAAACCAGAAGAGACACCTGCTTCAAAAGATGACTTGGAAAAAGAAGTAAAAGATGATGAAATGGTTGAAGCTGGTGAAAAAGAAGGGGGTGCAGGAGACACAAATGACAAGAAGCCTAGCAAAGCTGATCTGGAAGCAGAGCAGGTGGGTGGCTGAATATTTCCATACTCCAGTAAAATTTATTTCATCTGGTAACCTGTGATCCAACCAGGTCATAATTGTGAATAGGTAACTTTCCATGCTTGCCAGTGCATTTTGGTTATTTAACACACTGAGGAAACATTTTATATTACTTATTTCTCCACTAAATGTTTGTTTCTTTGAATTATCGAATTATTTTATGTTGTTGTTAGCTGTGGAATAAAAAGGAAGAGTTGTTAGCATTAGCACCATAGTACAGCTGTACTGTGTCTGGTACTATATGTAAGGAAAGTCATGCACAGTACTCTTCATTCTTCACTTAATTTAGGCAAGTTTCTTTTTTTTTTAAAGAATATTGTTTATCATGTTTTAATACACTATTATAGGATAGTTATTGTGATTTCCTATTTTATAGGTAGATTGTGTGTATGAACCCAAACATTACCTAATCTGGCACTTATGTGGCCCAGTACCTGCCAGATTAAAGGAATTATACTGTAACCTAAATGGTGCAGCCTGCATGTGTATAATCTGCACATAGGATTAATAATTTCCACCTATTGTTTTTCTCTCACAAAATTATTGGACGTAGTTTATCAAAAATATTAACCAATGATTCCTCAGGAAATACTGCAAATACTTATGGAATTGAACATTTAAACTTTAAGATGATATCTTTCTATTTGCAAATAACTTGTCTGAAGAATTTTCATGTTTCATTTGGCCAGACTGGGACTTTTGTTTTTTTTTTTAAAGCAAAAACAGCATAACCATTGTTTTCAGTTTCATTGAGATTTTAATAAGAAACTTCCCCCAAGATGCAAGGAAAGAAATCTTGTACAACGTTTATTACATTATGAATTTCAAATGAGTAATAATTTTGAGTGAGGGCTAATTTAGAGCAGAATTACAGATTTCTGCTTATTTCTAACTCAAGGCTAAGCTTCCCATGGTCTGTTTTTCTCAAAGTTATAACTAACAAAATTTTGCAAACATCAAAATAGAAAGGCTATTAAAGAAGAAACTAAATTAAGGAAATATTTAATGAGTGCTCAAGTAAGCGATAGTGTTTGCTATAATTAATTTAAATTTATATCACTTAGCTGCAGTATTTTACAAAGAACAGCATAGAAAATAATACATACTTCAAAACAAAGTTTCCGATGTTTACTTTATTGCCAGGATCCATTTTTAGAAATCACAAAATGGAAATGATTTATGGGAGATTACAAAATCCCTAAATCTGAATTGATATTCATCAAAAATAGGTTTAATTAAACAAACAATGGCAAAGGATTTTTATTAAGTGTTTTCTGGTCAGAATGCAATATTTAATATGTAAAAATGTTTCCAAGATGGTTACACAAAATGCACCAACCTGACGTATTTTTTTTAAATCATATTAAACAAAAAACGTTAAGTCTTAGAATGACTCAAATAGCATACAGTTTAGTAATCCAAATGAAAAGGAAATTTATCCAGAAAACGAAAGGAAAAATTGTATAGTGTAGAAAGTTTAAAGGGTAGATGAAAATCACTTGATTATTTTCACAGAGAGACAATTCTTCTGATTTAATTTCTTGAATCTCTGACACAGTCTCACCTTTACTCTCAAAAGCCTCTATGGAAGGCACAGAATGGAGATCTGTAGTGTTATTTACTGCTAGGAATGCTTTCATTTCTCTGGTGGTGTTGTCCATCCAGGTGTCAGCTTTAGGCCTGTGGTGTATAGCAGTTCACCACCACAGCCATGTGGTGGAATAAATTGTCAATTAATTAGCTTGTAGAAAACTTCCACTGAGCTGGCATCATCACAGGTGTCAATCCTTGGGCCATCGGACTGCAAAGACACGTTGATTGACTGCAGATAACTCAAACTCCACTCAACAATTTCATTTTTCACATCCAACCAACTAAATCTTGAGAGATCTGATACATGAATGCTCATGGCCTCCACACAACTAGAATGAATGAATAAATATATAAATAACAACACAGGTTGATAATGCACTAAGTAATCCAAGTTCGTTAAACAGGTAGCTCGATTAATAGTTGCTTTTTCAGAAAAACTAAGCAATGTAAATAGCCAGAAGAAGAGAGAATGTAGACCAAGCATCCTCTGCGTATAATATCTATTGTATTGACTAAAGTGATCATTAAATGACTCATTGCCTGACTGTTTTTAGTCTCTCTCAACTGTTCTGAATGGGCAAGGAATAAATAGATACAAATTTTAATTTCGTAAATTAAAAATTTCAAAAATTTAACTTAAATACAAAAATGTTGAAAATGAAAGTGGCTCTGCTACTAAAAATAGAATTAGAAAATATATACTTAATAGACAGACAATTTTATTTATTCCTAACTTTTAAAAATGTGTTTTATAACTAATTCTGCTGCTACTTTGGGTCATTTCAGTTGATTTTTTTTTTTTTTTTTGAGTTGACTAAAAACTTAAAAGGTAAGCTAGAAAATTGTGGTACATTGTAAAGGAAAAAGTTATGTAAAGCAGTAACTTTTTTTCAAGCTGGAATTTTACAATTGTGTGAAGACAAAGGGTATTTTAAAATTTACAGTAATTATTCCAAAGTATAATGTTTCTCTTTGTCAAAAAGAGAGTTGCATGTCACTGAAGAAAGAGTAGCTAATCAGCTCGAAGAATTGTTCTAATAAAGATAATGAAAATTGTCAAATTATATTATAGCGTACTTTCCTCATTAATATAATGATTCTTTGTAATGACAAATCCATATATCACTCCAACCCCACATTTTCTATTATGAATGTGTTGACTAAATATGCTGCCAGTTGAACACAAATACTAACTTGTGCTTCTAGGCTGGGTTTGAGATAGATGGCTAATTAGGATTTCCATTCTTGAAATGAATTAGAAATTCCAAGAAACTAATTAACTAGTGTCTGTATTTAAAAAGAAGAGAGAACAGTTACAATAATTTTTAAATGATATTTGATTGACGACCAACAGGGGTCTTTTCATAAACAGTATATTACTTATTTACAGGATGCAGAAGATGCAGAGAGAGATGCAGATGCAGAGGATGATGAACCTGTAGAAAGAGAATACCCGAGGTGAGCTTCTTTAAATCGAATCCACAATAGTTTGTTAATCCCGATACTGAGAGAACTAACTTATGGTACTGACATTATTCACATAAGTAAACATTCATAGATGAGTTAGCAAACTAAGCAAAAGAAAAATTTTTTTTAAATATATAACATTTGAATAATGCTCACTTGTAGTTATCATTCTAGTAGTACTTTCACATGCTATATCCTTCCCATGCATGCCAATTTAATTTTGGAATTTGGCTAATTTTTAAGAAAAAACTTTATAAATGAAATCATTAATCTGTGAAACAAGTTTTACGATATATTGGGGAGAAATTGTATTTAATCAATTTTAAAAAATGGTGATTTTTTATCTGCTTGACTCACTGGCTGATGTTTAAAAAAAAAAATTACAAAATATCACAAGGAAGTTTCTGGCTTAGTTAAATACAAACTATTTTAATGGTAATGCTGTTTGTTTGCAAAATGATGGGCTAGTAATCAAAATCGACTGCAAGAATCTTAGTGATTTTGCCAAACTATCATTTATACCAGTCATTTGGCATGTGTTCTATAACTTCCTCACTGATTGTAGCCATTCCCTATAGTTGTACCATTTTAAAGTTTTGACTAGATTAAGAGCCATTGTTGAGTGAGTTGATTGAAAAGAGCAAGTTTGTTTTGGCACAACCAGTTTTTCTTTCAAAGGCAGTGAACAAACTCTTTACACAACAAATATGTATACTACTGGTATTTTTCTGTATGTTGAATTAATGAAGGCAATGAGAGTGTCTCAGTTTTTGTTTTTTTATTGTTATAGTAATTTAATATTCTAAAAGGATTTAGAAATATGCCTATTAAAGTTGTATATTTGTAACAAAATCGTAAAATTTTATTAAAGGGGCTGAACCTTTAAGCTTAATCTCTTTTTTTTTCTTTTTCCACTTTCTAGAAACTCGCCAAGGCAACGACGGCCCAGGAAAGATTAGATACCTGCCTTGTGCAGCAGCAGCTTTTCTACAGTCTGTAATCAGTCAGAAGTCATGTATGTACCAACCTTGTCTGCCAGGAGTTGAATTGGCCTTAAAGAACTCTTCATTGGATGGGCAAACTAAATTTTAACAAAGAATTTGCATTTGGGAAGTTTGACAATATTATCTGCTATCATGAAACAGATAAAATGGAAACTTTTTAAAAATATTTTTTATTTAAATACTGCAGTTTCTTCTTGACCGCTGCATCTTAAATAAATACCTGGTTTTGTTTGTTCTCTCCCTCCCAATATTGTGTGTTTCTTAATACTTATGAGTGTTGTTAAAAAATTCTGGACCAAGACTGTATATATTTCAAATTATTATTGTTTTGTAATTAATTTATCAACTTTGTAACAACTTGATTTTGATTGGAAACCACTGATCTTTATTTCTTGAACTAATTGACCAATTGTCGATATCTCTAACTCAAATTCCCCTCCCTCTTAGAGTTTTGTGAATGTTTCCAGTAAATTTAGGATGGGAGTTACATTCCTTCTACGCCTAACTTCAAATGATTAATCTTTTACTCCTAAATGTATCAAGGTTTTTTGTTGTTTTCTTTACTAGTTCTCGAATAGCTTTAAATGAAAATATTTTAAAAAATTCCTATCTGTTGAAATTAAAATTTAAAGTGTTTCTGTTTAATGAGTGACTGGGTAAGCTTGTTTTATGGATAACATTTCCTTTAAAAAAAACGGTGTGCTATTTTTTATTTATCTTTTCAGGAAACAGTTCTGCATTTTTCGCTGCTTTAAACACATGCTGTTACACTTGAGATAGAAGGTAAAACAAACGATCACACTGTACCTCCTAAAAAAACTGTATTGTTTACAATTGCTTGTTTAATTATTATATTTTTTAAATTATCCTTTACTGTAAAGGGAGACAACCGGGAAAATGGTCTATTTCATTTGTATAGGATTATTGGAACACAAATTTGGAGAAATGCCAAAAAGATAGGCATTAAAATATAAATAAATGTGGTTGATTCCTTTGAATACTTTAAAATTCTTTATGTAGACAGTTTCTGGGCAGTACATAGAAGTAATGTAAAGAGATGGTTATGATTGTTTAATGTCTGGAGTTGGAAATGTGAATAGGATTTTAAAATGTAGACTGATGGCTTGCCTGAGGAGATTTGGATTTTTGCTAGGTCGTAGTTGACAGATAGTCAAAAAGAATTGTTATTGGGCTAGCCTTGTGTTCCCTGCATTTTAAATACTGGGTGATATGTTGGGTACTTGTGTTTTGAAGAGATTACCCTATTAAAGAAACAAGCATACAGCTTGCTAGCCACCCTCTGCCCCCACACCTTTCTTTGGCCTGTTTGTTGGATGAATATCCCAGCAAAGAATTTTTTTTTAAAAAAAAAAAAAACAAACTAAAAGCTTGACATTTTAAATTCCCCCTCTGATTGGGACTGATCTGGCCTGGCCTGGTCATGTCTGACTTTATAGTGTTCTGCATCTTGACTCCTAAGATTTCCATGTATTTTTGCATTGGAAAAAGATTAAACACTTTGGAAATGTTAAGCCAATGCTTTAATTTTTTTTAGAATTAATGATAAATAAAAAGTAAGTTTGTTTTTTAAAGCTGTTTGTAAATAGGTAGCTTTGAAATTGAAGCTAACAATCATTTTCACTTTTTGTTTGAAAACTTCAGATATTTTTTTTAGCTAAAGCTACATCTTTATTAAATCTGATATCCCTTTACTCATACAGCTGAATTAAAAAAAATTATGTGAGAAGTTTTCTACATGTCTTAGTCTCAAAGAAAGGAACCATTTGTAGGATATTTTTAGTTTGGTTTATTTTTAATATTACTGTAACTCAAAATTGACTGAAGCTGTCTTGACCATAAAATCTCAGATCAATAAATCTTCATGCCCATTCTTGTTTTCAGTAGGTTGTGATAACTGCATCAGTCAGGTGCTACAGTAGCTAGTATTTTCACTGCACAAAAAACAACAACTAAATGGGTTACCTTTTATGTTTTCATTAGGAGGAAAGACAAAAAATGTTTTGCTGGTATTTTAAGAGTTCAGATAATTTTAAGAGATTCTCTCTGGCAATTATATGTAAATTAATAATATGAGGAACAAATTTAGCATTGTAATACATTGGTACACAGTAAAGTAAATATTGCTTGTTGAATTTGAAATGCTTGCACTGCGTTAGAGAGTGTCTATTATTGCACTTAGGCATTGTCTGCAAAATGCGTCAGCTATATCCTAAAGCTGATGGAACACAGATGCTCTGTTGATGGTTTGTTTTTGTCTAAATGCAAAGTTGCAGCACCGTTGTTGGCTAATAATAATATTATTTCATGCTGTAGGAACTTCATATTTGGGTTATGGTGTGTATATTGACCAAAGAATGTCCAAAATTCTTGTTAGTTTTTTTTTTTTTTTTATCACTACTGAACTAGCAGTTATCCAGTGTGTGAGGTTTCATGCATGTAGGACCACCATCATCATCATGGTATTCAGCAGAAGTATCCCACATTAATTCTGATGACTCGAAAGATTTTTAAACTAATACAGATTAACTACTTTGGGTTTTTTCTCTCACTCATTTTATTAAATTTTTTTTTTACTTTGTTGTGGGAAACCTTTGAAGAACACACACACACACCGTGTGTATGGAGATTTCAAGACTCATCCATGAATACATTTTAGTCCTGACCATGAGAAATGAATCTCATTCTTCAGTTTAATCTCTGACTGATTTTAGTAATTAAGTTTTTGAAACTTTGGATTAATTTCTTTTTCTGTTATTTCACCACCAGGTAGAAGGCCTAGGATGTTTAAAAGGGTTTTTTAGATGTATGCAAACTTAACGGGGGAAAAAACCTACAATTAATAATGACCCTGTCTAACTTTTATTCACCCCTTATTTGCATGCTTCTAGTAAATAAAAGCTATATTCTCCATGGACTTTTGTAGAACATTCACAAAATGATAAACAGCAATGTTCAGTAAGTTTGATTGAAAAGAGTTCTTGTAGACAACCCAGGCATTACATTACATGCTGCTTGGAATCTAGGAATTTAGTTGCCTTAAGACTCCATTTGTGTATCTGATTTTGCCAAATCTACCTCCAATCCAGTCTTGGTTGGTTTGTGGTGAACACTTATACAGAAGAAATGTGCATTTCTTTGCAGGGGTTTGTGGATTAAATGGAAGCAAATGTCTAAAAGGGGGTTCATACTTAGAATAATAAACAGCAGCTAAAAATATCTCCTTGTCAGTTGAAAACTACTGGGTGGGAATATTTTGGAATTTTGTTTTTTAGAAAAAGACTGATGTACAAATGGGATTTTGGTGAATTCTTTAAGGTATCCTTCTGTTTTTGCAGGAAATTAAGAATAATGCAAATTCTATTTATCTAAGAGTAAAATTTCATTCTTGATTGTGCTAATAATTATTGGAGTTAAAATGGTTTAAATATTTGTAATTTTATGGTGTGTAGTATTTAAAAAAATCAGTGGTGATGGGGTGAACTTGAGCAGAACAATGGTTTTATTCTGCCAAATTTGCTACCATTTTGTTATGCTTGTTTCTATTAAACAGATCTTTAGGAGAGTCGTGTGTCTATCTCATCCAGTTTGTAACACTTCTACCAGTTCATTTGTTTCTCCTAGGAAGCCATTTGGAGAAGAAAACTGTCCACTTTTTCCAGGATTGATTATTTTTTTGTCTCTAACTTGAAATCCGAAAAGTTTCTACGCCACTTTTATTTAAGAAAAACTTCCAGGTTTCTGAAATAGGTCCGTCCCCCCCCCCCTGATGGTACATAAGTTTTTTCATTTAGCTCTTCGTTTCCCATGTAATTGAAGGAAAGCCACACAGCACATGTAGTACTGACTGTAGTCATAGTCAAGTGCAGAGAGCTGGGAAATCTATGCCATTCTTAGGCATTTTTCCTGATATGCAGATTGTTCTGAAAAGAGATTTTGTGTTCAACGTTGCCATCAGAATTTTTTGTGATAAGTCTGGATATACTGGAATTACCATTAGATGGGTTAAAATTTCTTTTTAGACCAAGGATGTTCTTGGCTTAACTGCTCATCCAGTGTTGTTTTTTTTGTCACTAGTAACAAGTGAAAAATTGTATTAGCAAATTACTAGAAAATAGTTCATTTTTGT
Source organism: Nautilus pompilius (assembly GCA_018389105.1). Taxonomy (NCBI): domain Eukaryota; kingdom Metazoa; phylum Mollusca; class Cephalopoda; order Nautilida; family Nautilidae; genus Nautilus; species Nautilus pompilius. The sequence continues at coordinate 1,146,118 of JACATO010000937.1, read as the reverse complement.
TTGTTTATATTGAGAACTATCCAAGTGGAAGGACATGGAGACTGAACTCTGACTTGGTATTTTTAATTAGATCTAAAATTCAAAAGCTGCTTCAGCTATGGAACTTCCTGAGGAAAAAAACTAACCAAAAGAGGAGAAACTGAGCAGAATATTGTGGATTAGTCAAATTTATTTTTGTACAGAAAATGTCTTCAATAATAGGTTAATGCTGAAGTATTAAGAGAGAATTACTAATTTTTAAATATATTTCATCAGTAGTTATTTGATTATTACTTACAAAAAAGTTATGACATTAGCTTGAAGACTCAGTGTATTTTTAAACATTTCTTCCAGCTCTTCCTCATTTGGCTGGATTTGTTTTGTTTCGTAAAGAAAGTACAATATTGTTTGGTATTTGACAAGTCCAGAGTGGTGGCTATTTTTACAGGATTACTCAATGGAAACTTTTTATATCCTCTAAAACATGGATCAGATTAAACTCTAAAATGGTAAAGATGAATACTTTTTTTAATCCTTATAAAAGCTGTCAATTGTAACACTTAGTAAATATAAAAATCCCTAATGATCAAGAGAGATGACATTGTCAGTGTTTGTATTAACTATACTTTAAGGAAACATTAAATGGTGATTCCTCAAAAATGAAGGTGTTCATTGTTTGAGACAAAAGTGCTGACTGGCAAATTCTTGTTCAGATATTTATTCAGTATCTTGTGTGTGAGAGCCTCTAGCAAGAATGACAGCTTGACACTGATGTCTCTTGTTTTTGATGAATTTTGAATGGTGACCTGAAATATTATAGCACAGTTAATATTACTGTGGCAGCCTGAAGCATATTCCAAATATGGATAATTGTTTCCTGCTCCATGTGTTGTTTAACTACTTGGGCATTACGATCCTTGAGAATGTAGTCATCCCCAATAGCACCAGTGTATGTAAATATCAAGGATCTCATCCCTGTACCTTAAACTCTTCATGGTGCTGTTTCAAAAAAAACTGATGATGGGTGGAGGTGTCCTGAATGAGTTGTGTTCAACAATGTTTGTCTTAAAACCACTGGAATTTTCCATAATCTGGCCTCATCCACAAAAGGTATAGGGGAGGGGTCCAGTCTGTCTAAGTGTGGCCCATGACTGCTTATGTGCAGTTAGTATTGAGATGTGTGAAAGGTTGGATTTTAGCCGAGAACTTTATCACTTGTAAGACCAAAAACCATCCTGGGAATATTTTGACTTGGATAGGCTGCCAAATGTTCAATGCTGAGTGCAGGCCAGTCTACAGTATACCAATCTGTAGCAACTGTGATCTTCAAATATGACCAATTTGGTGATGAAGCGGTTAAATGACAGCATACACAACCCTGACAGAAAAATTGGAGGACAATGTGTGTAAGTATGAGTAGTTAGGGACCAATAGTAAATTGTACTAGTATTAAATTCTACGTTTGTGGTTGGTTGATAATTGTCTGATCCTTAGCAAATTCTGAGTCACATGGGATATTAAATTATCGTCCAGTATGTATCTTTGAAATTTTAAATCTGTCTGGAAGTGTGTAGCTTATAGCTCACTTAACATTCAGTGTACATTGCGTAAAAATGAATTTCCTTTGTCAAAATCTTTGGGAATTTGTTAATTTATTATCAGCAAAGTGTTTTCATGCATTGAGAGCAACAATTCTAGACATCTGATTTCTCTCTCAAAATTTTAATTCAGTATATTCTGTAACAGTAAGTAGGTTTTTAAAAGAAAAACAATAATTCAGACACTGTTATCCTGTGACTAGGAATAAAGCTTTCAAAATTGCTGAATTATGTTTTAGTTTTTCTAACAAATGACAAGTTCTTGTTGAAGAACACTTAATTGAACCCTGGCAACAGGCTGGCTAATGCAATATCTCTACAATTTTTGGTATGGCTTTGATTATTTACAGTTGCTATATTTCTAAAGAGGGCCTTCAAGTTTGTTTATGATTTAATTGTTTAAAGTTGCATACACTACTGTTCAAAAGTTTGCAAAACAGGTAAATGAGTTTACAGATTTTATTTTATTTAAATGAATAACAAATCTTGTAAGTATTTGGTGACAGGCACCTCTTACACATCATAGTATCTATGTAGATAGAACCCATTGTGCACACTGGATACAGTGAGTGGTACTGTATGGTTTAATGGGCAGCAAGTTATCTCAGTATGCAAAGTAAGATACTGGGATGATCGGAACAGGTGGTGACCAATGGTTTATTATGGGATAATCACAGAGCAGTTAGACGCCTTTCATCTGCTGGGCAGGGTGGGTGTTTAAATGCAAATGTTTACATAAGTGAAAGCTTTACATGCAGGGTCCAGATTTTCAAGAAAACTCTGAACAAAATCCACAAATCTGCGAAGATGGTTATTCTTTAGGTGTCAGATTAAAACTCTACTTCTGATTGGTAGTGTAGAGGTGTGTGTGTGTGTGGAATTCTTTTAATGAAATGCATTTTTTAATAATACAATTAAAATTTTTACTACAGAGAAATGACTCGTTAGGATGTAAATTTTCACCTTTTGTCATACTAATGTCTGCGAGAGGGAGAATCCTGATAAGGAGTTGTGGCCGCATTGTCAGTCCTGGGCAGGAAAAGACAACCAACCAGAACTGTTCATTTTGTTTTAGAGGTGGGGGACTATGCCAACCCTGACCAGGATTTGAACTTCAGGACTTCCACATTACTTTCGTTCATCTCATTAACAGAAATGTAACAAAACAAAGTGTTGATTGGATTATAAGCGAAAGAGCCGATGAGAAGAAGAAAATCATTATATATATATGTGTGTGTGTGTAACATTAAAGAGCTTTTTGCTTGTCAGTAGTAGTAAATTAGCTAACTAACCAACCTGTAATTTAGCTTTTCCCTTGCTGTTCTCAGAAGGACTTTCAGACTACAATGATATTTCCACAGCAGATGTTTATGTACCCTAAAACTAGAAATACCCACTGCAAAATAAACTGATGAGAAGTCCATTAATTGCATTACTATTGAAATAAACCACCAGTGTTTTCTTCCTGATGGTGATGGAAGCAAGGTGCCATGAGCACTGCTTTCATCTATAGGAAATAACTGAGCCACTTAGAATTTTGGTCTAGGCTGCATCCATTTACACCTCTAAGGATCTGGCCATTCCATTGTCCATCCTTTACGGAAATTCCATATCTGCTCTGGTTTACCTGTACAATGACTTAACTGTATGGATGACGTGTCTTCAATTACTTCCAGGCACTGTTTGGTTGGTAGGTACACAAAGGTTCCTGACTGGAAAAAATACAAAAGAAACTGGTCAACATGGTTGCCTCATTAGAGATGGTAGAACCTTTTGTTACTGTCAGGAAATTGTAGAACATTTTGAATGAGCTCAGGTTTGTCATTTATTCTGTATTGCGAACAACTATGAAACAGGAAAAAATGGGTATGAAATGCAAATAACACTTGATAAAATTGTACGTGGTGTAAAAGTAAATTGCTCCATAGTACAGTTACCTGTTGAGATAGTAAATATACTGTGATAGTTTGTCTGAAAGCACCACACCTGTATGGTAATACCATTGCAGTGTAGCGAATGCTATGGTTCCTGGAAAGAAATATACACAACAAGCAAATAGAAATCAAATTCTTAGTGTAGGCTAATTTATGCAGTATGACTTATTCTTCCAGAAGTACTATATGCAATTCTGAGGAAGATATGTCAAACAGGTACTGTTGCAAAGAAAGCTCAAACTCCAAAAGTGATGCTAAGTGCCTCTGTATTCTAAGCCCATGGAAATTCCACAAATGAAAAGTGTTGACATTTCTTCGAGAACACTAAGATGCAGCATGAAGTGGTTCCATTCGACAAAAACTTTGCTGGGGGCAGAACCAAACAAAGCAGAAATTAATTGGTGGGGCGATCAAACCTGAAAGGGACTTTACAGATGAGTCTGAGTCTGAACTGCTTGGCAGTAATCAACAGCAGTTTGTTCCAACTTTGACCAGGAAGTGATAAGTATTTACAGTGAAACACATGGGTGGATCAATACGAACAGGGTATATCAATAAGGTGTCGGAGATTTGCATAAAATCAAAAGTATATAAACTGCTGACAGGTATGGTAGGTTCTCATTCATCTTCCAACATGATAATGTCCCTAAGCATTACAGTCAATGTGATGAAAAACTATCTGGAGCATAAAGAGGCTGATGGAACATACACGAGTCCTGATATGAACATCGGTGAGGCAATATTGGTTATGCGGCTACTAAGAAAGTTAAATGACAGCCAAACACCTTGGATGAATTGTGGAAATTGCTGCAGGATATTTGAATTAATATTCCAGTCAGATGTTGATAACCTGTATGGGAGCCTGAAAACAAGGGCTCATGCCAAATGCTAACGCACTGCACAATATATTAATTTTGTTTTTGTTTCTCTAATAATACTTTATGTATTATTACATACGTCTTATTATTTGTGCATATCCTGTGTTTCCATAATTATTTCCAATACAGTATACAAGAAGCAGATCTAATAAAGGGGTTGCCACTAATGTGTGGAAAATGTTATTTAGTTTGTATACTCAGAATTTCATTATATTGTTGGAATTTGTGTTGTGATTGAGCATAAGTCTGCAGATATACTTTCCTATACAGCGTATTTATAAACAGATTAATTTACACAAGAGACAGACAGTTGCTGGTGATGCATAGGTTCTCCAATTAGTTCTAACAAGGTTGTAGGAAATGCTCCAATGGACAACTAATTAGTTTCTAGTATCTCTTCACTTGGTTCAAAAGCCTTTGCCTCTTTTCAGGTAAATGATGCCATACTGTGGTCATAGGAAGGCTGCCTTGAGGGACATGCACCTATTTAATGGTCTAATAGATGGCATAAACCTTCTACACATGGCTATAGGCAAATATCACTTACAATTTTCCTTTTATTAGTGCTACCACAGATCTCAGAACCATTTTAGAAGTGAGGGTAAGTTTTGGTGGGTGTGTGGAGGAGAGACTTGTCTTTTAGAGAATATTGGCCAGCAAATTACCTCCTGTTACTCACAGCCAGAGGAGCTGGGTGCATCTTAAGGTCAGACAAGTATCACTCAGAAGGTGTGTATAGTTTAATGAGGATGGAGCCTGATGAAAATTAAAGTAATTCTGCGAAACAGCAAAAAAAAAAAAAACTAACTCACTGAAGTGTGCTTCCATTTTTGGTTTTTGCCCATCCCATGACATCTTTTGAACAGCAACTTACTGACAAACGGCTCAAAAGAGACACATCCTTCATCTTTGCGAATTTCACCGATTGGAGTAAGGAACCAAAACTGTGTGTAAAACAAGGAAAAGGAATAAAGGCTGAGAAAAGTTGTAGTCGGATTAGGAACAACATCGAAAATTAAATTGTAACAAGATATGTTGATGGTTACTTATAACATAGTCTGGGTTTTAACAGTATTTTGCGTGTAGATAATAGGAGACTGAAAGTTCAGTGTAGTAGTTACTGGGAAGCAGAAAACCGTGGTGAATATAGCTATTTCTTCCCTGCAGGAAAGAGAAGCAACTGTTAGTCTAAATCAACTTAAGAATTATATCATCATCACCGACAACCAAGATTTAGGAGTCAAGTGAACATCTATCGTAGTAATTGTAGCAGAAGGCACTTCACGTTTTCTGACATCAAGTCTGAGCTAAAAACATTAAAGTGAAGTCTAATTTTGTTTTACCTGATCCTGGCCCTTCTTGTGGCACCATGTTGCTTTTACCTCAACTCCTGTTTCATATCCAAGCTGCCAAGCACTGAGGCAACTTTTCCTCTTTGCGTTGAAAATCTAAAATGCAAGACAGTGTTTGATGACTGTGTCGGTCGTAAGAATAAGATCTTAACAAATCTAGGATTCCACTGACTGGGGGAACGGCTTCAGAGGAAGAAATTCTAGGCTTCGAGTTCTACTGGGTCGCCAGTCCCAGATGCGCCATCTAGCGGTCCCGAGAGAGAGAGACGGCCTGTCGTCCATGATGTGGGCAAGGGTCTGTGGCGAGGTTTCGCGTTTCCGTATTCCCTGAGCATCTTCGACGGCTTCAGGTTCGTTCGGTTCAAGCGATCCGACAGGTGCCCTGACCCTGTGTGGTAAAGGCCATCGTGCGACGACCGACTGCCGAGAGGAGGATGCGGCACAAGATGGCGGCCGGATAACCACAAAAAACATCCTGGAAATAGAGTTGTGGGCCAGCTTCTGGATACTCCGGCCACAAAAGGCCTCTGCCTCTGTAGTATATCTTTCAGAAGGGCATCGTTGACGGACTGGCGGCCTTCCCCCCTCTAAGAGGCTTTTGCTTTCCAGAGTAACAGCACCTGGGTGGGGGGGGGATCCTCGAAGCTAGGATGGGAATACTTGTTGAAACCAAGGTATCGGCTAAAGGTCTTCCGTCCTGTTTGTCTGGAAGACAGGTGTCCCCTTCTGATGGGCCGCTTGTGGTGAGCAGGAACCGGTGCGGACCCTGGACCACCTGATGGTCGGAGGGAGGCTTCCAGCAGTACACTGTTGTCCGGAGAAGTGGTCATGAATACTCGGGTACTGCCAGATACCGCCGGCCCTTGACCGTTGTTCTTGCGCAGTGAAGACAATTCCTCCCTTCCTGGTTCCTTCTCCTTTGATTAGTCCGTTGGTTGATCTTTTACTCTGTACATATTTCCTGTCATCTGTATTTTAAATTATACGCAAACACAATGGACTAAATGAAGACATTGTTTTTGGCATCAGACCGTTAACGCTTTGCTGAAGTGGCTTACCTCCCCTTTGTTGATGACGTTCTTCGATCTGTACACCATTGTAGCGATGTTGTCCAGATACCATTCAAACGATTTGCATTTTAACCTTTCTCGAAGTTTTTTCCTTTCTCCGATGTTTTTTAAACCGAGTTCTTTCTGGATACAGAATAAAATTAAAGGTATAACATAAGCGGACATCCAAAACGACTACAGATTATAGCAGCAGGTGCTCTCCGGGGACTAGCGCGGAGTGGCAGGCATTCGAGACTTTGAAATCCGTTTTATTTATTTAAATTCAAATATATATCTCTACTATTTTTGTAACGGATTCTAGAAGCGTCGTTAAGCACCGGCCATGACGATCCGCATCGTGCGTGGTAACCGAACGGGCTGCAGAGAATGACCCCGTAAATCGCACTTATTAGGGTGGATCGGCAGTAGGAGATCGCACCATTGCTTGCCTTTCGAGTCGTGTTAAGGAAAACTCCAATGTCTGCAGAATCGACCCTTCGAGAAGAGCGCGCCGATATCTGAAGATCTTCAGGGTAAAAAGGGTCCACTTTGTAGCATCCCCTCCCCACTGAAAACAACCGGTCCGAGGTGATCAGCCCCAAACACTCGGCCACGCAGCCGACTTAAGTCCTAGATTAACCCTGTCCTGCCAGAGGGTCCCCCGACAGTAGTTCGCACCAAGCTACAGCCAGACAAACAAACCCCCGCCTGGCGCCGTCGACCTCCATCTGGTGCACAACTTTAGCTCCCTGATGGGTACCGAAAATTCTAGTCGGATCACGCATCCATTGAAGAAATCCAGAGGGGGGCGGGCGGGGCATCCAAGAAAAGCGTCAGATGGTCTCAGGGAGCGGCGCTTAGGTCGGGGTCACGTGGCACCCTCGCTACCGGAAAGGATATTTGTGGGGCGCGCACGCACTTGCAAAAGATGTTATTCTCACATCATTGCAAACTGAGTTTCCGTCGTTAAGAAAACCACTCAATATGCAAATGTCGGCGGATCTGCTGAGCTCTGGTAGAGCTGCCAGCCGCCGAAATATCTCACCATGGTTTGTGACGTAGATGTTGGATGTTGCAGCCTTCGTAATATGTATAATTAAAAAGAGCAGAGGAGGAGGAGGAGGACTCTCCGCACCGATGTTTAATATGTAGGCCAGCTTCTCATAGCGTTGCATTCTGGGAACGTTTGTTTCAAATTTCATAAGCCCTGAAACCGGATATGGGGGGGGAGTCTAATCTGACCCTTCTCACAACTTACCATGCAGTCTCCATAGCGCTCATACACTTCGTATTTGTACTTATCCATCCAGACGGCAGCCACGCGATAATTGTTGTACATCTGTTTATCCCAGGAGCGGTACATGGGCGCTCGAAAGCTGTGAGCCACATGCGAACATGGCACCTGGTACATAGATCCCCCGCACATCCACACCTGTAAGTACAATGATCCCAGTGTCGAGAGACAGGAAAACGTCGATCGTTGATCACTGTATAAAAACCTTACTTCTGCAGAAGAACCACTCGTCCTCGTTTGAGGAGCTGGTCTTTCGCATACAGGTTTTGTCAGAACTCTCCATCTGGAAATTGTTTCTCAGACTTTATGTCGGCAGTAAAAAAAAAAGGAAAAAAGGGGGAAAGGGGAGGGTTTTTGTCCACTGACGACCGAGCTGAACCACGACCACGTGTGCGGTCCGGTCCGTCTGCCCGATCGTTTAACTAAGGGTCTAGCTGGTGCAGGGATCCATCCTATTACTACAGCTGTATCAGTAGCAGTCGGTCAGGCGGTTCCGCGCTGGAACTCGGCGGGGTCTTTCAAGTCTCGGAGTCGTCATTACCGCAGAACCCCGCGGTTCAAAGTAGGGACTGGACGCGCGCGGACGGTGACAAAACCCCTGTCCGAAGACCATTCTCACAATTATCCCCGAGTACCCAGGTGTTCAGCTGCATTAGAAAAGAACAACAGAAAGACACGTGACACGGCTTCTGATAGACGAACGTCCATACTGCACACAAACACACTGATGTCCCCGTGCGAGGTGACGGTACCAACCTTGAAGGCCATTTCCAGATCTTCCGCCCCCCAGATCTCCATACCCGGATCGTAGGCTCCCAGCTCGAAGAAGAACTCCCGGTCGATGGCGAATTCTGATCCTGTCATTCCCGGAGCTCTGTGGAACGGGAAAATGAAAGTTCGATTATCCAGCATTTACGACATGACAGTTGTAATGGTTTCGTGTCGTTTCCCTGCTGCTAACCGCCGTCGTCGTCACGGATGCGTGATCCCATTGTTCAATTGGATTCAGACCCTATCTGATGTGTCGCGAAGGCTCAGCTGGAAACTGGATTAAAAAGAGGAATGGGAACAAAGCTGTCTGTCTGTATAAATCAGAACATGCCGAACAGTAGTTTGTCTGGCTATCACAGTCTGTACTGTAAAAGAGCTGTCTATGATGGCTTCGTTGTCGAGACACCCAACAGACTTTCGCGATTTTTGCGTCACGTGACACGCCACCGCCGGTTCTTGGCCTACGGCCGATCCAGCCACGCCATCGTTAGAAACTTTCTGGATCGAGTGCGGATGAGTTCGGGAGGTAGATTGGAGTTACAGTATTTGTTTTAAACGCTTAAAGCCCTCAACTTTGAAGAATGCCTCATTAAATGGATATGAACACCCAGACAAGTATTAGTCAGGACTGTGTACTTTAAGCCGTCCAGAGGAGTACGACAAAGTTCCCTCTAAACGCTATTCTTCACGTACTAGTAGCGGAGAGGGAAGGATGCTAAGGATTAGAATAAATAGTATGTGACTCTGGCACCAGTAACACGGTGTTTCCTCTCCCGTACTCATAGTTTACGGGGCTGTTCTCGCAGTTAGACAATACACATGGGGAAAAAATCAGTTAATTTAAAGCGGAAGCTAAACGACTGGAGGCGAGCTCGTGACGGGGAAACTTTAATAAACGACCCAGTTACTTCCCGCTGTGGTGTAAGAGTTGAACACCAGGGGATGAGTTCGTCGTTCCAGCGAAACTGATCTGATCAACTTCGTGTGGCGGGGTCGTCGAACGTGCCTGGTAAATAGAAACATGATCCACCTCTTCCGGGACCTTGGAGGGTTATAAATAGTGAAACCAGGGAGCGCAACATGTACTCCTCATCTAACCCCAAAGTTGGTAGCTGCTATGAGCTCAGAGGTAGATTGTCAAAGATGTAACGCCTATAATAGTGATGACGGAGTGGCGCCCCTGCGCAGTCAGCAGGAAGACAATCACATGTTTAACAACAACCTAAGTAGGCGTCGTAAGGACGGCACAGAAAGAGTAAATTATCCCTTACTGGGGAATTCTCTTAAGTTTAGGACCACACCAAACCATCAACGAAGGTCTCACAGCCAGATATTTAAAAATTCTTAATTGAACAGAAAGAGGCTCTCGTCACGAATCAGCCTGGAGGAGGGGCCCGGCCGGAACTTGCGGAGACGTACCCCAGAACTAAACCATACCCAGAGAAGTGACACCCGGGGTCATCCCTACTAAGATAATTTTAGTTGGAAAGTAGTAAATTTACCAAAATGGGACCTGGATGACACTGCCTATCTTTGTACAAGCAGGATCTGGGACCTTGTCCATCTGGCTCGGTACCTACATCAAATATCTCCCGGTCATCGTTTAGGATCAGCATCTTCGGCTTCTCGGCAGACGCTACCGTTTCTATTCCTTCTCCAGACCAAGAACCGGCAGAAACCACGAACTGTCAGAGTTCCTCCGACGCCTGAGAGAAGTTCGAAGACGTTTTCCTTCCAGGCAAGGGCAGAAGGGTAGCCGAACGTGGAGCCGGTCTAGCCGCGCCCAGGCACGAGGGTAGCCGGACGTGGAGCCGATCTAGCCGAACGTGGAGCCGGTCTAGCCGCGCCCACGGCTCAACCCCGGTTCCTCTGTGGATGGTAGATAAAGGCGGATCGTGTGACTCACCGCCGGGCTGCGGTCGGTTCAGGCCGAGTTCAGCAGGTAGAGAGAATACAAATAAAAAGGGGGAATGGTGAACGCTGCTCGGTTGACGATGGGTTATTGAATTTCCTTGTCGTTAATTAGGGTGAAGGGAACAAGACAGCAGGAGGGGGCCGTCGGAGCGAATGAACGCCAGCGGCTGTTATATCTGCACTGCGAACGATAAACAGGGGAAAAGAAAACTTCTGGCTGTGTGGTGCGTTCTGAGTCTGAACTGTAGGCCTGTTATAGTTTAACCTTTCCACTACCGACCTGTGATGGACCCTAACCCCATCAAGGCTGTTGGACGAAGTTTTTTAACCAAGAGAACTGCAGCGCCATCTGGTCTACGATTAAGAGGCAGTATTCCCTACTGAACACAGCTACAGACATCCACGGGACCTGGTTTTACTGTTGGTGACATGGAACACTTATATTTGAGGATAGGCGAGTCATCCGACCGTGGCAGTTTTTAAGAAAGCTTCACTCTCACTCACACTCACAGACTCACCAACTCACATTCACTCTCACTCACTCACACTCACAGACTCACTATCTCACATTCATTCTCACTCACACTCACAGACTCACTAACTCACATTCATTCTCACTCACACTCACAGACTCACTAACTCACATTCACTCTCACTCACACTCACAGACTCACCAACTCACATTCATCTCACTCACTCTCACTCACTAACTCACATTCACTCTCACTCACACAGACTCACTAACTCACATTCACTCTCACTCACTCACACACTCACAGACTCACTAACTCACATTCACACTCACTCACACACTCACAGACTCACTAACTCACATTCACTCACTCACACACAGACTCACTAACTCACATTCACTCTCACTCACTCACACACTCACAGACTCACTAACTCACATTCACTCACACACAGACTCACTAACTCACATTCACTCTCACTCACTCACACACTCACAGACTCACTAACTCACATTCACTCTCACTCACTCACACACACTCACACTCACTAACTCACATTCACTCTCACTCACTCACACACTCACAGACTCACTAACTCACATTCACTCACACACAGACTCACTAACTCACATTCACTCTCACTCACTCACACTCACATTCACTCTCGCTCACACTCACTCATTCACTCACACGGAGTTGCCCCCCCCCCAGGGGGTCGGGGTGTCCGAACCCACACAATCAGATCTGTGTCTCTCCGGGCCGCCCGCTGCTCCGCCGACAGGAAGGTCACTCGCTGGTACATGAAGAAGTCGAAGTAGTGAATGTTTCCCTCGATCCATGATGGGGAAACCAAGAAGTCGGATGGTCGGAGGAAATTGATGGTTAGCAAGGCTACCGTGGTTTTGTTCCGATGCACTGTCTGCAGCAGCGGCTCCAGCCACCCTGAAAAGCAGACAATAGCCCGTGACCGTCCCGATCATAGCCGATTGCCGGAAGAAGCCCAAAAGACAAAGGCGAGGCGCCACCTACCGTCTTCGAATTCCACGTGACCGTCCGTGAAAACGAGCACCGGAGCAGTGGCGTGGCCGGCTCCGATGATCCTCGACCGGATCAGACCCTCTCTCTTCCTGTTCCGGATGATTCTGGCCTTAGGGAAAAACTGCAGATATTTCTCTAGGGGTCGGTTCAGCTGAGCTAAACAATTAAAATCAAACAAAGGAATGGGAAAAATCGACAGACGAAATTTAGTTAAATATAAAATAAACTAGATAGTAGAGATAAAGACCTGACAGGTGCTCCCCCTGGCGGTATTTTAAAAAATCTATGTAAGAAATCATTTAAACGACAATAAACTAACCTAATAGATAAATAAAAAGGGGAGACTGACATTTCGTCCACAGATGTCCCTTTTATAAGACGTTGGTTGGTCCGTGGTTAGTTATCTGCCTTGTAGCCAAGTACTGACGGAGGGGCGGGGCGGGGCGGGGCGGGGCTGGGCAGACTCGTCTTGCTCCCTTACGTTCATCAGAGCAGTCGTCCACGAGCAGCAGCTCTTCGATCAGATGGTCCGGAGCCCGATCAAAGATGCTGTGGATGCCTCGGAGGAGCACCGACAACGCTTCCTTGTAGTAAGTCAGGACGATGCTGGCTCTGGGTAGGTCTGAAGAATACTCGATGTCATTGCACCTGTCAAGATAAATAGATGTCGTAGTTTTAATTTCTGCGCAAGAAAACAGAGAGAGAGAGAAGAGCGAGAGAGAGAGAGAGAGGAGCGAGAGAGAGAGAGGAGAGAGAGATGGAGAGAGATGGATGAGAGAGAGAACGGAGAGAGATGGAGGGAGAGAGAGAGAGAGAGAGAGAGAGGAGAGAGAGAGAGAGAGAGAGAGAGAGAGAGAGAGAGATGGAGAGATGGAGGAGAGAGAGTAGAGGTGGAGAGAGAGGAGAGAGAGATGGAGGAGAGAGAGAGGAGGAGAGAGAGAGAGATGGAGGGGAGAGAGAGAGAGTATGGAGGAGAGAGAGAGAGGAGAGAGAGAGAGAGAGAGAGAGAGAGAGAGAAGAGAGATGGAGAGAGAGAGAGAGAGAGAGAGGAGAGAAAGTTTTCTTAAAGCTGATCTGTATCTTTTCGCTCGTTTAGATTCCAACGTCACCCACCCACCCACCCGCCTGTTCCATATTTGTCGTCTACATCTGACAAGCGTCAGAAGAAAAGGACGACTCCCGAGCAAAACTTTCTATGCCCCACGCGGCAAGTATTTACAGTGGCCAGGCCGAGTTCCATTGTTTTAGAAGCAGCTAGCAACCACGTAATTAATTAACACTCAGTTAGTTAAACTAACCTCCACTTTCTATGCTGGTCGGCTGCTAACCATCCTCGGC